>JAULUF010000007.1:22560000-22587500 GCA_031834385.1 Semotilus atromaculatus
TGTTCTAAGGTATTTTGGGTGGTTGCTAGGGTGTTGTAAGGTATTTTGGGTGGTTGCTAGGGTGTTGCTAGGGTGTTCTAAGGTATTTTGGGTGGTTGCTATGGTGTTGCTAGGGGGTTCTAAGGTATTTTGGGTGGTTGCTAGGGTGTTGCTAGGGTGTTCTGAGGTATTTTGGGTGGTTGCTATGGTGTTGCTAGGGTGTTCTAAGGTATTTTGGGTGGTTGCTAGGGTGTTGCTAGGGTGTTCTAAGGTATTTTGGTTGGTTGCTATGGTGTTGCTAGGTTGTTCTAAGGTATTTTGGGTGGTTGCTAGGGTGTTGCTAGGGTGTTCTAAGGTATTTTGGGTGGTTGCTAGGGTGTTCTCGGTGGTTGCTAGGGTGTTCTAATGTATTTTGGTTGGTTGCTATGGTGTTGCTAGGGTGTTCTAAGGTATTTTGGGTGGTTGCTAGGGTGTTGCTAGGGTGTTCTAAGGTATTTTGGTTGGTTGCTAGGGTGTTGCTAGGGTGTTCTGAGGTATTTTGGGTGGTTGCTATGGTTTTGCTAGGGTGTTCTAAGGTATTTTGGGTGGTTGCTAGGGTGTTGCTAGGGTGTTCTAAGGTATTTTGGTTGGTTGCTATGGTGTTGCTAGGTTGTTCTAAGGTATTTTGGGTGGTTGCTAGGGTGTTGCTAGGGTGTTCTAAGGTATTTTGGGTGGTTGCTAGGGTGTTCTCGGTGGTTGCTAGGGTGTTCTAATGTATTTTGGTTGGTTGCTATGGTGTTACTAGGGTGTTCTAAGGTATTTTGGGTGGTTGCTAGGGTGTTCTAAGGTATTTTGGTTGGTTGCTAGGGTGTTGCTAGGGTGTTCTAAGGTATATTTGGTGGTTGCTATGGTGTTGCTAGGGTGTTCTAAGGTATTATGGTTGGTTGCTATGGTGTTGCTAGGGTGTTCTAAGGTATTTTGGTATATACACACACTAACTCGTTTACACACACACTTTCTCTTTCACACACACGCACAGACACGCTCACTAACTCACACACACATACACACTCACGCACACACACTCACTCACACACACACACACACACACACACACACACACACACACAGTCACACACAGACTCACTCACTCGCTCACACACTCACTCACTCACTTACACACTCAGAGTTTATATGAGTTTAGAGTTTATAAGTTTTAATGAAGTAAATTTAGTCATTTGAAGTTTAAATTAGTTTAAAGTTTAAATTAGTTTGAAGATTAAAGTTTAAATTAGTTTGAAGTTTAATTTAGTTTTTGAAGTTTAAAATAGTTTGAAGTTGATAGATAGATGAGTTTCAATGAGTCTCAATGGCTCATATAGTATATAGAATGGCAGTTTGATTTAGTCTAGGGTTTCAAGGGATTTTGATTTGAATTTTTGACAGTTGGGGAGTTTGAAAATCTGAAAATTCCGCAATGTTAAGTCAATGGGAGTTTTTCCGAGTTTTGATCGTCATTTTTAGGAAAACCGTAAGTCCGATCAGTTTGAAAAGACAGAGCAACTAACTTCAGAATAGGTCAAAGGTCTGAGCCGAGTTTGGAGTATGTGGAGTTAACGGTCTAGGAGGAGATAGAGTCAACAGTTTTCTAAGAAGAATAATAATAATAATAATAATAATAAGTTTAAGTACAATATCAGTAAGTTGGCTCTCACAAGCCAACTTAATAATAATAATAATAAGTTTAAGTACAATATCAGTAAGTTGGCTCTCACAAGCCAACTTAACTAGAAAAAGTTCGTCGAGACAAACTTTAAGTTGGCTTGTGAAAGTTTGGACCAATAAGTTTGAAGAAGTTTAAAGCTTAAATTAGTTTAAAGTTTAATTAGTTTATAGTTCAGTAAGAAAGAAAGAAAGATAGATTAGTTAGAAAGAAAGAAAGAAAAAAAGATTAGTAAGAAAGAAAGAAAGATAGATTAGTTAGAAAGAAAGAAAGAAAGAAAGAAAGATAGATTAGTTAGAAATAAAAAAATTAAAAAAGATTAGTAAGAAAGAAAGATAGATTAGTTAGAAAGAAAGAAAGATAGATTAGTAAGAAAGAAAGAAAGATAGATTAGTAAGAAAGAAAGAAAGAAAAAAAAATAGTAAGAAAGAAAGAAAGATAGATTAGTAAGAAAGAGAAAGAAAGATAGATTAGTTAGAAATAAAAAAATAAAAAAAGATTAGTAAGAAAGAAAGATAGATTAGTTAGAAAGAAAGAAGGAAAGAAAGATAGATTAGTAAGAAAGAAAAAAAGATACATTAGTAAGAGAAAGATTGATTAGTAAGAAAGATAGATAGATTAGTTAGAAAGAGAGAAAAAAGATTAGTAAGAAAGAAAGATAGATTAGTAAGAAAGAAAGAAAGATTAGTAAGAAAGAAAGAAAGAAAAAGATTAGTAAGAAAGAAAGAAAGATAGATTAGTTAGAAAGAAAGAAAAAAGATTAGTAAGAAAGAAAGAAAAAAAGATTAGTAAGAAAGAAAGATAGATTAGTTAGAAAGAAAGAAAGAAAAAAGATTAGTAAGAAAGAAAGAAAAAAAGATTAGTAAGAAAGAAAGAAAGATAGATTAGTAAGAAAGAAAGAAAGAAAAAAAGATTAGCAAGAAAGAAAGAAAGAAAGAAAGAAAAAAGATTAGTAAGAAAGAAAGATAGATTAGTTAGAAAGAAAGAAAAAAGATTAGTAAGAAAGAAAGAAAGATAGATTAGTAAGAAAGAAAGAAAGAAAAAAGATTAGCAAGAAAGAAAGAAAGAAAGATAGATTAGTTAGAAAGAAAGAAAAAAAAGATTAGTAAGAAAGAAAGAAAGAAAGAAAGAAAGAAAAAAAGATTAGTAAGAAAGAAAGATAGATTAGTTAGAAAGAAAGAAAGAAAAAAGATTAGTAAGAAAGAAAGAAAAAAAGATTAGTAAGAAAGAAAGAAAGATAGATTAGTAAGAAAGAAAGAAAGAAAAAAAGATTAGCAAGAAAGAAAGAAAGAAAGAAAGATAGATTAGTTAGAAAGAAAGAATAAAAAGATTAGTAAGAAAGAAAGAAAGAAAGAAAAAAAGATTAGTAAGAAAGAAAGATAGATTAGTTAGAAATAAAGAAAGAACAAAGATTAGTAAGAAAGAAAGAAAAAAAGATTAGTAAGAAAGAAAGAAAGATAGATTAGTAAGAAAGAAAGAAAGAAAAAAAGATTAGTAAGAAAGAAAGAAAGATAGATTAGTAAGAAAGAAAGATAGAAAAAAAGATTAGTAAGAAAGAAAGAAAGATAGATTAGTAAGACAGAAAGAAAGAAAAAAAGATTAGTAAGAATGAAAGAAAGATAGATTAGTAAGAAAGAAAGAAAGATAGATTAGTAAGAAAGAAAGAAAGAAAAAAAGATTAGTAAGAATGAAAGAAAGATAGATTAGTAAGAAAGAAAGAAAGATAGATTAGTAAGAAAGAAAGAAAGAAAAAAAGATTAGTAAGAAAGAAAGAAAGATAGATTAGTAAGAAAGAAAGAAAGAAAAAAGATTAGCAAGAAAGAAAGAAAGAAAGATAGATTAGTTAGAAAGAAAGATAGATAGATTAGTTAGAAAGAAAGATAGATTAGTTAGAATGAAAGAAAGATAGAGTAGTTAGAAAGAAAGAAAGATAGATTAGTTAGAAAGAAAGTTCGATTAGTTAGAAAGAAAGAAAGATAGATTAGAAAGAAAGATAGATAGATAGATAGATTAGTTAGAAAGAAAGATAAATAGATTTGTTAGAAAGAAAGAAAGAAAGATAGATTAGTTAGTTAGAAAGAAAGTTAGATTAGTTAGAAAGAAAGATAGATTAGTTAGAATGAAAGAAAGATAGAGTAGTTAGAAAGAAAGAAAGATAGATTAGTTAGAAAGAAAGATAGATAAGTTAGAAAGAAAGATATATAGATTAGTTAGAAAGAAAGATAGATTAGTTAGAAAGAAAGATAGATTAGTTAGAATGAAAGAAAGATAGAGTAGTTAGAAAGAAAGAAAGATTAGTTAGAAAGAAAGATAGATTAGTTAGAAAGAAAGATAGATTAGTTAGAAAGAAAGATAGATTAGTTAGAAAGAAAGAAAGAAAAAAGATTAGTAAGAAAGAAAGAAAAAAAGATTAGTAAGAAAGAAAGAAAGATAGATTAGTAAGAAAGAAAGAAAGAAAGATAGATTAGTTAGAAAGAAAGATAGATTAGTTAGAAAGAAAGATAGATTAGTTAGAAAGAAAGAAAGAAAAAAGATTAGTAAGAAAGAAAGAAAAAAAGATTAGTAAGAAAGAAAGAAAGATAGATTAGTAAGAAAGAAAGAAAGAAAGAAAGATTAGCAAGAAAGAAAGAAAGAAAGATAGATTAGTTAGAAAGAAAGAAAAAAAAGATTAGTAAGAAAGAAAGAAAAAAAGATTAGTAAGAAAGAAAGAAAGATAGATTAGTTAGAAAGAAAGAAAGAAAGAAAGATAGATTAGTTAGAAATAAAAAAATAAAAAAAGATTAGTAAGAAAGAAAGATAGATTAGTTAGAAAGAAAGAAAGATAGATTAGTAAGAAAGAAAGAAAGATAGATTAGTAAGAAAGAAAGAAAGAAAGAAAAAAAATAGTAAGAAAGAAAGAAAGATAGATTAGTAAGAAAGAGAAAGAAAGATAGATTAGTTAGAAATAAAAAAATAAAAAAAGATTAGTAAGAAAGAAAGATAGATTAGTTAGAAAGAAAGAAGGAAAGAAAGATAGATTAGTAAGAAAGAAAAAAAGATACATTAGTAAGAGAAAGATTGATTAGTAAGAAAGATAGATAGATTAGTTAGAAAGAGAGAAAAAAGATTAGTAAGAAAGAAAGATAGATTAGTAAGAAAGAAAGAAAGATTAGTAAGAAAGAAAGAAAGAAAAAGATTAGTAAGAAAGAAAGAAAGATAGATTAGTTAGAAAGAAAGAAAAAAGATTAGTAAGAAAGAAAGAAAAAAAGATTAGTAAGAAAGAAAGATAGATTAGTTAGAAAGAAAGAAAGAAAAAAGATTAGTAAGAAAGAAAGAAAAAAAGATTAGTAAGAAAGAAAGAAAGATAGATTAGTAAGAAAGAAAGAAAGAAAAAAAGATTAGCAAGAAAGAAAGAAAGAAAGAAAGAAAAAAAGATTAGTAAGAAAGAAAGATAGATTAGTTAGAAAGAAAGAAAAAAGATTAGTAAGAAAGAAAGAAAGATAGATTAGTAAGAAAGAAAGAAAGAAAAAAGATTAGCAAGAAAGAAAGAAAGAAAGATAGATTAGTTAGAAAGAAAGAAAAAAAAGATTAGTAAGAAAGAAAGAAAGAAAGAAAGAAAGAAAGAAAAAAAGATTAGTAAGAAAGAAAGATAGATTAGTTAGAAAGAAAGAAAGAAAAAAGATTAGTAAGAAAGAAAGAAAAAAAGATTAGTAAGAAAGAAAGAAAGATAGATTAGTAAGAAAGAAAGAAAGAAAAAAAGATTAGCAAGAAAGAAAGAAAGAAAGAAAGATAGATTAGTTAGAAAGAAAGAATAAAAAGATTAGTAAGAAAGAAAGAAAGAAAGAAAAAAAGATTAGTAAGAAAGAAAGATAGATTAGTTAGAAATAAAGAAAGAACAAAGATTAGTAAGAAAGAAAGAAAAAAAGATTAGTAAGAAAGAAAGAAAGATAGATTAGTAAGAAAGAAAGAAAGAAAAAAAGATTAGTAAGAAAGAAAGAAAGATAGATTAGTAAGAAAGAAAGATAGAAAAAAAGATTAGTAAGAAAGAAAGAAAGATAGATTAGTAAGACAGAAAGAAAGAAAAAAAGATTAGTAAGAATGAAAGAAAGATAGATTAGTAAGAAAGAAAGAAAGATAGATTAGTAAGAAAGAAAGAAAGAAAAAAAGATTAGTAAGAATGAAAGAAAGATAGATTAGTAAGAAAGAAAGAAAGATAGATTAGTAAGAAAGAAAGAAAGAAAAAAAGATTAGTAAGAAAGAAAGAAAGATAGATTAGTAAGAAAGAAAGAAAGAAAAAAGATTAGCAAGAAAGAAAGAAAGATAGATTAGTTAGAAAGAAAGATAGATAGATTAGTTAGAAAGAAAGATAGATTAGTTAGAATGAAAGAAAGATAGAGTAGTTAGAAAGAAAGAAAGATAGATTAGTTAGAAAGAAAGTTCGATTAGTTAGAAAGAAAGAAAGATAGATTAGAAAGAAAGATAGATAGATAGATAGATTAGTTAGAAAGAAAGATAAATAGATTTGTTAGAAAGAAAGAAAGAAAGATAGATTAGTTAGTTAGAAAGAAAGTTAGATTAGTTAGAAAGAAAGATAGATTAGTTAGAATGAAAGAAAGATAGAGTAGTTAGAAAGAAAGAAAGATAGATTAGTTAGAAAGAAAGATAGATAAGTTAGAAAGAAAGATATATAGATTAGTTAGAAAGAAAGATAGATTAGTTAGAAAGAAAGATAGATTAGTTAGAATGAAAGAAAGATAGAGTAGTTAGAAAGAAAGAAAGATTAGTTAGAAAGAAAGATAGATTAGTTAGAAAGAAAGATAGATTAGTTAGAAAGAAAGATAGATTAGTTAGAAAGAAAGAAAGAAAAAAGATTAGTAAGAAAGAAAGAAAAAAAGATTAGTAAGAAAGAAAGAAAGATAGATTAGTAAGAAAGAAAGAAAGAAAGATAGATTAGTTAGAAAGAAAGATAGATTAGTTAGAAAGAAAGATAGATTAGTTAGAAAGAAAGAAAGAAAAAAGATTAGTAAGAAAGAAAGAAAAAAAGATTAGTAAGAAAGAAAGAAAGATAGATTAGTAAGAAAGAAAGAAAGAAAGAAAGATTAGCAAGAAAGAAAGAAAGAAAGATAGATTAGTTAGAAAGAAAGAAAAAAAAGATTAGTAAGAAAGAAAGAAAAAAAGATTAGTAAGAAAGAAAGATAGATTAGTTAGAAAGAAAGAAAAAAGATTAGTAAGAAAGAAAGAAAGATAGATTAGTAAGAAAGAAAGAAAGAAAAAAGATTAGCAAGAAAGAAAGAAAGAAAGATAGATTAGTTAGAAAGAAAGAAAAAAAAAGATTAGTAAGAAAGAAAGAAAGAAAGAAAAAAAGATTAGTAAGAAAGAAAGATAGATTAGTTAGAAAGAAAGAAAGAAAAAAGATTAGTAAGAAAGAAAGAAAAAAAGATTAGTAAGAAAGAAAGAAAGATAGATTAGTAAGAAAGAAAGAAAGAAAAAAGATTAGCAAGAAAGAAAGAAAGAAAGATAGATTAGTTAGAAAGAAAGAAAAAAAAGATTAGTAAGAAAGAAAGAAAGAAAGAAAAAAAGATTAATAAGAAAGAAAGATAGATTAGTTAGAAAGAAAGAAAGAAAAAAGATTAGTAAGAAAGAAAGAAAAAAAGATTAGTAAGAAAGAAAGAAAGATAGATTAGTAAGAAAGAAAGAAAGAAAAAAAGATTAGTAAGAAAGAAAGAAAGATAGATTAGTTAGAAAGAAAGAAAGAAAAAAAGATTAGTAAGAAAGAAAGATAGATTAGTAAGAAAGAAAGATAGAAAAAAAGATTAGTAAGAAATAAATAAAGATAGATTAGTAAGACAGAAAGAAAGAAAAAAAGATTAGTAAGAATGAAAGAAAGATAGATTAGTAAGAAAGAAAGAAAGATAGATTAGTAAGAAAGAAAGAAAGAAAAAAAGATTAGTAAGAATGAAAGAAAGATAGATTAGTAAGAAAGAAAGAAAGATAGATTATTAAGAAAGAAAGAAAGAAAAAAAGATTAGTAAGAAAGAAAGAAAGATAGATTAGTAAGAAAGAAAGAAAGAAAAAAGATTAGCAAGAAAGAAAGAAAGAAAGATAGATTAGTTAGAAAGAAAGATAGATAGATTAGTTAGAAAGAAAGATAGATTAGTTAGAATGAAAGAAAGATAGAGTAGTTAGAAAGAAAGAAAGATAGATTAGTTAGAAAGAAAGTTCGATTAGTTAGAAAGAAAGAAAGATAGATTAGCAAGAAAGATAGATAGATAGATAGATTAGTTAGAAAGAAAGATAAATAGATTTGTTAGAAAGAAAGAAAGAAAGATAGATTAGTTAGTTAGAAAGAAAGTTAGATTAGTTAGAAAGAAAGATAGATTAGTTAGAATGAAAGAAAGATAGAGTAGTTAGAAAGAAAGAAAGATAGATTAGTTAGAAAGAAAGATAGATAAGTTAGAAAGAAAGATATATAGATTAGTTAGAAAGAAAGATAGATTAGTTAGAAAGAAAGATAGATTAGTTAGAATGAAAGAAAGATAGAGTAGTTAGAAAGAAAGAAAGATTAGTTAGAAAGAAAGATAGATTAGTTAGAAAGAAAGATAGATTAGTTAGAAAGAAAGATAGATTAGTTAGAAAGAAAGATAGATTAGTTAGAATGAAAGAAAGATAGAGTAGTTAGAAAGAAAGAAAGATAGATTAGTTAGAAAGAAAGATAGATTAGTTAGAATGAAAGAAAGATAGAGTAGTTAGAAAGAAAAAAGATAGATCAGTTAGAAAGAAAGATAGATTAGTTAGAAAGAAAAAAGATAGATTAGTTAGAATGAAAGAAAAAATAGATTAGTTAGAAAGAAAGAAAGAAAGAGATGTATAGATAGAAAGAGAGATAGATAGTTGAAAGAGATAGATGGATAGATAGATAGATAGATAGATAGATAGATAGATAGATAGATAGATAGATAGATAGATAGATAGATAATAAGTTTATTAGTACATATAGAATGGTAGTTTAATTGAGTCTAGGGCTTCAGGGAGTTTAGATTTGAGTTTATTTGGTGTCCACTGCTGGGCCACCGTAGTCTTGGCTCAATTTGAACTGTTGCAATGAAAGTCAATGGGATTTTTATGATTTTTCATATTAATTTTTAAGAAATCTGAAAGTCAAATCAGTTTGAAAAGATATAGCACGCCGAGTCAGAACAGTCTGAAGGTCTGACCCGAGTTTGGAGTTTGTAGAGTTAAAGCTCTAGGACGAGTTAGAGTCAGAATTTTTTGGGTAAGAAAAATAAGAAGAAGAAGAAGAAGAATAATAATAAGTTTAAATAGGATTTCAGTAAGTTGGCTTTCTCAAGCCAACTTAATAATAATAACTAGAAAAAGTTCGTCGAGACAAACTTTAAGTTGGCTTGTGAAAGTTTGGACCAGAAAGTTTGAAGAAGTTTAAAGTAGTTTGAAGTTGAAAGTAGTTTATAGTTTAAATTAGTTTAAAGTTTAATTCGTTTAACGTTTAAAATGGTTTAAAGTTAACTTAGTGTAAAGTAGTTTCTAGTTTAAATTAGTTTAAAGTTTAAAGTAGTTTGTAGTTTAAAGATTAGCTTAGTTTAAATAAGTTTAAAGTTTAAATTAGTTTAAAGTTTAATTAGTTTGAAGTAGTTTATAGTTTAAAGTATTTTAACTTAGTTTAAAGTAGTTTTAAAGTAGTTTATATTTTAAAGTATTTTAAACTTTAACTTAGTTTAAAGTTTAAAGTAGTTTTAAAGTAGTTTGTAGTTTAAAGTTTAACTTATTTTAAAGTTTAAAGTAGTTTAAAGTTGCGAGGGTGTTTCTAGTGGGTTGCTAAGGTGTTATGGGTGGTTGTTAGGGTGTTATGGGTGGTTGCTAGGGTGTTGCTAGGGCGTTGCTATGGTTTTCCTAAGGTGTTCTGGGTGGTTGCCAGGGTGTTCTAAGGTATTTTGGGTGGTTGCTATGGTGTTGCTAGGGTGTCCTAAGGTATTTTTGGTGGTTGCTAGGGTGTTCTAATGTATTTTGGGTGGTTGCTAGGGTGTTCTAAGGTATTTTGGGTGGTTGCTAGGGTGTTTTAAGGTATCTTGGGTGGTTGCTATGGTGTTGCTAGGGTGTTCTAAGGTATTTTGGGTGGTTGCTATGGTGTTGCTAGGGTGTTATAAGGTATTTTGGGTGGTTGCTAGGGTGTTGCTAGGGTGTTATAAGGTATTTTGGGTGGTTGCTAGGGTGTTCTGAGGTATTTTGTGTGGTTGCTATGGTGTTGCTAGGGTGTTCTAAGGTATTTTTGGTGGTTGCTATGGTGTTCTAAGGTATTTTGGGTGGTTGCTAGGGTGTTGCTAGGGTGTTGTAAGGTATTTTGGGTGGTTGCTAGGGTGTTGCTAGGGTGTTCTAATGTATTTTGGGTGGTTGCTATGGTGTTGCTAGGGGGTTCTAAGGTATTTTGGGTGGTTGCTAGGGTGTTGCTAGGGTGTTCTGAGGTATTTTGGGTGGTTGCTATGGTGTTGCTAGGGTGTTCTAAGGTATTTTGGGTGGTTGCTAGGGTGTTGCTAGGGTGTTCTAAGGTATTTTGGTTGGTTGCTATGGTGTTGCTAGGTTGTTCTAAGGTATTTTGGGTGGTTGCTATGGTTTTGCTAGGGTGTTCTAAGGTATTTTGGGTGGTTGCTAGGGTGTTGCTAGGTTGTTCTAAGGTATTTTGGGTGGTTGCGAGGGTGTTGCTAGGGTGTTCTAAGGTATTTTGGGTGGTTGCTAGGGTGTTCTCGGTGGTTGCTAGGGTGTTCTAATGTATTTTGGTTGGTTGCTATGGTGTTACTAGGGTGTTCTAAGGTATTTTGGGTGGTTGCTAGGGTGTTGCTAGGGTGTTCTAAGGTATTTTGGTTGGTTGCTAGGGTGTTGCTAGGGTGTTCTAAGGTATATTTGGTGGTTGCTATGGTGTTGCTAGGGTGTTCTAAGGTATTATGGTTGGTTGCTATGGTGTTGCTAGGGTGTTCTAAGGTATTTTGGTATATACACACACTAACTCGTTTACACACACACTTTCTCTTTCACACACACGCACAGACACGCTCACTAACTCACACACACATACACACTCACGCACACACACTCACTCACACACACACACACACACACACACACACACACACACACACACACAGTCACACACAGACTCACTCACTCGCTCACACACTCACTCACTCACTTACACACTCAGAGTTTATATGAGTTTAGAGTTTATAAGTTTTAATGAAGTAAATTTAGTCATTTGAAGTTTAAATTATTTTAAAGTTTAAATTAGTTTGAAGATTAAAGTTTAAATTAGTTTGAAGTTTAATTTAGTTTTTGAAGTTTAAAATAGTTTGAAGTTGATAGATAGATGAGTTTCAATGAGTCTCAATGGCTCATATAGTATATAGAATGGCAGTTTGATTTAGTCTAGGGTTTCAAGGGATTTTGATTTGAATTTTTGACAGTTGGGGAGTTTGAAAATCTGAAAATTCCGCAATGTTAAGTCAATGGGAGTTTTTCCGAGTTTTGATCGTCATTTTTAGGAAAACCGTAAGTCCGATCAGTTTGAAAAGACAGAGCAACTAACTTCAGAATAGGTCAAAGGTCTGAGCCGAGTTTGGAGTATGTGGAGTTAACGGTCTAGGAGGAGATAGAGTCAACAGTTTTCTAAGAAGAATAATAATAATAATAACTAGAAAAAGTTCGTCGAGACAAACTTTAAGTTGGCTTGTGAAAGTTTGGACCAGAAAGTTTGAAGAAGTTTAAAGTAGTTTAAATAGTTTAAAGTTTTTTTTAAAACAGACAGATTCGTTTAAAAAGGTTTAAAAAAGATTAGTTAGAAAAAAAAAAAGATTAGTTAGAAAGAAAAAAGAAAGATTAGTTAGAAAGAAAGATAGATTAGTTAGAAAGAAAGAAAGATAGATTAGTTAGAAAGAAAGAAAGATTGATAGAGTAGTTAGAAAGAAAGATAGATTAGTTAGAAAGAAAGAAAGATAGATTAGTTAGAAAGAAAGAAATAAAGTTAATTAAAAAGAAAGAAATATTAGCTAGAAAGAAAGATAGAAATATAGATAGATTAGTTAGAAAGAAAGAAAGAAAAAAAGATTAGTAAGAAAGAAAGATAGATTAGTTAGAAAGAAAGAAAGATAGATTAGTTAGAAAGAAAGAAAGATAGATCAGAAAGATAGATGGATTAGTTAGAAAGAAAGAAAGTTAATTAAAAAGAAAGAAAGAAAGATAGATTAGTTAGAAAGAAAGATAGAAAGATAGATAGATTAGTTAGAAAGAAAGAAATAAAGAAAGTTAATTAAAAAGAAAGAAAGAATGAAAGATTAGTTAGAAAGATAGATTAGTTAGAAAGAAAGAAAAAAGATTAGTAAGAAAGAAAGTTAGATTAGTTAGAAAGAAAGAAAGAAAAAAAGATTAGTTAGAAAGAAAGAAAGATAGATTAGTTAGAAAGAAAAAAGGAAAGAAAGATAGATTAGTAAGAAAGATAGATTAGTAAGAAAGAAAGAAAGATTGATTAGTAAGAAAGATAGATAGATTAGTTAGAAAGAAAGAAAGAAAAAAAGATTAGTAAGAAAGATAGATTAGTTAGAAAGAAAGAAAGAAAAAAAGATTAGTAAGAAAGAAAGATAGATAGATTAGTTAGAAAGAAAGAAAGAAAGAAAGATAGATTAGTAAGAAAGAAAGAAAGATTGATTAGTAAGAAAGATAGAAAGAAAGATAGATTAGTTAGAAAGAAAGATTAGTTAGAAAGAAAGAAAGAAAGAAAGTTAATTAAAAAGAAAGAAAGAATGAAAGATTAGTTAGAAAGATAGATTAGTTAGAAAGAAAGAAAGATAGATTAGTTAGAAAGAAAAAAGGAAAGAGAGATAGATTAGTAAGAAAGATAGATTAGTAAGAAAGAAAGAAAGATTGATTAGTAAGAAAGATAGATAGATTAGTTAGAAAGAAAGAAAGATAGATTAGTTAGAAAGAAAGAAAGATTGATAGAGTAGTTAGAAAGAAAGATAGATTAGTTAGAAAGAAAGAAAGATAGATTAGTTAGAAAGAAAGAAATAAAGTTAATTAAAAAGAAAGAAATATTAGCTAGAAAGAAAGATAGAAATATAGATAGATTAGTTAGAAAGAAAGAAAGAAAAAAAGATTAGTAAGAAAGAAAGATAGATTAGTTAGAAAGAAAGAAAGATAGATTAGTTAGAAAGAAAGAAAGATAGATCAGAAAGATAGATGGATTAGTTAGAAAGAAAGAAAGTTAATTAAAAAGAAAGAAAGAAAGATAGATTAGTTAGAAAGAAAGATAGAAAGATAGATAGATTAGTTAGAAAGAAAGAAAGAAAGAAAGTTAATTAAAAAGAAAGAAAGAATGAAAGATTAGTTAGAAAGATAGATTAGTTAGAAAGAAAGAAAAAAGATTAGTAAGAAAGAAAGTTAGATTAGTTAGAAAGAAAGAAAGAAAAAAAGATTAGTTAGAAAGAAAGAAAGATAGATTAGTTAGAAAGAAAAAAGGAAAGAAAGATAGATTAGTAAGAAAGATAGATTAGTAAGAAAGAAAGAAAGATTGATTAGTAAGAAAGATAGATAGATTAGTTAGAAAGAAAGAAAGAAAAAAAGATTAGTAAGAAAGATAGATTAGTTAGAAAGAAAGAAAGAAAAAAAGATTAGTAAGAAAGAAAGATAGATAGATTAGTTAGAAAGAAAGAAAGAAAGAAAGATAGATTAGTAAGAAAGAAAGAAAGATTGATTAGTAAGAAAGATAGAAAGAAAGATAGATTAGTTAGAAAGAAAGATTAGTTAGAAAGAAAGAAAGAAAGAAAGTTAATTAAAAAGAAAGAAAGAATGAAAGATTAGTTAGAAAGATAGATTAGTTAGAAAGAAAGAAAGATAGATTAGTTAGAAAGAAAAAAGGAAAGAGAGATAGATTAGTAAGAAAGATAGATTAGTAAGAAAGAAAGAAAGATTGATTAGTAAGAAAGATAGATAGATTAGTTAGAAAGAAAGAAAGAAAAAAAGATTAGTAAGAAAGATAGATTAGTTAGAAAAAAAGAAAGAAAAAAAGATTAGTAAGAAAGAAAGATAGATAGATTAGTTAGAAAGAAAGAAAGAAAGATAGATTAGTAAGAAAGAAAGAAAGATTGATTAGTAAGAAAGATAGAAAGAAAGATAGATTAGTTAGAAAGAAAGATTAGTTAGAAAGAAAGAATGAAAGATAGATTAGTTAGAAAGAAAGATTAGTTAGAAAGAAAGAAAGATAGATTAGTAAGAAAGAAAGAAAGAAAGATAGATTAGTAAGAAAGAAAGAAAGATAGATTAGTTAGAAAGAAAAAAAGAAAGAAAGATTAGTTAGAAAGAAAAAGAAAGATAGTTTAGTTAGAAAGAAAGAATGAAATATAGATTAGTTAGAAAGAAAGAAAGATTGATTAGTAAGAAAGATAGAAAGAAAGGTAGATTAGTTAGAAAGATAGATTAGTTAGAAAGAAAGAGATTAGTTAGAAAGAAAAGGAAAGATAGATTAGTTAGAAAGAAAGAAAGATAGATTAGTTAGAAAGAAAGAAAGAAAGAAAGAAAGTTAATTAAAAAGAAAAAAAGAAATATAGATTAGGTAGAAAGAAAGATAGATAGATTAGTTAGAAAGAAAGAAAGAAAGAAAGTTAATTAAAAAGAAAGAAAGAAAGAATAGTTAGAAGGATAGATTAGTTAGAAAGAAAGAAAGAAAGAAAAAAAGATTAGTAAGAAAGAAAGATAGATTAGTTAGTTAGAAAGAAAGAAAGAAAGAAAGAAAGAAATATAGATAAGTTAGAAAGAAAGAAAGATAGATTAGTTAGAAAGAAAGAAAAAAAAGATTAGTTAGAAAGAAAGAATGAAAGATAGATAGATTAGTTAGAAAAAAAGAAAGAAAAAAAGATTAGTAAGAAAGAAAGAAAGATAGATTAGTTAGAAAGAAAAAAGGAAAGAAAGATATATTAGTAAGAAAGAAAGAAAGAAAGATAGATTAGTGAGAAAGATAGATTAGTTAGAAAGAAAGAAAGAAAGATAGATTAGTTAGAAAGAAAAAGAAAGATAGATTAGTTAGAAAGAAAGATAGATTAGTTAGAAAGAAAGAAATAAATAAAGTTAATTAAAAAGAAAGAAAGAAAGAAAGATAGATAGATTAGTTAGAAAGAAAGAAAGAAAAAAGATTAGTAAGAAAGAAAGAAAGATTAGTTAGAAAGAAAGAAAGATAGATTAGTTACAAAGAAAAAGAAAGATAGATTAGTTAGAAAGAAAGAAAGATAGATTGGTTAGAAAGAAAGAAAGAAAGTTAATTAAAAAGAAAGAAAGAAAGAAAGATTAGTTAGAAAGATAGATTAGTTAGAAAGAAAAAAATATTAGTAAGAAAGAAAGATAGATTAGTTAGAAAGAAAGATAGATTAGTAAGAAAGAAAGAAAGATTAGTTAGAAAGAAAGAAAGATAGATTAGTTAGAAAGAAAAAGAAAGATAGATCAGTTAGAAAGAAAGAAAGATAGATTAGTTAGAAAGAAAGAAAGAAAGTTAATTAAAAAGAAAGAAAGAAAGTAAGATAGATTAGTTAGAAAGAAAGAAAGATAGATTAGAAAGAAAGAAAGATAGATTAGTTAGAAAGAAAGATAGATTAGTTAGAAAGAAAGATAAATTAGTTAGAAAGAAAGATAGATTAGTTAAAAAACAAAGAAAGAGATTTGTTAGAAAGAAAGATAGATTAGTTAGAAAGATAGATTAGTTAGAAAGAAAGATAGATTAGTTAGAAAGAAAGATAACTTAGTTAGAAATAAAGAAAGATAGATTATTTAAAAAACAAAGAAAGATGGATTTGATAGAAAGAAAGATAGATTAGCTAGAAAGATAGATTAGTTAGAAAAAAAGAAAGATAGATTAGTTAGAAAGAAAGAAAGATAAATTAGTTAGAAAGTAAGATAGATTAGTTAGAAAGAAAGATAGATTAGTTAGAAAGAAAGAAAGATAGATTAGTTAGAAAGATAGATAGATAAGTTAGAAAGAAAGAAAGAAAGATTAGTTAGAAAGAAAGAAAGATAGATTGGTTAGAAAGAAAGAAAGATTAGTTAGAAAGAAAGATAGATAGATTAGTTAGAAAGAAAAAAGATAGATTAGTTAGAAAGAAAGAAAGTAAGAAAGAAAGAAAGAAAGATTGGTTAGAAAGAAAGATAGATTAGTTAGAAAGATAGAAAGAAAGATAGATTAGTTAGAAAGAAAGAAACATAGATTAGTTAGAAAGAAAGAAAGAAAGATAGATTAGTTAGAAAGAAAGAAAGATTAGTTAGTTAGAAAGAAAGAAAGATAGATTAGTTAGAAAGAAAGATAGATTAGTTAGAAAGATAGATAGATAGATTAGTTAGAAAGAAAGAAAGATAGATTAGTTAGAAAGAAAGATAGATAGATTAGTTAGAAAGAAAGATAGATTAGTTAGAAAGAAAGATAGATTAGTTAGAAAGATAGATAGATAGATAGATTAGTTAGAAAGAAAGAAAGATAGATTAGTTAGAAAGAAAGAAAGTAAGAAAGAAAGAAAGAAAGAAAGATTGGTTAGAAAGAAAGATAGATTAGTTAGAAAGATAGAAAGAAAGATAGATTAGTTAGAAAGAAAGAAACATAGATTAGTTAGAAAGAAAGAAAGAAAGATAGATTAGTTAGAAAGAAAGAAAGATTAGTTAGTTAGAAAGAAAGAAAGATAGATTAGTTAGAAAGAAAGATAGATTAGTTAGAAAGATAGATAGATAGATTAGTTAGAAAGAAAGAAAGATAGATTAGTTAGAAAGAAAGATAGATAGATTAGTTAGAAAGAAAGAAAGAAAAAAAGATTAGTAAGAAAGATAGATTAGTTAGAAAGAAAGAAAGAAAAAAAGATTAGTAAGAAAGAAAGATAGATAGATTAGTTAGAAAGAAAGAAAGAAAGAAAGATAGATTAGTAAGAAAGAAAGAAAGATTGATTAGTAAGAAAGATAGAAAGAAAGATAGATTAGTTAGAAAGAAAGATTAGTTAGAAAGAAAGAAAGAAAGAAAGTTAATTAAAAAGAAAGAAAGAATGAAAGATTAGTTAGAAAGATAGATTAGTTAGAAAGAAAGAAAGATAGATTAGTTAGAAAGAAAAAAGGAAAGAGAGATAGATTAGTAAGAAAGATAGATTAGTAAGAAAGAAAGAAAGATTGATTAGTAAGAAAGATAGATAGATTAGTTAGAAAGAAAGAAAGATAGATTAGTTAGAAAGAAAGAAAGATTGATAGAGTAGTTAGAAAGAAAGATAGATTAGTTAGAAAGAAAGAAAGATAGATTAGTTAGAAAGAAAGAAATAAAGTTAATTAAAAAGAAAGAAATATTAGCTAGAAAGAAAGATAGAAATATAGATAGATTAGTTAGAAAGAAAGAAAGAAAAAAAGATTAGTAAGAAAGAAAGATAGATTAGTTAGAAAGAAAGAAAGATAGATTAGTTAGAAAGAAAGAAAGATAGATCAGAAAGATAGATGGATTAGTTAGAAAGAAAGAAAGTTAATTAAAAAGAAAGAAAGAAAGATAGATTAGTTAGAAAGAAAGATAGAAAGATAGATAGATTAGTTAGAAAGAAAGAAAGAAAGAAAGTTAATTAAAAAGAAAGAAAGAATGAAAGATTAGTTAGAAAGATAGATTAGTTAGAAAGAAAGAAAAAAGATTAGTAAGAAAGAAAGTTAGATTAGTTAGAAAGAAAGAAAGAAAAAAAGATTAGTTAGAAAGAAAGAAAGATAGATTAGTTAGAAAGAAAAAAGGAAAGAAAGATAGATTAGTAAGAAAGATAGATTAGTAAGAAAGAAAGAAAGATTGATTAGTAAGAAAGATAGATAGATTAGTTAGAAAGAAAGAAAGAAAAAAAGATTAGTAAGAAAGATAGATTAGTTAGAAAGAAAGAAAGAAAAAAAGATTAGTAAGAAAGAAAGATAGATAGATTAGTTAGAAAGAAAGAAAGAAAGAAAGATAGATTAGTAAGAAAGAAAGAAAGATTGATTAGTAAGAAAGATAGAAAGAAAGATAGATTAGTTAGAAAGAAAGATTAGTTAGAAAGAAAGAAAGAAAGAAAGTTAATTAAAAAGAAAGAAAGAATGAAAGATTAGTTAGAAAGATAGATTAGTTAGAAAGAAAGAAAGATAGATTAGTTAGAAAGAAAAAAGGAAAGAGAGATAGATTAGTAAGAAAGATAGATTAGTAAGAAAGAAAGAAAGATTGATTAGTAAGAAAGATAGATAGATTAGTTAGAAAGAAAGAAAGAAAAAAAGATTAGTAAGAAAGATAGATTAGTTAGAAAAAAAGAAAGAAAAAAAGATTAGTAAGAAAGAAAGATAGATAGATTAGTTAGAAAGAAAGAAAGAAAGATAGATTAGTAAGAAAGAAAGAAAGATTGATTAGTAAGAAAGATAGAAAGAAAGATAGATTAGTTAGAAAGAAAGATTAGTTAGAAAGAAAGAATGAAAGATAGATTAGTTAGAAAGAAAGATTAGTTAGAAAGAAAGAAAGATAGATTAGTAAGAAAGAAAGAAAGAAAGATAGATTAGTAAGAAAGAAAGAAAGATAGATTAGTTAGAAAGAAAAAAAGAAAGAAAGATTAGTTAGAAAGAAAAAGAAAGATAGTTTAGTTAGAAAGAAAGAATGAAATATAGATTAGTTAGAAAGAAAGAAAGATTGATTAGTAAGAAAGATAGAAAGAAAGGTAGATTAGTTAGAAAGATAGATTAGTTAGAAAGAAAGAGATTAGTTAGAAAGAAAAGGAAAGATAGATTAGTTAGAAAGAAAGAAAGATAGATTAGTTAGAAAGAAAGAAAGAAAGAAAGAAAGTTAATTAAAAAGAAAAAAAGAAATATAGATTAGGTAGAAAGAAAGATAGATAGATTAGTTAGAAAGAAAGAAAGAAAGAAAGTTAATTAAAAAGAAAGAAAGAAAGAATAGTTAGAAGGATAGATTAGTTAGAAAGAAAGAAAGAAAGAAAAAAAGATTAGTAAGAAAGAAAGATAGATTAGTTAGTTAGAAAGAAAGAAAGAAAGAAAGAAAGAAATATAGATAAGTTAGAAAGAAAGAAAGATAGATTAGTTAGAAAGAAAGAAAAAAAAGATTAGTTAGAAAGAAAGAATGAAAGATAGATAGATTAGTTAGAAAAAAAGAAAGAAAAAAAGATTAGTAAGAAAGAAAGAAAGATAGATTAGTTAGAAAGAAAAAAGGAAAGAAAGATATATTAGTAAGAAAGAAAGAAAGAAAGATAGATTAGTGAGAAAGATAGATTAGTTAGAAAGAAAGAAAGAAAGATAGATTAGTTAGAAAGAAAAAGAAAGATAGATTAGTTAGAAAGAAAGATAGATTAGTTAGAAAGAAAGAAATAAATAAAGTTAATTAAAAAGAAAGAAAGAAAGAAAGATAGATAGATTAGTTAGAAAGAAAGAAAGAAAAAAGATTAGTAAGAAAGAAAGAAAGATTAGTTAGAAAGAAAGAAAGATAGATTAGTTACAAAGAAAAAGAAAGATAGATTAGTTAGAAAGAAAGAAAGATAGATTGGTTAGAAAGAAAGAAAGAAAGTTAATTAAAAAGAAAGAAAGAAAGAAAGATTAGTTAGAAAGATAGATTAGTTAGAAAGAAAAAAATATTAGTAAGAAAGAAAGATAGATTAGTTAGAAAGAAAGATAGATTAGTAAGAAAGAAAGAAAGATTAGTTAGAAAGAAAGAAAGATAGATTAGTTAGAAAGAAAAAGAAAGATAGATCAGTTAGAAAGAAAGAAAGATAGATTAGTTAGAAAGAAAGAAAGAAAGTTAATTAAAAAGAAAGAAAGAAAGTAAGATAGATTAGTTAGAAAGAAAGAAAGATAGATTAGAAAGAAAGAAAGATAGATTAGTTAGAAAGAAAGATAGATTAGTTAGAAAGAAAGATAAATTAGTTAGAAAGAAAGATAGATTAGTTAAAAAACAAAGAAAGAGATTTGTTAGAAAGAAAGATAGATTAGTTAGAAAGATAGATTAGTTAGAAAGAAAGATAGATTAGTTAGAAAGAAAGATAACTTAGTTAGAAATAAAGAAAGATAGATTATTTAAAAAACAAAGAAAGATGGATTTGATAGAAAGAAAGATAGATTAGCTAGAAAGATAGATTAGTTAGAAAAAAAGAAAGATAGATTAGTTAGAAAGAAAGAAAGATAAATTAGTTAGAAAGTAAGATAGATTAGTTAGAAAGAAAGATAGATTAGTTAGAAAGAAAGAAAGATAGATTAGTTAGAAAGATAGATAGATAAGTTAGAAAGAAAGAAAGAAAGATTAGTTAGAAAGAAAGAAAGATAGATTGGTTAGAAAGAAAGAAAGATTAGTTAGAAAGAAAGATAGATAGATTAGTTAGAAAGAAAAAAGATAGATTAGTTAGAAAGAAAGAAAGTAAGAAAGAAAGAAAGAAAGATTGGTTAGAAAGAAAGATAGATTAGTTAGAAAGATAGAAAGAAAGATAGATTAGTTAGAAAGAAAGAAACATAGATTAGTTAGAAAGAAAGAAAGAAAGATAGATTAGTTAGAAAGAAAGAAAGATTAGTTAGTTAGAAAGAAAGAAAGATAGATTAGTTAGAAAGAAAGATAGATTAGTTAGAAAGATAGATAGATAGATTAGTTAGAAAGAAAGAAAGATAGATTAGTTAGAAAGAAAGATAGATAGATTAGTTAGAAAGAAAGATAGATTAGTTAGAAAGAAAGATAGATTAGTTAGAAAGATAGATAGATAGATAGATTAGTTAGAAAGAAAGAAAGATAGATTAGTTAGAAAGAAAGAAAGTAAGAAAGAAAGAAAGAAAGAAAGATTGGTTAGAAAGAAAGATAGATTAGTTAGAAAGATAGAAAGAAAGATAGATTAGTTAGAAAGAAAGAAACATAGATTAGTTAGAAAGAAAGAAAGAAAGATAGATTAGTTAGAAAGAAAGAAAGATTAGTTAGTTAGAAAGAAAGAAAGATAGATTAGTTAGAAAGAAAGATAGATTAGTTAGAAAGATAGATAGATAGATTAGTTAGAAAGAAAGAAAGATAGATTAGTTAGAAAGAAAGATAGATAGATTAGTTAGAAAGAAAGATAGATTAGTTAGAAAGAAAGATAGATTAGTTAGAAAGATAGATAGATAGATAGATTAGTTAGAAAGAAAGAAAGATAGATTAGTTAGAAAGAAAGATAGATAGATTAGTTAGAAAGAAAGATAGATTAGTTAGAAAGAAAGAAAGATAGATTAGTTAGAAAGAATGAAAAAAGAAAGAAAGAAAGAAAGATTGGTTAGAAAGAAAGATAGATTAGTTAGTAAGAAAGATATAAAGAAAGATGGATTAGTTAGAAAGAAAGAAACATAGATTAGTTAGAAAGAAAGAAAGAAAGAAAGAAAGATAGATTAGTTAGAAAGACTAGTTAGTTAGAAAGAAAGAGATAGATTAGTTAGAAAGAAAGATAGATAGATAGATAGATAGATTAGTTAGAAAGAAAGAAAGATATATTAGTTAGAAAGAAAGATAGATAGATTAGTTAGAAAAAAAGATAGATTAGTTAGAAAGAAAGAAAGATAGATTAGTTAGAAAGAAAGATAGATAGATTAGTTAGAAATAAAGAAAGATTAGTTAGAAAGAAAGAAAGAATTATAGATTGGTTAGAAAGAAAGAAAGATAGATTAGTAAGAAAGAAAGAAAGGAATAAAGAACGATAGATTAGTTAGAAATAAAGATAAAGTAGTTAGAAAGAAAGATAGATAGATTAGTTAGAAAGAAAGATAGATAGATAGATTAGTTAGAAAGAAAGATAGATTATTTAGAAAGAAAGAAAGATAGATTAGTTAGAAAGAAAGAAAGATTAGTTAGAAAGAAAGAAAGATTAGTTAGAAAGAAAGATAGATAGATTAGTTAGAAAAAAAAGAAAGAAAGAAAGAAAGAAAGAAAAATTGGTTAGAAAGAAAGATAGATTAGTTTGAAAGAAAAGATTAGTTAGAATGAAAGAAAGATAGATAGATTAGTTAGAAAGAAAGATAGATAGATTAGTTAGAAAGAAAGATTAGTTAGAAAGAAAAAAGATAGATTAGTTAGAAAGAAAGAATAAAAGAAAGTAAGAAAGAAAGAATGAAAGATTGGTTAGAAAGAAAGAGATTAGTTAGAAAGATAGATAGATTAGTTAGAAAGAAAGAAAAGTTAGAATGAAAGAAAGATAGAGTAGTTAGAAAGAAAGAAAGATAGATAGATTAGTTAGAAAGAAAGATAGATTAGTTAGAAAGAAAGTAAGGTAGATTAGTTAGAAAGAAAGATAGATTAGTTAGAAAGAAGAAAGATAGATTAGTTAGAAAGAAAGAAAGATTAGTTAGAAAGAAAGAAAGATAGATCAGTTAGCAAGAAAGAAATATTAGTTAGAAAGAAATAAAGATTAGTTTGAAAGAAAGAAAGATTAGTTTGAAAGAAAGATAGATTAGTAAGAAAGAAAGAAATAAAGAAAGATTAGGTAGAAAGAAAGAAAGATTAGTTAGAAAGAAAGAAAGATAAGTTAGAAAGATAGATAGATAGATAGATAGATATATAGATAGATAGATAGATAGATAGATAGATAGATAGATAGATAGATAGATAGATAGATAAAGTTCATTAGTACATATAGAATGGTAGTTTAATTGAATCTAGGGCTTCAGGGAGTTTAGATTTGAGTTTTTGTGTTGTTCACTACTGGGCCACCGTAGTCTTGGCTCAATTTGAACTGTTGCAATGAAAGTCAATGGGATTTTTATGATTTTTAATATTAATTTTTAAGAAATCTGAAAGTCAAATCAGTTTGAAAAGATATAGCACACCGAGTCAGAACAGTCTGAAGGTCTGACCCGAGTTTGGAGTTTGTAGAGTTAAAGCTCTAGGACGAGTTAGAGTCAGAATTTTTTGGGTAAGAAAAATAAGAAGAAGAAGAATAACTAGAAAAAGTTCGTCGAGACAAACTTTAAGTTGGCTTGTGAAAGTTTGGACCAATAAGTTTGAAGAAGTTTAAAGAAGTTTAAAGTTTAATTAGTTTATAGTTTAGTAAGAAAGAAAGAAAGATAGATTAGTTAGAAAGAAAGAAAAAAAGATTAGTAAGAAAGAAAGAAAGATAGATTAGTTAGAAAGAAAGAAAGAAAGAAAGATAGATTAGTTAGAAAGACAGATAGATTAGTAAGAAAGAAAGAAAGAAAGAAATATAGATAAGTTAGAAAGAAAGAAAGAAAAAAAGATTAGTAAGAAAGAAAGAAAGAAAGATAAATTAGTAAGAAAGAAAGAAAGATTGATTAGTAAGAAAGAAAGAAAGATAGATAGATTAGTTAGAAAGAAAGAAAAAAAGATTAGTGAGAAAGAAAGAAAGAAAGAAAGAAAGATAGATTAGTTAGAAAGAAAGAAAGAAAGAAAGATTAGTTAGAAAGCAAAAAGGAAAGAAATATAGATTAGTAAGAAAGAAAGAAAGAAAGATAAATTAGTAAGAAAGAAAGAAAGATTGATTAGTAAGAAAGATAGAAAGATAGATAGATTAGTTAGAAAGAAAGAAAGAAAAAGAGATTAGTGAGAAAGAAAGATAGATTAGTTAGAAAGAAAGAAAGAAAGAAAGTTAATTAAAAAGAAAGAAAGAAAGATAGATTAGGTAGAAAGAAAGATAGAAAGATAGATAGATTAGTTAGAAAGAAAAAGAAAGATAGTTTTTATTTAGAAAGAAAGAAAGATAGATTAGTTAGAAAGAAAGAAAGAAAGAAAGAAAGAAAGTTAATTAAAAAGAAAGAAAGAAAGATAGATTAGGTAGAAAGAAAGATAGAAAGATAGATAGATTAGTTAGAAAGAAAGAAAGAAAGTTAATTAAAGAGAAAGAAAGAAAGATTAGTTAGAAAGATAGATTAGTTAGAAAGAAAGAAAGAAAAAAAGATTAGTAAGAAAGAAAGATAGATTAGTTAGAAAGAAAGAAAGAAAGAAAGAGAAAGAAAGAAAGAAATATAGATAAGTTAGAAAGAAAGATAGATTAGTTAGAAAGAAAGAAAGATGGATTAGTTAGAAAGAAAGAAAAAAGATTAGTTAGAAAGAAAGAAAGATAGATTAGTTAGAAAGAAAGAAAGAAAGAAAGAGATTAGTTAGAAAGAAAAAGAAAGATAGATTAGTTAGAAAGAAGGAAAGATAGATTAGTTAGAAAGAAAGAAAGAAAGAAAGAAAGTTAATTAAAAAGAAAGAAAGAAAGATTAGTTAGAAAGATAGATTAGTTAGAAAGAAAGAAAGAAAAAAAGATTAGTAAGAAAGAAAGAAAGAAAGATAGATTAGTTAGAAAGAAAGAAAAAAAGATTAGTTAGAAAGAAAGAAACATAGATTAGTTAGAAAAAAGAAAGAAAAAAAGATTAGTAAGAAAGAAAGATAGAAAGAAAAAAGGAAAGAAAGATAGATTAGTAAGAAAGAAAGAAAGAAAAAAAGATTAGTGAGAAAGAAAGATAGATTAGTTAGAAAGAAAGAAAGAAAGATTAGTTAGTAAGAAAAAGAAAGATAGATTAGTTAGAAAAAAAGAAAGATAAATTAGTTAGAAAGAAAGAAAGAAAGAAAGTTAATTAAAAAGAAAGAAAGAAAGATAGATTAGGTAGAAAGAAAGATAGAAAGATAGATAAGTTAGAAAGAAAGAAAGAAAGTTAATTAAAAAGAAAGAAAGAAAGATTAGTTAGAAAGATAGATTAGTTAGAAAGAAAGAAAGAAAAAAAGATTAGTAAGAAAGAAAGATAGATTAGTTAGAAAGAAAGAAAGAAAGAAAGAAAGAAAGAGAAAGAAAGAAATATAGATAAGTTAGAAAGAAAGAAAGATAGATTAGTTAGAAAGAAAGAAAGATGGATTAGTTAGAAAGAAAGAAAAAAGATTAGTTAGAAAGAAAGAAAGAAAGATAGATTAGTTAGAAAGAAAAAAGGAAAGAAAGATAGATTAGTAAGAAAGGAAGAAAGATAGATTAGTGAGATAGATAGATTAGTTAGAAAGAAAGATAAAAGATTAGTGAGAAAGAAAGATAGATTAGTTAGAGAGAAAGAAAGATGGATTAGAGAGAAAGAAAGAAAAAAAGATTAGTAAGAAAGAAAGAAAGATAGATTAGTTAGAAAGAAAAAAGGAAAGAAAGATAGATTAGTAAGAAAGAAAGGAAGAAAGATAGATTAGTGAGATAGATAGATTAGTTAGAAAGAAAGAAAGAAAAAAGATTAGTGAGAAAGAAAGATAGATTAGTTAGAAAGAAAGAGATTAGTTAGAAAGAAAAAGAAAGATAGATTAGTTAGAAAGAAAGAAAGATAGATTAGTTAGAAAGAAAGAAAGAAAGAAAGAAAGTTAATTAAAAAGAAAAAAAGAAATATAGATTAGGTAGAAAGAAAGATAGATAGATTAGTTAGAAAGAAAGAAAGAAAGAAAGTTAATTAAAAAGAAAGAAAGAAAGATTAGTTAGAAGGATAGATTAGTTAGAAAGAAAGAAAGAAAGAAAAAAAGATTAGTAAGAAAGAAAGATAGATTAGTTAGTTAGAAAGAAAGAAAGAAAGAAAGAAATATAGATAAGTTAGAAAGAAAGAAAGATAGATTAGTTAGAAAGAAAGAATGAAAGATAGATAGATTAGTTAGAAAAAAAGAAAGAAAAAAATATTAGTAAGAAAGAAAGAAAGATAGATTAGTTAGAAAGAAAAAAGGAAAGAAAGATATATTAGTAAGAAAGAAAGAAAGAAAGATAGATTAGTGAGAAAGATAGATTAGTTAGAAAGAAAGAAAGAAAGATAGATTAGTTAGAAAGAAAAAGAAAGATAGATTAGTTAGAAAGAAAGATAGATTAGTTAGAAAGAAAGAAATAAATAAAGTTAATTAAAAAGAAAGAAAGAAAGAAAGATAGATAGATTAGTTAGAAAGAAAGAAAGAAAAAAAGATTAGTAAGAAAGAAAGAAAGATTAGTTAGAAAGAAAGAAAGATAGATTAGTTACAAAGAAAAAGAAAGATAGATTAGTTAGAAAGAAAGAAAGATAGATTGGTTAGAAAGAAAGAAAGAAAGTTAATTAAAAAGAAAGAAAGAAAGATTAGTTAGAAAGATAGATTAGTTAGAAAGAAAGAAAGAAAAAAATATTAGTAAGAAAGAAAGATAGATTAGTTAGAAAGAAAGAAAGATAGATTAGTAAGAAAGAAAGAAAGATTAGTTAGAAAGAAAGAAAGATAGATTAGTTAGAAAGAAAAAGAAAGATAGATCAGTTAGAAAGAAAGAAAGATAGATTAGTTAGAAAGAAAGAAAGAAAGAAAGTTAATTAAAAAGAAAGAAAGAAAGTAAGATAGATTAGTTAGAAAGAAAGAAAGATAGATTAGAAAGAAAGAAAGATAGATTAGTTAGAAAGAAAGATAGATTAGTTAGAAAGAAAGATAAATTAGTTAGAAAGAAAGATAGATTAGTTAAAAAACAAAGAAAGAGATTTGTTAGAAAGAAAGATAGATTAGTTAGAAAGATAGATTAGTTAGAAAGAAAGATAGATTAGTTAGAAAGAAAGATAACTTAGTTAGAAATAAAGAAAGATAGATTATTTAAAAAACAAAGAAAGATGGATTTGATAGAAAGAAAGATAGATTAGCTAGAAAGATAGATTAGTTAGAAAAAAAGAAAGATAGATTAGTTAGAAAGAAAGAAAGATAAATTAGTTAGAAAGTAAGATAGATTAGTTAGAAAGAAAGATAGATTAGTTAGAAAGAAAGAAAGATAGATTAGTTAGAAAGATAGATAGATAAGTTAGAAAGAAAGAAAGAAAGATTAGTTAGAAAGAAAGAAAGATAGATTGGTTAGAAAGAAAGAAAGATTAGTTAGAAAGAAAGATAGATAGATTAGTTAGAAAGAAAAAAGATAGATTAGTTAGAAAGAAAGAAAGTAAGAAAGAAAGAAAGAAAGATTGGTTAAAAAGAAAGATAGATTAGTTAGAAAGATAGAAAGAAAGATAGATTAGTTAGAAAGAAAGAAACATAGATTAGTTAGAAAGAAAGAAAGAAAGATAGATTAGTTAGAAAGAAAGAAAGATTAGTTAGTTAGAAAGAAAGAAAGATAGATTAGTTAGAAAGAAAGATAGATTAGTTAGATAGATAGATAGATTAGTTAGAAAGAAAGAAAGATAGATTAGTTAGAAAGAAAGATAGATAGATTAGTTAGAAAGAAAGATAGATTAGTTAGAAAGAAAGATAGATTAGTTAGAAAGATAGATAGATAGATAGATTAGTTAGAAAGAAAGAAAGATAGATTAGTTAGAAAGAAAGATAGATAGATTAGTTAGAAAGAAAGATAGATTAGTTAGAAAGAAAGAAAGATAGATTAGTTAGAAAGAATGAAAAAAGAAAGAAAGAAAGAAAGATTGGTTAGAAAGAAAGATAGATTAGTTAGTAAGAAAGATATAAAGAAAGATGGATTAGTTAGAAAGAAAGAAACATAGATTAGTTAGAAAGAAAGAAAGAAAGATAGATAGATTAGTTAAAAAGACTAGTTAGTTAGAAAGAAAGAGATAGATTAGTTAGAAAGAAAGATAGATAGATAGATAGATTAGTTAGAAAGAAAGAAAGATAGATTAGTTAGAAAGAAAGAAAGATATATTAGTTAGAAAGAAAGATAGATAGATTAGTTAGAAAAAAAAGATAGATTAGTTAGAAAGAAAGAAAGAAAGATAGATTAGTTAGAAAGAAAGATAGATAGATTAGTTAGAAAGAAAGAAAGATTAGTTAGAAAGAAAGAAAGAATGATAGATTGGTTAGAAAGAAAGAAAGATAGATTAGTAAGAAAGAAAGAAAGGAATAAAGAACGATAGATTAGTTAGAAATAAAGATAAA
>JAULUF010000007.1:22592500-22605000 GCA_031834385.1 Semotilus atromaculatus
GAAAGAAAGATAGATTAGTAAGAAAGAAAGAAAGATTAGTTAGAAAGAAAGAAAGATAGATTAGTTAGAAAGAAAAAGAAAGATAGATCAGTTAGAAAGAAAGAAAGATAGATTGGTTAGAAAGAAAGAAAGAAAGAAAGTTAATTAAAAAGAAAGAAAGAAAGAAAGATTAGTTAGAAAGATAGATTAGTTAGAAAGAAAGAAAGAAAAAAATATTAGTAAGAAAGAAAGATAGATTAGTTAGAAAGAAAGAAAGAAAGATAGATTAGTAAGAAAGAAAGAAAGATTAGTTAGAAAGAAAGAAAGATAGATTAGTTAGAAAGAAAAAGAAAGATAGATCAGTTAGAAAGAAAGAAAGATAGATTAGTTAGAAAGAAAGAAAGAAAGTTAATTAAAAAGAAAGAAAGAAAGTAAGATAGATTAGTTAGAAAGAAAGAAAGATAGATTAGAAAGAAAGAAAGATAGATTAGTTAGAAAGAAAGATAGATTAGTTAGAAAGAAAGATAAATTAGTTAGAAAGAAAGATAGATTAGTTAAAAAACAAAGAAAGAGATTTGTTAGAAAGAAAGATAGATTAGTTAGAAAGATAGATTAGTTAGAAAGAAAGATAGATTAGTTAGAAAGAAAGATAACTTAGTTAGAAATAAAGAAAGATAGATTATTTAAAAAACAAAGAAAGATGGATTTGATAGAAAGAAAGATAGATTAGTTAGAAAAAAAGAAAGATAGATTAGTTAGAAAGAAAGAAAGATAAATTAGTTAGAAAGTAAGATAGATTAGTTAGAAAGAAAGATAGATTAGTTAGAAAGAAAGAAAGATAGATTAGTTAGAAAGATAGATAGATAAGTTAGAAAGAAAGAAAGAAAGATTAGTTAGAAAGAAAGATAGATTGGTTAGAAAGAAAGAAAGATTAGTTAGAAAGAAAGATAGATAGATTAGTTAGAAAGAAAAAAGATAGATTAGTTAGAAAGAAAGAAAGAAAGAAAGAAAGAAAGATTGGTTAGAAAGAAAGATAGATTAGTTAGAAAGATAGAAAGAAAGATAGATTAGTTAGAAAGAAAGAAACATAGATTAGTTAGAAAGAAAGAAAGAAAGATAGATTAGTTAGAAAGAAAGAAAGATTAGTTAGAAAGAAAGATAGATTAGTTAGAAAGAAAGATAGATTAGTTAGAAAGATAGATAGATAGATAGATTAGTTAGAAAGAAAGAAAGATAGATTAGTTAGAAAGAAAGATAGATAGATTAGTTAGAAAGAAAGATAGATTAGTTAGAAAGAAAGATAGATTAGTTAGAAAGATAGATAGATAGATAGATAGATAGATAGATTAGTTAGAAAGAAAGAAAGATAGATTAGTTAGAAAGAAAGATAGATAGATTAGTTAGAAAGAAAGATAGATTAGTTAGAAAGAAAGAAAGATAGATTAGTTAGAAAGAATGAAAAAAGAAAGAAAGAAAGAAAGATTGGTTAGAAAGAAAGATAGATTAGTTAGTAAGAAAGATATAAAGAAAGATGGATTAGTTAGAAAGAAAGAAACATAGATTAGTTAGAAAGAAAGAAAGAAAGAAAGATAGATTAGTTAGAAAGACTAGTTAGTTAGAAAGAAAGAGATAGATTAGTTAGAAAGAAAGATAGATAGATAGATAGATAGATAGATTAGTTAGAAAGAAAGAAAGATAGATTAGTTAGAAAGAAAGAAAGATATATTAGTTAGAAAGAAAGATAGATAGATTAGTTAGAAAAAAAAGATAGATTAGTTAGAAAGAAAGATAGATTAGTTAGAAAGAAAGATAGATAGATTAGTTAGAAAGAAAGAAAGATTAGTTAGAAAGAAAGAAAGAATGATAGATTGGTTAGAAAGAAAGAAAGATAGATTAGTAAGAAAGAAAGAAAGGAATAAAGAACGATAGATTAGTTAGAAATAAAGATAAAGTAGTTAGAAAGAAAGATAGATAGATTAGTTAGAAAGAAAGATAGATAGATAGATTAGTTAGAAAGATAGATTATTTAGAAAGAAAGAAAGATAGATTAGTTAGAAAGAAAGAAAGATTAGTTAGAAAGAAAGAAAGATTAGTTAGAAAGAAAGATAGATAGATTAGTTAGAAAGAAAAAAAGAAAGAAAGAAAGAAAGAAAGAAAAATTGGTTAGAAAGAAAGATAGATTAGTTTGAAAGATAGAGATTAGTTAGAAAGAAAGAAAAGATTAGTTAGAATGAAAGAAAGATAGATAGATTAGTTAGAAAGAAAGAAAGATAGATAGATTAGTTAGAAAGAAAGAAAGATTAGTTAGAAAGAAAAAAGATAGATTAGTTAGAAAGAAAGAATAAAAGAAAGTAAGAAAGAAAGAATGAAAGATTGGTTAGAAAGAAAGAGATTAGTTAGAAAGATAGATAGATTAGTTAGAAAGAAAGAAAAGTTAGAATGAAAGAAAGATAGAGTAGTTAGAAAGAAAGAAAGATAGATAGATTAGTTAGAAAGAAAGATAGATTAGTTAGAAAGAAAGTAAGGTAGATTAGTTAGAAAGAAAGATAGATTAGTTAGAAAGAAGAAAGATAGATTAGTTAGAAAGAAAGAAAGATTAGTTAGAAAGAAAGAAAGATAGATCAGTTAGCAAGAAATAAATATTAGTTAGAAAGAAAGAAAGATTAGTTTGAAAGAAAGAAAGATTAGTTTGAAAGAAAGATAGATTAGTAAGAAAGAAAGAAATAAAGAAAGATTAGGTAGAAAGAAAGAAAGATTAGTTAGAAAGAAAGAAAGATAAGTTAGAAAGATAGATAGATAGATAGATAGATAGATAGATAGATAGATAGATAGATAGATAGATAGATAGATAGATAGATAGATAGATAGATAGATAGATAAAGTTCATTAGTACATATAGAATGGTAGTTTAATTGAATCTAGGGCTTCAGGGAGTTTAGATTTGAGTTTTTGTGTTGTTCACTACTGGGCCACCGTAGTCTTGGCTCAATTTGAACTGTTGCAATGAAAGTCAATGGGATTTTTATGATTTTTAATATTAATTTTTAAGAAATCTGAAAGTCAAATCAGTTTGAAAAGATATAGCACACCGAGTCAGAACAGTCTGAAGGTCTGACCCGAGTTTGGAGTTTGTAGAGTTAAAGCTCTAGGACGAGTTAGAGTCAGAATTTTTTGGGTAAGAAAAATAAGAAGAAGAAGAAGAACTAGAAAAAGTTCGTCGAGACAAACTTTAAGTTGGCTTGTGAAAGTTTGGACCAATAAGTTTGAAGAAGTTTAAAGTTTAAATTAGTTTAAAGTTTAATTAGTTTATAGTTCAGTAAGAAAGAAAGAAAGATAGATTAGTTAGAAAGAAAGATAAAAAAAAGATTAGTAAGAAAGAAAGAAAGATAGATTAGTTAGAAAGAAAGAAAGAAAGAAAGATAGATTAGTTAGAAATAAAAAAATAAAAAAAGATTAGTAAGAAAGAAAGATAGATTAGTTAGAAAGAAAGAAAGATAGATTAGTAAGAAAGAAAGAAAGATAGATTAGTAAGAAAGAAAGAAAGAAAAAAATAGTAAGAAAGAAAGAAAGATAGATTAGTAAGAAAGAGAAAGAAAGATAGATTAGTTAGAAATAAAAAAATAAAAAAAGATTAGTAAGAAAGAAAGATAGATTAGTTAGAAAGAAAGAAGGAAAGAAAGATAGATTAGTAAGAAAGAAAAAAAGATAGATTAGTAAGAGAAAGATTGATTAGTAAGAAAGATAGATAGATTAGTTAGACAGAGAGAAAAAAGATTAGTAAGAAAGAAAGATAGATTAGTAAGAAAGAAAGAAAGATAGATTAGTTAGAAAGAAAGAAAGATAGATTAGTAAGAAAGAAAGATAGATTAGTAAGAAAGAAAGAAAGAAAAAGATTAGTAAGAAAGAAAGAAAGATAGATTAGTTAGAAAGAAAGAAAAAAGATTAGTAAGAAAGAAAGAAAGATTAGTAAGAAAGAAAGATAGATTAGTTAGAAAGAAAGAAAGAAAAAAGATTAGTAAGAAAGAAAGAAAAAAAGATTAGTAAGAAAGAAAGAAAGATAGATTAGTAAGAAAGAAAGAAAGAAAAAAAGATTAGCAAGAAAGAAAGAAAGAAAGATAGATTAGTTAGAAAGAAAGAAAAAAAAGATTAGTAAGAAAGAAAGAAAGAAAGAAAAAAAGATTAGTAAGAAAGAAAGATAGATTAGTTAGAAAGAAAGAAAAAAAAGATTAGTAAGAAAGAAAGAAAGAAAAAAAGATTAGTAAGAAAGAAAGATAGATTAGTTAGAAAGAAAGAAAAAAGATTAGTAAGAAAGAAAGAAAAAAAGATTAGTAAGAAAGAAAGAAAGATAGATTAGTTAGAAAGAAAGAAAGAAAAAAAGATTAGCAAGAAAGAAAGAAAGAAAGATAGATTAGTTAGAAAGAAAGAAAAAAAAGATTAGTAAGAAAGAAAGAAAGAAAGAAAAAAAGATTAGTAAGAAAGAAAGAAAAAAAGATTAGTAAGAAAGAAAGATAGATTAGTAAGAAAGAAAGAAAGAAAAAAAGATTAGCAAGAAAGAAAGAAAGATAGATTAGTTAGAAAGAAAGAAAAAAAAGATTAGTAAGAAAGAAAGAAAGAAAAAAAGATTAGTAAGAAAGAAAGATAGATTAGTTAAAAAGAAAGAAAGAAAAAAGATTAGTAAGAAAGAAAGAAAAAAGATTAGCAAGAAAGAAAGAAAGAAAGATAGATTAGTTAGAAAGAAAGAAAAAAAAGATTAGTAAGAAAGAAAGAAAGAAAGAAAAAAAGATTAGTAAGAAAGAAAGATAGATTAGTTAGAAAGAAAGAAAAAAGATTAGTAAGAAAGAAAGAAAAAAAGATTAGTAAGAAAGAAAGAAAGATAGATTAGTAAGAAAGAAAGAAAAAAAGATTAGTAAGAAAGAAAGAAGGATAGATTAGTAAGAAAGAAAGAAAGAAAAAAGATTAGCAAGAAAGAAAGAAAGAAAGATAGATTAGTTAGAAAGAAAGAAAAAAAAGATTAGTTAGAAAGAAAGAAAGAAAGAAAAAAAGATTAGTAAGAAAGAAAGAAAGAAAGAAAAAAAGATTAGTAAGAAAGAAAGATAGATTAGTTAGAAAGAAAGAAAAAAGATTAGTAAGAAAGAAAGAAAAAAAGATTAGTAAGAAAGAAAGATAGATTAGTAAGAAAGAAAGAAAAAAGATTAGAAAGAAAGAAAGATAGATTAGTAAGAAAGAAAGAAAGAAAAAAAGATTAGCAAGAAAGAAAGAAAGATAGATTAGTTAGAAAGAAAGAAAAAAAAGATTAGTAAGAAAGAAAGAAAGATAGATTAGTAAGAAAGAAAGATAGATTAGTTAGAAAGAAAGAAAGAAAAAAGATTAGTAAGAAAGAAAGAAAAAAAGATTAGTAAGAAAGAAAGAAAGAAAACAAGATTAGTAAGAAAGAAAGAAAGATAGATTAGTTAGAAAGAAAGAAAGAAAAAAAGATTAGTAAGAAAGAAAGATAGATTAGTAAGAAAGAAAGATAGAAAAAAAGATTAGTAAGAAAGAAAGAAAGATAGATTAGTAAGACAGAAAGAAAGAAAAAAAGATTAGTAAGAATGAAAGAAAGATAGATTAGTAAGAAAGAAAGAAAGATAGATTAGTAAGAAAGAAAGAAAGAAAAAAAGATTAGTAAGAATGAAAGAAAGATAGATTAGTAAGAAAGAAAGAAAGATAGATTAGTAAGAAAGAAAGAAAGAAAAAGATTAGTAAGAAAGAAAGAAAGATAGATTAGTAAGAAAGAAAGAAAGAAAAAAGATTAGCAAGAAAGAAAGAAAGAAAGATAGATTAGTTAGAAAGAAAGATAGATAGATTAGTTAGAAAGAAAGATAGATTAGTTAGAATGAAAGAAAGATAGAGTAGTTAGAAAGAAAGAAAGATAGATTAGTTAGAAAGAAAGAGATTAGTTAGAAAGAAAGAAAGAGATTAGTTAGAAAGAAAGAGATTAGTTAGAAAGAAAGATAGATAGATTAGTTAGAAAGAAAGAGATTAGTTAGAAAGAAAGATAGATAGATTATTTAGAAAGAAACATAGATAGATTAGTTAGAAAGAAAGATAGATTAGTTAGAAAGAAACATAGATAGATTAGTTAGAAAGAAATAAAGAAATAAAGATAGATTAGTTTGAAAGAAATAAAGAAAGATAGATTAGTTAGAAAGAAAAAAAGATAGATTAGTTAGAAAGAAATAAAGAAATAAAGATAGATTAGTTAGAAAGAAAGAAAGATAGATTAGTTAGAAAGAAAGAAAGATAGATTAGTTAGAAAGAAAAAAGATAGATTAGTTTGAAAGAAATAAAGAAAGATAGATTAGTTAGAAAGAAAGATAGATAGATTAGTTAGAAAGAAAGAGATTAGTTAGAAAGAAACATAGATAGATTAGTTAGAAAGAAAGAAAGATAGATTAGTTAGAAGGAAATATTAGTTAGAAAGAAAGAAAGATAGATTAGTTAGAAAGAAAGAAAGATAGATTAGTTTGAAAGAAATAAAGAAAGATAGATTAGTTAGAAAGAAAGAAAGAAAGAAAGAAAGATAGATAGATAGATAGATAGATAGATAGATAGATAGATAGATAGATAGATAGATAGATAAGAAAGAAAGATAGATTAGTTAGAAATAAAGATATATAGATAGATTAGTTAGAAAGAAAGAAAGATAGATAGATAGATAGATAGATAGATAGATAGATAGATAGATAGATAGATAGATAGATAGATAGATAGATAGATAGATAGATAAGAAAGAAAGATAGATTAGTTAGAAAGAAAGATAGATTAGTTAGAAAGAAAGAAAGATAGATTAGTTAGAAAGAAAGAAAGATAGATTAGTTAGAAAGAAAGAAAGATAGATTAGTTAGAAAGAAAAAAAGATAGATTAGTTAGAAAGAAAGAGATTAGTTAGAAAGAAAGAAAGAGATTAGTTAGAAAGAAAGAGATTAGTTAGAAAGAAAGATAGATAGATTAGTTAGAAAGAAAGATAGATAGATTAGTTAGAAAGAAACATAGATAGATTAGTTAGAAAGAAAGAAAGATAGATTAGTTAGAAGGAAATATTAGTTAGAAAGAAAGATTAGTTAGAAAGAAAGAAAGATAGATTAGTTTAGAAATAAAGAGATTAGTTAGAAAGAAAGAAAGATAGATTAGTTAGAAAGGAAGAAAGATAGATTAGTTAGAAAGGAAGAAAGATCAGATAGATAGATAGATAGATAGATAGATAGATAGATAAGTTAGAAAGAGATAGATAGATAGATAGATAGATAGATAGATAGATAGATAGATAGATAGATAGATAGATAGATAGAGTTCATAAGTACATATAGAATGGGAGTTTAATTGAGTCCAAGGCTTTAGGGAATTTAGATTTGAGTTTATTTGGTGTAGACTACTGGGCCACCGTAGTCTTGGCTCATTTTGAACTGTTACAATGAAAGTCAATGGGATTTTTATGATTTTTAATATTAATTTTTAAGAAATCTGAAAGTCAAATCAGTCTGAAAAGATATAGCACACTAAGTCAGAACAGTTTGAAGGTCTGACCCGAGTTTGGAGTTTGTAGAGTTAAAGCTCTAGGACGAGTTAGAGTTTAAATTTTAGAGTCAGAAGAATAATAATAATAATAATAAGTTTAAATAGGATTTCAGTAAGTTGGCTTTCTCAAGCCAACTTAATAATAATAAGTTTAAATAGGATTTCAGTAAGTTGGCTTTTCCAAGCCAACTTAATAAGTTTAAATAGGATTTCAGTAAGTTGGCTTTTCCAAGCCAACTTAATAATAAGTTTAAATAGGATTTCAGTAAGTTGGCTTTTCCAAGCCAACTTAATAATAAGTTTAAATAGGATTTCAGTAAGTTGGCTTTTCCAAGCCAACTTAATAATAATAACTAGAAAAAGTTCGTCGAGACAAACTTTAAGTTGGCTTGTGAAAGTTTGGACCAGAAAGTTAGAAGAAGTTTAAAGTAGTTTGAAGTTTAAAGTAGTTTGAAGTTTAAAGTAGTTTGAAGTTTAAAGTAGTTTGAAATTTAAAGTAGTTTGAAGTTTAAAGTAGTTTGAAGTTTAAAGTAGTTTGAAGTTTAAATTAGTTTTTAGTTTAAATTAGTTTAAAGTTTAACTTAGTTTAAAGTAGTTTAAAGTTTAAAATAGTTTAAAGTAGTTTCTAGTTTAAAGTAGTTTAAAGTTTAAAATAGTTTAAAGTAGTTTCTAGTTTAAAGTAGTTTAAAGTTTAAATTAGTTTAAAGTTTAAAATATTTAAAGTAGTTTCTAGTTTAAAGTAGTTTAAAGTTTAACTTAGTTTAAAGTTTAAAGTAGTTTAAAGTTTAAAATATTTTAAGGTAGTTTTTAGTTTAAAGTAGTTTAAAGTTTAACTTAGTTTTAAGTAGTTTAAAGTAGTTTCTAGTTTAAAGTAGTTTAAAGTAGTTTCTAGTTTAATGTAGTTTCTAGTTTAAAGTTTAACTTAGTTTAAAGTGTAAAATAGTTTAAAGTAATTTAAAGTAAAGTCGCTAGGGTGTTTCTAGTGGGTTGCTAAGGTGTTATAGGTGGTTGCTAGGGTATTCTAAGGTATTTTGGGTGGCTGCTAGGGTGTTTTGGGTGGTTGCTAAGGTTTTCTAAGGTATTTTGGGTGGTTGCTAGGGTGTTCTGAGGTATTTTGGGTGGTTGCTATGGTGTTGCTAGGGTATTCTAAGGTATTTTGGGTGGTTGCTAGGGTGTTGCTAGGGTGTTCTAATGTATTTTGGGTGGTTGCTAGGGTGTTCTGGGTGGTTTCTATGGTGTTCTAAGGTATATTGGGTGGTTGCTAGGGTGTTGCTAGGGTGTTCTAAGGTATTTTGGGTGGTTGCTAGGGTGTTCTGAGGTATTTTGGGTGGTTGCTATGGTGTTGCTATGGTGTTCTAAGGTATTTTGGGTGGTTGCTAGGGTGTTGCTAGGGTGTTCTAAGGTATTTTGGGTGGTTGCTAGGGTGTTGCTAGGGTGTTCTAAGGTATTTTGGGTGGTTGCTAGGGTGTTCTAAGGTATTTTGGGTGGTTGCTATGGTGTTGCTAGGGTGTTCTAAGGTATTTTGGGTGGTTGCTAGGGTGTTGCTAGGGTGTTCTAATGTATTTTGGGTGGTTGCTAGGGTGTTCTGGGTGGTTGCTAGGGTGTTCTAAGGTATTTTGGTTGGTTGCTAGGGTGTTGCTAGGGTGTTCTAAGGTATTTTGGGTGGTTGCTAGGGTGTTGCTAGGGTGTTCTAAGGTATTTTGGGTGGTTGCTATGGTGTTGCTAGGGTGTTCTAAGATATTTTGGTTGGTTGCTAGGGTGTTGCTAGGGTGTTCTAAGGTATTTTGGGTGGTTGCTAGGGTGTTGCTAGGATGTTCTAAGGTATTTTGGTTGGTTACTATGGTGTTGCTAGGGTGTTCTAAGGTATTTTGGGTGGTTGCTAGGGTGTTGCTAGGGTGTTCTAAGGTATTTTGGTTGGTTGCTAGGGTGTTGCTAGGGTGTTCTAAGGTATTTTGGGTGGTTGCTATGGTGTTGCTAGGGTGTTCTAAGGTATTTTGGTTGGTTGCTATGGTGTTGCTAGGGTGTTCTAAGGTATTTTGGTATACACACACACACTAACTCGTTTACACACACACGCACAGACACGCTCACTAACTCACACACACACACATACACACTCACGCACACACACTCACTCACACACACACACACACACACACACTCTTTCTCTCTCACACACACACACACAGTCACACACACAGACTCACTCGCTCACACACTCACTCACTTACACACTCAGAGTTTATATGAGTTTAGAGTTTATAAGTTTTAATGAAGTAAATTTAGTCATTTGAAGTTTAAATTATTTTAAAGTTTAAATTAGTTTGAAGATTAAAGTTTAAATTAGTTTGAAGTTTAATTTAGTTTTTGAAGTTTAAAATAGTTTGAAGTTGATAGATAGATGAGTTTCAATGAGTCTCAATGGCTCATATAGTATATAGAATGGCAGTTTGATTTAGTCTAGGGTTTCAAGGGATTTTGATTTGAATTTTTGACAGTTGGGGAGTTTGAAAATCTGAAAATTCCGCAATGTTAAGTCAATGGGAGTTTTTCCGAGTTTTGATCGTCATTTTTAGGAAAACCGTAAGTCCGATCAGTTTGAAAAGACAGAGCAACTAACTTCAGAATAGGTCAAAGGTCTAGTCTGAGTTTGGAGTTTGTAGAGTTAAAGCTCTAGGAGGAGATAGAGTCAACAGTTTTCTAAGAAGAATAATAATAATAACTAGAAAAAGTTCGTCGAGACAAACTTTAAGTTGGCTTGTGAAAGTTTGGACCAGAAAGTTTAAAGAAGTTTAAAGTAGTTTATAGTTTAAATTAGTTTGAAGTTTAAAGTAGTTTATAGTTTAAAGTAGTTTAAAGTAGTTTAAAGTAGTTTAAAGTTTAAATTAGTTTAAAGTTTAAAGTAGTATATAGTTTAAAGTAGTTTAAAGTTTAACTTAGTTTAAAGTTTGAAGTAGTTTAAAGTAGTATATAGTTTAAAGTAGTTTAAAGTTTAACTTAGTTTAAAGTTTGTAGTTTAAAGTAGTATATAGTTTAAAGTAGTTTAAAGTTTAACTTAGTTTAAAGTTTAAAGTAGTTTAAAGTAATTTAAAGGTAATAAGGTGTTTCTAGTGGGTTGGTAAGGTGTACTTGGTGGTATCTAGGTGGTTGCAATTTTTTTCTAGGGTATTCTGGGTGGTTGCTAGGGTGTTGCGAGGGTGTTCTAAGGTATTTTGGGTGGTTGCTAGGGTGTTGCTAGGGTGTTCTAAGGTATTTTGGGTGGTTGCTAGGGTGTTGCTAGGGTGTTGTAAGGTATTTTGGGTGGTGCTAGGGTGTTGCTAGGGTGTTCTGAGGTATTTTGGTTGGTTGCTATGGTGTTGCTAGGGTGTTCTAAGGTATTTTGGGTGGTTGCTAGGGTATTCTAAGGTATTTTGGTTGGTTGCTATGGTGTTGCTAGGGTGTTCTAAGGTATTTTGGGTGGTTGCTAGGGTGTTGCTAGAGTGTTGTAAGGTTTTTTGGGTGGTTGCTAGGGTGTTGTAAGGTATTTTGGGTGGTTGCTAGGGTGTTCTAAGGTATTTTGGGTGGTTGCTAGGGTGTTCTGAGGTATTTTGGTTGGTTGCTATGGTGTTGCTAGGGTGTTCTAAGGTATTTTGGGTGGTTGCTAGGGTGTTGCTAGGGTGTTCTAAGGTATTTTGGTTGGTTGCTATGGTGTTTTAAGGTATTTTGGGTGGTTGCCAGGGTGTTCTGGGTGGTTGCTAGGGTGTTCTAAGGTATTTTGGGTGGTTGCTATGGTGTTGCTAGGGTGTTCTAAGGTATTTTGGGTGGTTGCTATGGTGTTCTAATGTATTTTGGTTGGTTGCTATGGTGTTGCTATGGTGTTCTAAGGTATTTTGGGTGGTTGCTAGGGTGTTCTAAGTTATTTTGGTTGGTTGTAAGAAAGAAAGAAAGATAGATTAGTTAGAAAGAAAGAAATAAAAAAAGATTAGTAAGAAAGAAAGATAGATTAGTTAGAAAGAAAGAAAGAAAGAAAGAAAGAAAGAAAGATAGATTAGTTAGAAAGAAAAAAGATTAGTAAGAAAGAAAGAAAGATAGATTAGTTAGAAAGAAAGAAAGAAAGATAGATTAGTTAGAAAGAAAGAAGGAAAGAAAGATAGATTAGTAAGAAAGAAAGAAAGATAGATTAGTAAGACAGAAAGATTGATTAGTAAGAAAGAAAGAAAGATAGATTAGTTAGAAAGAAAGAAAGAAAAAAAGATTAGTAAGAAAGAAAGAAAGATAGATTAGTTAGAAAGAAAGAAAGAAAAAAAGATTAGTAAGAAAGAAAGAATGAAAGAAAGATAGATTAGTAAGAAAGAAAGAAAGATAGATTAGTAAGAAAGAAAGAAAGAAAGAAAGAAAGAAAAAAAGATTAGTAAGAAAGAAAGAAAGATAGATTAGTTAGAAAGAAAAAAAGATTAGTAAGAAAGAAAGAAAGATAGATTATTTAGAAAGAAAGAAAATAAATTAGTAAGAATGAAAGAAAGATAGATTATTTAGAAAGAAAGAAAGAAAAAAAGATTAGTAAGAAAGAAAGAAAGAAAGAAAGAAAGATAGATTAGTAAGAAAGAAAGAAAGAAAAAAAGATTAGTAAGAAAGAATGAAAGAAAGAAAAAAAGATTAGTAAGAAAGAAAGATAGATTAGTTAGAAAGAAAAAAAGATTAGTAAGAAAGAAAGAAAGATAGATTAGTTAGAAAGAAAGAAAATAAATTAGTAAGAAAGAAAGAAAGATAGATTAGTTAGAAAGAAAGAAAGATAGATTAGTAAGAAAGAAAGAAAGAAAAAAAGATTAGTAAGAAAGAAAGAAAAAAGATTAGTAAGAAAGAAAGAAAGAAAAAAAAATTAGTAAGAAAGAAAGAAAAAAGATTAGTAAGAAAGATTTCTTTCCTGTGTGTGTGTGTGTGTGTGTATTCAAGCACATACACACACACACACAGACACGCTCACTAAC
>JAULUF010000007.1:22617500-22625000 GCA_031834385.1 Semotilus atromaculatus
AAATGCACACATTCACACACACACACTAACTCGCTCACACACACACACACACGCGCACACACACACTCACAAATGCACACACTCACACACACTAACTTGCTCACACACTCACAGACTCACACACACTCACTAACTCACACACGCACAGACAGGCTCACTAACTCACACACACACACACACACACACTAACTCTCTCACACACACACACACACACACACACACACACACACACAAACACTCATGCACATACACTCACAAATGCACACACTCACACTAACTCGCTCACACACACACTCAAGTTTACAGTGTTTAGAGTTTACAAGTGTATAAATTGATGAGTTTATAAGTGTATGAGTTTAGAGTTTATAAGTTTAAATGAGTCTTAAGAGTTCAGTTTATAGTTTAAATGAGTCTAAGAGTTCAAAGTTTATTAATTTATGAGTTAATTAGTTTATAAGTGTGTTAATTCAAAGTTTATTAGTTTAAATGAGTCTCAATGGCTCATATAGTGTATAGAATGGCAGTTTGATTTAGTCTAGGGTTTCAAGGGATTTAGATTTGAATTTTTGACAGTTGGGGAGTTTGAAAATCTGAAAATTCCGCAATGTTAAGTCAATGGGAGTTTTTCCGAGTTTTGATCGTCATTTTTAGGAAAACCGTAAGTCCGATCAGTTTGAAAAGACAGAGCAACTAACTTCAGAATAGGTCAAAGGTCTAGTCTGAGTTTGGAGTTTGTAGAGTTAAAGCTCTAGGAGGAGATAGAGTCAACAGTTTTCTAAGAAGAATAATAATAATAACTAGAAAAAGTTTGTCGAGACAAACTTTAAGTTGGCTTGTGAAAGTTTGGACCAGAAAGTTTGAAGAAGTTTAAAGTAGTTTGAAGTTGAAAGTAGTTTATAGTTTAAATTAGTTTAAAGTTTAATTCGTTTAACGTTTAAAATGGTTTAAAGTTAACTTAGTGTAAAGTAGTTTCTAGTTTAAATTAGTTTAAAGTTTAAAGTAGTTTGTAGTTTAAAGATTAGCTTAGTTTAAATAAGTTTAAAGTTTAAATTAGTTTAAAGTTTAATTAGTTTGAAGTAGTTTATAGTTTAAAGTATTTTAACTTAGTTTAAAGTAGTTTTAAAGTAGTTTATATTTTAAAGTATTTTAAACTTTAACTTAGTTTAAAGTTTAAAGTAGTTTTAAAGTAGTTTGTAGTTTAAAGTTTAACTTATTTTAAAGTTTAAAGTAGTTTAAAGTTGCGAGGGTGTTTCTAGTGGGTTGCTAAGGTGTTATGGGTGGTTGTTAGGGTGTTATGGGTGGTTGCTAGGGTGTTGCTAGGGCGTTGCTATGGTTTTCCTAAGGTGTTCTGGGTGGTTGCCAGGGTGTTCTAAGGTATTTTGGGTGGTTGCTATGGTGTTGCTAGGGTGTCCTAAGGTATTTTTGGTGGTTGCTAGGGTGTTCTAATGTATTTTGGGTGGTTGCTAGGGTGTTCTAAGGTATTTTGGGTGGTTGCTAGGGTGTTTTAAGGTATCTTGGGTGGTTGCTATGGTGTTGCTAGGGTGTTCTAAGGTATTTTGGGTGGTTGCTATGGTGTTGCTAGGGTGTTATAAGGTATTTTGGGTGGTTGCTAGGGTGTTATAAGGTATTTTGGGTGGTTGCTAGGGTGTTCTGAGGTATTTTGTGTGGTTGCTATGGTGTTGCTAGGGTGTTCTAAGGTATTTTTGGTGGTTGCTATGGTGTTCTAAGGTATTTTGGGTGGTTGCTAGGGTGTTGCTAGGGTGTTGTAAGGTATTTTGGGTGGTTGCTAGGGTGTTGCTAGGGTGTTCTAAGGTATTTTGGGTGGTTGCTATGGTGTTGCTAGGGGGTTCTAAGGTATTTTGGGTGGTTGCTAGGGTGTTGCTAGGGTGTTCTGAGGTATTTTGGGTGGTTGCTATGGTGTTGCTAGGGTGTTCTAAGGTATTTTGGGTGGTTGCTAGGGTGTTGCTAGGGTGTTCTAAGGTATTTTGGTTGGTTGCTATGGTGTTGCTAGGTTGTTCTAAGGTATTTTGGGTGGTTGCTAGGGTGTTCTCGGTGGTTGCTAGGGTGTTCTAATGTATTTTGGTTGGTTGCTATGGTGTTGCTAGGGTGTTCTAAGGTATTTTGGGTGGTTGCTAGGGTGTTGCTAGGGTGTTCTAAGGTATTTTGGTTGGTTGCTAGGGTGTTGCTAGGGTGTTCTGAGGTATTTTGGGTGGTTGCTATGGTTTTGCTAGGGTGTTCTAAGGTATTTTGGGTGGTTGCTAGGGTGTTGCTAGGGTGTTCTAAGGTATTTTGGTTGGTTGCTATGGTGTTGCTAGGTTGTTCTAAGGTATTTTGGGTGGTTGCTAGGGTGTTGCTAGGGTGATCTAAGGTATTTTGGGTGGTTGCTAGGGTGTTCTCGGTGGTTGCTAGGGTGTTCTAATGTATTTTGGTTGGTTGCTATGGTGTTACTAGGGTGTTCTAAGGTATTTTGGGTGGTTGCTAGGGTGTTGCTAGGGTGTTCTAAGGTATTTTGGTTGGTTGCTAGGGTGTTGCTAGGGTGTTCTAAGGTATATTTGGTGGTTGCTATGGTGTTGCTAGGGTGTTCTAAGGTATTATGGTTGGTTGCTATGGTGTTGCTAGGGTGTTCTAAGGTATTTTGGTATATACACACACTAACTCGTTTACACACACACTTTCTCTTTCACACACACGCACAGACACGCTCACTAACTCACACACACATACACACTCACGCACACACACTCACTCACACACACACACACACACACAGTCACACACAGACTCACTCACTCGCTCACACACTCACTCACTCACTTACACACTCAGAGTTTATATGAGTTTAGAGTTTATAAGTTTTAATGAAGTAAATTTAGTCATTTGAAGTTTAAATTAGTTTAAAGTTTAAATTAGTTTGAAGATTAAAGTTTAAATTAGTTTGAAGTTTAATTTAGTTTTTGAAGTTTAAAATAGTTTGAAGTTGATAGATAGATGAGTTTCAATGAGTCTCAATGGCTCATATAGTATATAGAATGGCAGTTTGATTTAGTCTAGGGTTTCAAGGGATTTTGATTTGAATTTTTGACAGTTGGGGAGTTTGAAAATCTGAAAATTCCGCAATGTTAAGTCAATGGGAGTTTTTCCGAGTTTTGATCGTCATTTTTAGGAAAACCGTAAGTCCGATCAGTTTGAAAAGACAGAGCAACTAACTTCAGAATAGGTCAAAGGTCTGAGCCGAGTTTGGAGTATGTGGAGTTAACGGTCTAGGAGGAGATAGAGTCAACAGTTTTCTAAGAAGAATAATAATAATAATAATAATAATAATAAGTTTAAGTACAATATCAGTAAGTTGGCTCTCACAAGCCAACTTAATAATAATAATAATAATAAGTTTAAGTACAATATCAGTAAGTTGGCTCTCACAAGCCAACTTAATAATAACTAGAAAAAGTTCGTCGAGACAAACTTTAAGTTGGCTTGTGAAAGTTTGGACCAGAAAGTTTGAAGAAGTTTAAAGTAGTTTAAATAGTTTAAAGTTTTTTTTAAAACAGACAGATTCGTTTAAAAAGGTTTAAAAAAGATTAGTTAGAAAAAAAGAAAGATTAGTTAGAAAGAAAAAAGAAAGAAAGATTAGTTAGAAAGAAAGATGGATTAGTTAGAAAGAAAGAAAGATAGATTAGTTAGAAAGAAAGAAAGATTGATAGAGTAGTTAGAAAGAAAGATAGATTAGTTAGAAAGAAAGAAAGATAGATTAGTTAGAAAGAAAGAAAGAAAAAAAGATTAGTAAGAAAGAAAGATAGATTAGTTAGAAAGAAAGAAAGATAGATTAGTTAGAAAGAAAGAAAGAAAGAAAGATAGATAAGAAAAATTGATGGATTAGTTAGAAAGAAAGAAAGTTAATTAAAAAGAAAGAAAGAAAGATAGATTAGTTAGAAAGAAAGATAGAAAGATAGATAGATTAGTTAGAAAGAAAAAAGGAAAGAAAGATAGATTAGTAAGAAGGATAGATTAGTAAGAAAGAAAGAAAGATTGATTAGTAAGAAAGATAGATAGATTAGTTAGAAAGAAAGAAAGAAAAAAGATTAGTAAGAAAGATAGATTAGTTAGAAAGAAAGAAAGAAAAAAAGATTAGTAAGAAAGAAAGAAAGATTGATTAGTAAGAAAGATAGAAAGATAGATTAGTTAGAAAGAAAGATTAGTTAGAAAGAAAGAATGAAAGATAGATTAGTTAGAAAGAAAGATAAGTTAGAAAGAAAGAAAGATAGATTAGTAAGAAAGAAAGAAAGATAGATTAGTAAGAAAGAAAGAAAGATAGATTAGTTAGAAAGAAAAAAAGAAAGAAAGATTAGTTAGAAAGAAAAAGAAAGATAGTTTAGTTAGAAAGAAAGAATGAAATATAGATTAGTTAGAAAGAAAGAATGAAAGATAGATTAGTTAGAAAGAAAGAAAGAAAGATAGATTAGTTAGAAAGAAAAAGAAAGATAGATTAGTTAGAAAGAAAAAGAAAGATAGATTAGTTAGAAAGAAAGAATGAAAGATAGATTAGTTAGAAAGAAAGAATGAAAGATAAATTAGTTAGAAAGAAAGAAAGATAGATTAGTTAGAAAGAAAGAAAGAAAGAAAGAAAGAAAGATAAATTAGTTAGAAAGAAAGAAAGATAGATTAGTTAGAAAGAAAGAAAGATTAGTTAGAAAGAAAGATTAGTTAGAAAGAAAGAAAGATATATAGATTAGTTAGAAAGAAAGAAAGATAGATAGATAGATTAGTTAGAAAGAAAAAGAAAGATAGATTAGTTAGAAAGAAAGAATGAAAGATAGATTAGTTAGAAAGAAAGAAAGATAGATTAGTTAGAAAGAAAGAAAGAAAGAAAGATAGATTAGTTAGAAAGAAAGAAAGAAAAAAAGATTAGTAAGAAAGAAAGATAGATTAGTTAGAAAGAAAGAAAGATAGATTAGTAAGAAAGAAAGATAGATTAGTAAGAAAGAAAGAAAGATTGATTAGTAAGAAAGATAGAAAGAAAGATAGATTAGTTAGAAAGAAAGATTAGTTAGAAAGAAAAAGAAAGATAGTTTAGTTAGAAAGAAAGAATGAAAAATAGATTAGTTAGAAAGAAAGAAAGAAAGATATATAGATAAGTTAGAAAGAAAGAAAGATTAGTTAGAAAGAAAAAGAAAGATAGATTAGTTAGAAAGAAATAATGAAAGATAGATTAGTTAGAAAGAAAGAAAGATAGATTAGTTAGAAAGAAAGAAAGATAAATTAGTTAGAAAGAAAGAAAGATAGATTAGTTAGTTAGAAAGAAAGAAAGAAAGATTAGTTAGAAAGAAAGATAGATAGATTAGTAAGAAAGATAGAAAGATAGATAGATTAGTTAGAAAGAAAGATAGAAAGTAAGTTAATTAAAAAGAAAGAAAGATAGATTAGTTAGAAAGAAAGATAGAAATATAGATAGATTAGTTAGAAAGAAAGAAAAAATATTAGTAAGAAAGAAAGAAAGATAGATTAGTTAGAAAGAAAGAAAGATAGATTAGTTAGAAAGAAAGAAAGATAGATTAGAAAGATAGATAGATTAGTTAGAAAGAAAGTTAATTAAAAAGAAAGAAAGAAAGAAAGATAGATTAGTTAGAAAGAAAGATAGAAACATAGATAGATTAGTTAGAAAGAAAGAAAGAAAGTTAATTAAAAAGAAAGAAAGAATGAAAGATTAGTTAGAAAGATAGATTAGTTAGAAAGAAAGAAAGAAAAAAGATTAGTAAGAAAGAAAGATAGATTAGTTAGAAAGAAAGAAAGAAAAAAAGATTAGTTAGAAAGAAAAAAAGAAAGAAAGATAGATTAGTTAGAAAAAAAGAAAGAAAAAAAGATGAGTAAGAAAGAAAGAAAGATAGATTAGTAAGAAAGAAAGAAAGAAAGATGGATTAGTAAGAAAGAAAGAAAGATTGATTAGTAAGAAAGATAGATAGATTAGTTAGAAAGAAAGAAAAAAAGATTAGTTAGAAAGAAAGAAAGAAAGATAGATTAGTTAGAAAGAAAGAAAAAAAGATTAGTAAGAAAGAAAGATAGATAGATTAGTTAGAAAGAAAGAAAGAAAGATAGATTAGTAAGAGAAAGAAAGATAGATTGGTAAGAAAGAAAGAAAGAAAGATTGATTAGTAAGAAAGATAGAAAGAAAGATAGATTAGTTAGAAAGAAAGATTAGTTAGAAAGAAAGAAAGATAGATTAGTTAGAAAGAAAGAAAGATTAGTTAGAAAGAAAGAAAGAAAGATTAGTTAGAAAGAAAGAAAGAAAGAAAGATTAGTTAGAAAGAAAAAGAAAGATAGTTTAGTTAGAAAGAAAGAATGAAAGATAGATTAGTTAGAAAGAAAGAAAGAAAGAAAGAAAGAAAGATATATAGATTAGTTAGAAAAAAATATAGATAAGTTAGAAAGAAAGAAAGAAAGAAAGATAGATTAGTTAGAAAAAAATATAGATAAGTTAGAAAGAAAGAAAGAAAGAAAGATAGATTAGTTAGAAAGAAAAAGAAAAATAGATTATTTAGAAAGAAAGAATGAAAGATAGATTAGTTAGAAAGAAAGAAAGATTAGTTAGAAAGAAAGAAAGATATATAGATTAGTTAGTAAGAAAGAAAGAAAGATAGATTAGTACGAAAGAAAGATAGATTAGTAAGAAAGAAAGAAAGATTGATTAGTAAGAAAGATAGAAAGAAAGATAGATTAGTTAGAAAGAAAGATTAGTTAGAAAGAAAGATTAGTTAGAAAGAAAGAATGAAAGATAGATTAGTTAGAAAGAAAGAAAGAAAGAAAGAAAGAAAGATTAGTTAGAAAGAAAAAGAAAGATAGTTTAGTTAGAAAGAATGAAAGATAGATAAGTTAGAAAGAAAGAAAGAAAGAAAGATATATAGATTAGTTAGAAAGAAAGAAATATAGATAAGTTAGAAAGAAAGAAAGATAGATTAGTTAGAAAGAAAAAGAAAGATAGATTAGTTAGAAAGAAAGAATGAAAGATAGATTAGTTAGAAAGAAAGAAAGATAGATTAGTTAGTTAGAAAGAAAGAAAGAAAGATTAGTTAGTTAGAAAGAAAGAAAGAAAGATTAGTTAGAAAGAAAGATAGATAGATTAGTAAGAAAGATAGAAAGATAGATAGATTAGTTAGAAAGAAAGATAGAAAGTAAGTTAATTAAAAAGAAAGAAAGATAGATTAGTTAGAAAGAAAGATAGAAATATAGATAGATTAGTTAGAAAGAAAGAAAAAATATTAGTAAGAAAGAAAGAAAGATAGATTAGTTAGAAAGAAAGAAAGATAGATTAGTTAGAAAGAAAGAAAGATAGATTAGAAAGATAGATAGATTAGTTAGAAAGAAAGTTAATTAAAAAGAAAGAAAGAAAGAAAGATAGATTAGTTAGAAAGAAAGATAGAAACATAGATAGATTAGTTAGAAAGAAAGAAAGAAAGTTAATTAAAAAGAAAGAAAGAATGAAAGATTAGTTAGAAAGATAGATTAGTT
>JAULUF010000007.1:22630000-22635000 GCA_031834385.1 Semotilus atromaculatus
AGAAAGAAAGAAAGAAAGAGAAAGAAAGAAAGAAATATAGATAAGTTAGAAAGAAAGAAAGATAGATTAGTTAGAAAGAAAGAAAGATGGATTAGTTAGAAAGAAAGAAAAAAGATTAGTTAGAAAGAAAGAAAGATAGATTAGTTAGAAAGAAAAAAGGAAAGAAAGATAGATTAGTAAGAAAGAAAGGAAGAAAGATAGATTAGTGAGATAGATAGATTAGTTAGAAAGAAAGAAAGAAAAAAGATTAGTGAGAAAGAAAGATAGATTAGTTAGAGAGAAAGAAAGATGGATTAGTTAGAAAGAAAGAAAAAAAGATTAGTAAGAAAGAAAGAAAGATAGATTAGTTAGAAAGAAAAAAGGAAAGAAAGATAGATTAGTAAGAAAGAAAGGAAGAAAGATAGATTAGTGAGATAGATAGATTAGTTAGAAAGAAAGAAAGAAAAAAGATTAGTGAGAAAGAAAGATAGATTAGTTAGAAAGAAAGAGATTAGTTAGAAAGAAAAAGAAAGATAGATTAGTTAGAAAGAAAGAAAGATAGATTAGTTAGAAAGAAAGAAAGATAGATTAGTTAGAAAGAAAGAAAGAAAGAAAGTTAATTAAAAAGAAAAAAAGAAATATAGATTAGGTAGAAAGAAAGATAGATAGATTAGTTAGAAAGAAAGAAAGAAAAAAAGTTAATTAAAAAGAAAGAAAGAAAGATTAGTTAGAAGGATAGATTAGTTAGAAAGAAAGAAAGAAAGAAAAAAAGATTAGTAAGAAAGAAAGATAGATTAGTTAGTTAGAAAGAAAGAAAGAAAGAAAGAAAGAAAGAAATATAGATAAGTTAGAAAGAAAGAAAGATAGATTAGTTAGAAAGAAAGAAAAAAAAGATTAGTTAGAAAGAAAGAATGAAAGATAGATTAGTTAGAAAAAAAGAAAGAAAAAAAGATTAGTAAGAAAGAAAGAAAGATAGATTAGTTAGAAAGAAAAAAGGAAAGAAAGATATATTAGTAAGAAAGAAAGAAAGAAAGATAGATTAGTGAGAAAGATAGATTAGTTAGAAAGAAAGAAAGAAAGATAGATTAGTTAGAAAGAAAAAGAAAGATAGATTAGTTAGAAAGAAAGATAGATTAGTTAGAAAGAAATAAATAAATAAAGTTAATTAAAAAGAAAGAAAGAAAGAAAGATAGATAGATTAGTTAGAAAGAAAGAAAGAAAAAAGATTAGTAAGAAAGAAAGAAAGATTAGTTAGAAAGAAAGAAAGATAGATTAGTTACAAAGAAAAAGAAAGATAGATTAGTTAGAAAGAAAGAAAGATAGATTGGTTAGAAAGAAAGAAAGAAAGAAAGTTAATTAAAAAGAAAGAAAGAAAGAAAGAAAGATTAGTTAGAAAGATAGATTAGGTAGAAAGAAAGAAAGAAAAAAATATTAGTAAGAAAGAAAGATAGATTAGTTAGAAAGAAAGAAAGAAAGATAGATTAGTAAGAAAGAAAGATTAGTTAGAAAGAAAGAAAGATAGATTAGTTAGAAAGAAAAAGAAAGATAGATCAGTTAGAAAGAAAGAAAGATAGATTAGTTAGAAAGAAAGAAAGAAAGTTAATTAAAAAGAAAGAAAGAAAGTAAGATAGATTAGTTAGAAAGAAAGAAATATAGATTAGAAAGAAAGAAAGATAGATTAGTTAGAAAGAAAGATAGATTAGTTAGAAAGAAAGATAAATTAGTTAGAAAGAAAGATAGATTAGTTAAAAAACAAAGAAAGAGATTTGTTAGAAAGAAAGATAGATTAGTTAGAAAGATAGATTAGTTAGAAAGAAAGATAGATTAGTTAGAAAGAAAGATAACTTAGTTAGAAATAAAGAAAGATAGATTATTTAAAAAACAAAGAAAGGTGGATTTGATAGAAAGAAAGATAGATTAGCTAGAAAGATAGATTAGTTAGAAAAAAAGAAAGATAGATTAGTTAGAAAGAAAGAAATATAAATTAGTTAGAAAGTAAGATAGATTAGTTAGAAAGAAAGATAGATTAGTTAGAAAGAAAGAAAGATAGATTAGTTAGAAAGATAGATAGATAAGTTAGAAAGAAAGAAAGAAAGATTAGTTAGAAAGAAAGAAAGATAGATTGGTTAGAAAGAAAGAAAGATTAGTTAGAAAGAAAGATAGATAGATTAGTTAGAAAGAAAAAAGATAGATTAGTTAGAAAGAAAGAAAGTAAGAAAGAAAGAAAGAAAGATTGGTTACAAAGAAAGATAGATTAGTTAGAAAGATAGAAAGAAAGATAGATTAGTTAGAAAGAAAGAAACATAGATTAGTTAGAAAGAAAGAAAGAAAGAAAGATAGATTAGTTAGAAAGAAAGAAAGATTAGTTAGTTAGAAAGAAAGAAAGATAGATTAGTTAGAAAGAAAGATAGATTAGTTAGAAAGATAGATAGATAGATAGATTAGTTAGAAAGAAAGAAAGATAGATTAGTTAAAAAGAAAGATAGATAGATTAGTTAGAAAGAAAGATAGATTAGTTAGAAAGATAGATTAGTTAGAAAGATAGATAGATAGATTAGTTAGAAAGAAAGAAAGATAGATTAGTTAGAAAGAAAGATAGATAGATTAGTTAGAAAGAAAGATAGATTAGTTAGAAAGAAAGAAAGATAGATTAGTTAGAAAGAATGAAAAAAGAAAGAAAGAAAGAAAGATTGGTTAGAAAGAAAGATAGATTAGTTAGTAAGAAAGATATAAAGAAAGATGGATTAGTTAGAAAGAAAGAAACATAGATTAGTTAGAAAGAAAGAAAGAAAGAAAGAAAGATAGATTAGTTAGAAAGACTAGTTAGTTAGAAAGAAAGAGATAGATTAGTTAGAAAGAAAGATAGATAGATAGATAGATTAGTTAGAAAGAAAGAAAGATAGATTAGTTAGAAAGAAAGAAAGATATATTAGTTAGAAAGAAAGATAGATAGATTAGTTAGAAAAAAAAGATAGATTAGTTAGAAAGAAAGAAAGATAGATTAGTTAGAAAGAAAGAAATATAAATTAGTTAGAAAGTAAGATAGATTAGTTAGAAAGAAAGAAAGATAGATTAGTTAGAAAGATAGATAGATAAGTTAGAAAGAAAGAAAGAAAGATTAGTTAGAAAGAAAGAAAGATAGATTGGTTAGAAAGAAAGAAAGATTAGTTAGAAAGAAAGATAGATAGATTAGTTAGAAAGAAAAAAGATAGATTAGTTAGAAAGAAAGAAAGTAAGAAAGAAAGAAAGAAAGATTGGTTACAAAGAAAGATAGATTAGTTAGAAAGATAGAAAGAAAGATAGATTAGTTAGAAAGAAAGAAACATAGATTAGTTAGAAAGAAAGAAAGAAAGATAGATTAGTTAGAAAGAAAGAAAGATTAGTTAGTTAGAAAGAAAGAAAGATAGATTAGTTAGAAAGAAAGATAGATTAGTTAGAAAGATAGATAGATAGATAGATAGATTAGTTAGAAAGAAAGAAAGATAGATTAGTTAAAAAGAAAGATAGATAGATTAGTTAGAAAGAAAGATAGATTAGTTAGAAAGATAGATAGATAGATAGATAGATAGATAGATTAGTTAGAAAGAAAGAAAGATAGATTAGTTAGAAAGAAAGATAGATAGATTAGTTAGAAAGAAAGATAGATTAGTTAGAAAGAAAGAAAGAAAGATAGATTAGTTAGAAAGAATGAAAAAAGAAAGAAAGAAAGAAAGATTGGTTAGAAAGAAAGATAGATTAGTTAGTAAGAAAGATATAAAGAAAGATGGATTAGTTAGAAAGAAAGAAACATAGATTAGTTAGAAAGAAAGAAAGAAAGAAAGAAAGATAGATTAGTTAGAAAGACTAGTTAGTTAGAAAGAAAGAGATAGATTAGTTAGAAAGAAAGATAGATAGATAGATAGATAGATAGATAGATAGATTAGTTAGAAAGAAAGAAAGATAGATTAGTTAGAAAGAAAGAAAGATATATTAGTTAGAAAGAAAGATAGATAGATTAGTTAGAAAAAAAAGATAGATTAGTTAGAAAGAAAGAAAGATAGATTAGTTAGAAAGAAAGATAGATAGATTAGTTAGAAAGAAAGAAAGATTAGTTAGAAAGAAAGAAAGAATGATAGATTGGTTAGAAAGAAAGAAAGATAGATTAGTAAGAAAGAAAGAAAGGAATAAAGAACGATAGATTAGTTAGAAATAAAGATAAAGTAGTTAGAAAGAAAGATAGATAGATTAGTTAGAAAGAAAGATAGATAGATAGATTAGTTAGAAAGAAAGATAGATAGATAGATTAGTTAGAAAGAAAGATAGATTATTTAGAAAGAAAGAAAGATAGATTAGTTAGAAAGAAAGAAAGATTAGTTAGAAAGAAAGAAAGATTAGTTAGAAAGAAAGATAGATAGATTAGTTAGAAAGAAAAAAAGAAAGAAAGAAAGAAAGAAAGAAAAATTGGTTAGAAAGAAAGATAGATTAGTTTGAAAGATAGAGATTAGTTAGAAAGAAAGAAAAGATTAGTTAGAATGAAAGAAAGATAGATAGATTAGTTAGAAAGAAAGAAAGATAGATAGATTAGTTAGAAAGAAAGAAAGATTAGTTAGAAAGAAAAAAGATAGATTAGTTAGAAAGAAAGAATAAAAGAAAGTAAGAAAGAAATAATGAAAGATTGGTTAGAAAGAAAGAGATTAGTTAGAAAGATAGATAGATTAGTTAGAAAGAAAGAAAAGTTAGAATGAAAGAAAGATAGAGTAGTTAGAAAGAAAGAAAGATAGATAGATTAGTTAGAAAGAAAGATAGATTAGTTAGAAAGAAAGTAAGGTAGATTAGTTAGAAAGAAAGATAGATTAGTTAGAAAGAAGAAAGATAGATTAGTTAGAAAGAAAGAAAGATTAGTTAGAAAGAAAGAAAGATAGATCAGTTAGCAAGAAAGAAATATTAGTTAGAAAGAAAGAAAGATTAGTTTGAAAGAAAGAAAGATTAGTTTGAAAGAAAGATAGATTAGTAAGAAAGAAAGAAATAAAGAAAGATTAGGT
>JAULUF010000007.1:22640000-22942500 GCA_031834385.1 Semotilus atromaculatus
TAGTAATCACAACACTAGAATGTACATTTCCTGAAGAAAATGTGAAGTGGTGCTTGCAGTGGCAAAACTCGCCGCTCGGTTGCTAGAGTGTGGTACATTATTGCATACGAGCCAACAATCATGTCTGTACAATGTTCTGGTGCTGAGATATGGCTTATTTATGTGTTCAGGTGGTTGCTAGGCGGTTGCTAGGGTATTCTTGGTTGTTGCTAGGGTGTTGCTAGGTGGTTGCTAGGGTATCCTGGGTGGTTGCTAGGCGGTTGCTAAGGTGTTCTGGGTGGTTGCTAGGGTATCCTGGGTGGTTGCTAGGCGGTTGCTAAGGTGTTCTGGGTGGTTGATAGGGTGTTGCTAGAGTAATCTGGGTGGTTGCTATGGTGTTACTAGGTGGTTGGTAGTTGTCAAAGATGGTTACTGTGGAGTTTGTAGCATTTTATTGGTATGATTTAGCACTTAGCTAATCAATATTAGCATGTAGCTATTCACTGCTAGCATGTGTAGCATGTAGCAAGTCCTGTTTGCTAGCATGAGTCAAAAGAGCCAACCCCTATCTCTATACAATGTTCTGATGCAGAGATATTGGTTGCTAGGGTGTTCTGGGTGGTTGCTAGGCGGTTGCTAGGGTGTTCTAGGTGGTTGCTAGGGTGTCGTTAGTCGGTTGCTATGGTATTCTGGGTGGTTGCTAGGCGGTTGCTAGGGTGTTCTGGGTGGTTGCTAGGCAGTTGCTAGGGTATCCTGGGTGGTTGCTAGGCGGTTGCTAGGGTAATCTGGGTGGTTGCTAGGGCGTTGCTAGGTGGTTGCTAGGGTATCCTGGGTGGTTGCTAGGCGGTTGCTAAGGTGTTCTGGGTGGTTGCTAGGTGGTTGCTAGGGTATCCTGGGTGGTTGCTAGGCGGTTGCTAAGGTGTTCTGGGTGGTTGCTAGGGTGTTGCTAGGGTAATCTGGGTGGTTGCTATGGTGTTACTAGGTGGTTGGTAGTTGTCAAAGATGGTTACTGTGGAGTTTGTAGCATTTTATTGGTATGATTTAGCACTTAGCTAATCAATATTAGCATGTAGCTATTCACTGCTAGCATGTGTAGCATGTAGCAAGTCCAGTTTGCTAGCATGAGTCAAAAGAGCCAACCCCTATCTCTATACAATGTTCTGATGCAGAGATATTGGTTGCTAGGGTGTTCTGGGTGGTTGCTAGGCGGTTGCTAGGGTGTTCTAGGTGGTTGCTAGGGTGTCGTTAGTCGGTTGCTATGGTATTCTGGGTGGTTGCTAGGCGGTTGCTAGGGTGTTCTGGGTGGTTGCTAGGCAGTTGCTAGGGTATCCTGGGTGGTTGCTAGGCGGTTGCTAGGGTAATCTGGGTGGTTGCTAGGGTATCCTGGGTGGTTGCTAGGCGGTTGCTAGGGTGTTCTGGGTGGTTGCTAGGGCGTTGCTAGGCAATTGCTAGGGTGTTATTGGTGGTTGCTAGGGTGTTGCTAGGGTAATCTGGGTGGTTGCTATGGTGTTACTAGGTGGTTGGTAGTTGTCAAAGATGGTTACTATGGAGTTTGTAGCATTTTATTGGCACGATTTAACACTTAGCTAATCAACATTAGCATGTAGCTATTCACTGCTAGCATGTGTAGCATGTAGCAAGTCCTGTTTGCTAGCATGAGTCAAAAGAGCCAACCCCCATCTCTATACGATGTTCTGATGCAGAGATATTGGTATTGCAAAATGGTTGCTAGGGTACTCTGTTTGGTTGCTAGGGAGTGGCCAATCATGAAACGCCAAAGGCTGCTTGTCAGTATGAATGATATAAACCAACCCCCAACTCTATACGATGTTCTGATGCAGAGATATAGGTCTTGCAAAATGGTTGCTAGGGTACTCTGTTTGGTTGCTAGGGAGTGGCTTGGCAGCTACCAATCATGAAACTCCAAAGGCTGCTTGTCAGTATGAATGATATAAACAAACTCCCATGCCTCTGTGACATTCAGAATGGAAGATATCCCTCTTTGGATTTTGGTTGCTAAGGTGCTCGACAATGGTTGCTAGGGCGTGGCCAGTAAGTGTTGAGGTGATTCAGGATTGGCTGTTTGCTGGCCCGAGTCAAACGAGCCCACCCTCATGTTTCTATGACACTTATATCCTGAGATATCACTTTGATCTCTTTTAATGGAAGTCTATGGAACTTGTTGCTAAGGAGCTCTAAATGGTTGCTAGGGCGTGGCTTGATAGTTTCACAATGATCCTGAGAGACTGATTGGTCGTGATTGGAGTACAATGAGCCCGCCCCCTTGTCTCTGTGACACTGTGATCCAGAGCTATGTTCAATACAAAATCCCAATGCAATTTACCATAGTAGGAAAAACACATGCATTTCATGGGCCGTCCTTCACCATAGTAAGTCAATGGGGAAACTTTTGGGGCCTCTTGTGCCCCAGGGGTGCAACTTTTACCCCATTGTGAGGTATGTTCTTACAGAGCCTGCCTCTTCAAATGTGGTAAATTACAAGTTTCTGAGAAATCAGTGGTCAGTGCTACGAGTCGTCAAAGTTTGTGGCAATGTTAAGTCTATGGGATATTTTTTACCCAATGATTTGCCCCTGGGGCGAACACCGTACCCCCCATCGCTAAGAAAAGTCACAGCACACCTCTCCTCAATAATCCGCACAATTTGACGCCTCAATCAGGGGTCTGTTATGTCGGCGTGTATTTTTTAACAGATGATTACTATGGAGTTTTTAAAAGGAGTTTTTATAGAGTTTTTATAGAGTTATTTAGTATGGCACGAGGCCTGCGGCCTCGTGCCTATCGCCCACGGTTGCTAGGGTGCTGTAACTGGTTGCTATGGTGTGGCTATGAAGATTTTAGGCCATTACTTATTGGCTGCTTGATAAAATAAATCCTCTGAGGGAGAGAGAGAGGGCCTGACAGCAGGGCTGTCAGGCCCTTTTCTCTGGGTGTGTGTGAAAGTGACAGTTGGGTTTGAATTTTTGAAAGTTCCGCAATGTTAAGTCAATGGGACTTTTTTGGCCGCTTTTTCGTCCGCTGTGCAAACATCGTACACCCGATTGCTTATAAAAATCATAGCAACCGTCTCCTCAATGAGCCGGTCGATTTGACGCCTTACTCAGGGGTCTGTGACAAACGGTGCGGGACGAGTTACGCGCCGAACTTTTTTCCGGAATAATAATAAGAAGAAGAAGAATAACTAGAATGTACATTTCCTGAAGAAAATGTGAAGTGGTGCTTGCAGTGGCAAAACTCGCCACCCGGTTGCTAGAGTGTGGTACATTATTGCATACGAGCCAACAATCATGTCTGTACGATGTTGTGGAGCTGCAATATGGCTTTTATATGTTGCAATATGGTTTCTAGGTAGCTTTAAATGGTTGCTAAGGTGTGGTTGCACAGTTACCATGATGATATTTACAGACTGGTTTCTCAACCAAAACAAACAAACACACCTCCATGTCTATACGATGTTCTGGTGCTGAGATATAGCCCATTTATGTGTTTTTACTGTTGCTAGGGTACTCCAAATGGTTGCTAAGGTTTGTTTATACAGTTTATGGGGTAATATTTAAAGATTATTTGCAAGTCTGGGTCAAAAAATGCCCAACTCTGTGTATTTACAATGTTTTGTTGCTGAGATATGGCTTGTAAATGCTGTTCAATGGTTGCTAGGGGCCTGTAACTGGTTGCTATGGCGTGGCTATGAAGTTGTCATGTAACTACTTGTTGGTTGCTTGATAGGACGAATCAAAAGAGCCCAACCCCAAGCCTCTATGACCTTCTGAGCCAAAGATATGATTTTACAAATTTTGTGCCAATGTTAAGTCTATGGGACATTTTTCGGAAATTTTTTTGCCCGTGAGACGGACATCGTAGACCCAATCGCTTATAAAAGTCATAGCACACCTCTCCTCAATAAACCTGTCGATTTGACACCTCATTCATGGGTCTACGAGAAATAGTGCGGGAGGAGTAACGTGCCGAAGTTTTGTCTAGATGAATAGTAATCACAATACTAGAATGTACATTTCCTGAAGAAAATGTGAAGTGGTGCTTGCAGTGGCAAAACTCGCCGCTCGGTTGCTAGGGTGTTCTTGGAGTTTGCTATGATGATGCAAGGCAGTTGCTAGGGTGTTCTGGGTGGTTGCTAGGCAGTTGCTAGGGTATTCTGGGTGGTTGCTAGGGTTTTTCTAGGTCGTTGCTAGGGTATTCTGGGTGGTTGCTAAGCGGTTGCTAGGGTGTTCTGGGTGGTTGCTAGGGTATTCTGGTTGGTTGCTAGGGCGTTGCTAGGTGGTTGCTAGGGTGTTCTGGTTGGTTGCTGGGGCATTGTGGGTGGTTGCTAGGGTGTTCTGGGTGGTTGCTAGGCGGTTGCTAGGGTGTTTTGGGTGGTTGCTAGGGCGTTGCTAGGCAGTTGCTAGGGTATCCTGGGTGGTTGCTAGGCGGTTGCTAGGGTAATCTGGGTGGTTGTTAGGGCGTTGCTAGGTGGTTGCTAGGGTATTCTGGGTGGTTGCTAGGCGGTTGCTAAGGTGTTCTGGGTGGTTGCTAGGGCGTTGCTAGGCAGTTGCTAGGGTGTTCTGGGTGGTTGCTAGGGTGTTGCTAGGGTAATCTGGGTGGTTGCTAGGGCGTTGCTAGGTGGTTGCTAGGGTGTTCTGGGTGGTTGCTAGGCGGTTGCTAAGGTGTTTTGGGTTGTTGCTAGGGCGTTGCTAGGCAGTTGCTAGGGTGTTCTGGGTGGTTGCTAGGGTGTTGCTAGGGTAATCTGGGTCGTTGCTATGGTGTTACTAGGTGGTTGGTAGTTGTCAAAGATGGTTCCTATGGAGTTTGTAGCATTTTATTGGCATGATTTAACACTTAGCTAATCAATATTAGCATGTAGCTATTCACTGCTAGCATGTGTAGCATGTTGGAAGTGCTGTTTGCTAGCATGAGTCAAAAGAGCCAACCCCCATGTCTCTACGATGTTCTGATGCAGAGATATAGGTCTTGCTAAATGGTTGCTAGGGTACTCTGTTTAGTTGCTAGGGAGTGGCTTGGCAGCTGCCAATGATGGATCTCCAAAGGCTGCCTGTCAGTGTGAATGATATAAACCAATCCCCATCTCTATACGATGTTCTGATGCAGAGATATAGCTCTTGCAATATGGTCGCTAAGGTACTCTATTTGGTTGCTAGGGAGTGGCTTGGCAGCTGCCAATGATGATTCTCCAAATGCTGCTTGTCACAATGAATACTATAAACCAACTCCCATGCCTCTGTGACATTCAGAATGGAAGATATCCCTCTTTGGATTTTGGTTGCTAAGGCGCTCAACAATGGTCGCTAGGGATGGGCCAGGAAGTGTTGAGGTGATTTATGATTGGCTGTTTGCTGCCCTGAGTCAAACGAGACCACCCTTGTATTTCTATGACACTTCTATCCGGAGATACCCATTTCATCTCTTTCATTGGAAGTCTATGGGAGTTGTTGCTAAGGTGCTCTAATTGATTGCTAGGGCCTGGCTTGATAGTTTCACAATGATCCTGAGAGACTGATTGGTCGTCTGAGTAAAATAAGCCCGCCCCCTTGTCTCTGTGACACTGTGATCCAGAGCTATGTTCAATACAAAATCCCAATGCAATTTACCATAGTAGGAGAAACGCATGCGTTTCATGGGACGGTCTTCGCCATAGTAAGTCAATGGGGAAACTTTTGGGCCTCTTGTGCCCCAGGGGTGCAACTTTGACCCCATGGTGAGGTATGTGCTTACAGAGCCTGCCAGCCTCTTCAAATGTGGTAAATTACAAGTTTCTGAGAAATCATTGGTCAGTGCTACGAGTCGTCAAAGTTTGTGGCAATGTTAAGTCTATGGGATTTTTTTTACCCAATGATTTGCCCCTGGGGCGAACACCGTACCCCCCATCGCTAAGAAAAGTCACAGCACACCTCTCCTCAATAATCCTCACAATTTGACGCCTCAATCAGGGGTCTGTTATGTCGGCGTGTATTTTTTAACAGATGATTACTATGGAGTTTTTAAAAGGAGTTTTATAGAGTTATTTAGTATGGCACGAGGCCTGCGGCCTCGTGCCTATAGCCCACGGTTGCTAGGGTGCTGTAACTGGTTGCTATGGTGTGGCTATGAAGATTTGAGGCCATTACTTATTGGCTGCTTGATAAAATAAATCCTCTGAGGGAGAGAGAGAGGGCCTGACAGCAGGGCTGTCAGGCCCTTTTCTCTGGGTGTGTGTGAAAGTGACAGTTGGGATTTAAATTTCTGAAAATTCCGCAATGTTAAGTCAATGGGACTTTTTTGGCCGCTTTTTCGTCCGCTGTGCGAACATCGTACACCCGATTGCTTATAAAAATCATAGCACACCTCTCCTCAATGAGCCGGTCGATTTGACGCCTCACTCAGGGGTCTGTGACAAACGGTGCGGGACGAGTTACGCGCCGAACTTTTGTCCGGAATAATAAGAAGAAGAACTAGAATGTACATTTCCTGAAGAAAATGTGAAGTGGTGCTTGCAGTGGCAAAACTCGCCGCTCGGTTGCTAAGATAGTTGCTACAATGTTGTACATGATTGCATACAAGCCAACAACGATGTCTTTACAATGTTGTGGAGCTGCAATATGGCTTTTATATGTTGCAATATGGTTGCTAGGTAGCTTTAAATGGTTGCTAAGTTGTGGTTGCACAGTTACCATGATGATATTTACAGACTGGTTTCTCAACCGAAACAAACAAACACACCCCCATGTCTATACGATGTTCTGGTGCTGAGATATAGCCCATTCATGTGTTTTTACGGTTGCTAGGGTACTCCAAATGGTTGCAAAGGTTTGTTTACACAGTTTATGGGGTAATATTTAAAGAGTATTTGCAAGTCTGGGTCAAAAAATGCCCAACTCTGTGTTTTTACAATGTTTTGTTGCTGAGATATGGCTTGTAAATGCTGTTTAATGGTTGCTAGGGGCCTGTAGCTGGTTGCTAGGGCGTGACTATGAAGTTGTTATGTCACTATTTATTGGCTGCTTGATAGGACGAATCAAAAGAGCCCAACCCCATGCCTCTATGACCTTCTGAGCCAAAGATATGATTTTACAAATTTTGTGCCAATGTTAAGTCTATGGGACATTTTTCGGTTAATTTTTTGCCCGCCAGACGGACATCGTAGACCCAATCGCTTATAAAAGTCATAGCACACCTCTCCTCAATAAACCGGTCGATTTGACACCTCATTCATGGGTCTACGAGAAATAGTGTGGGAGGAGTAACGTGCCGAAGTTTTGTCTAGATGAATAGTAATCACAATACTAGAATGTACATTTCCTGAAGAAAATGTGAAGTGGTGCTTGCAGTGGCAAAACTCGCCGCTCGGTTGCTAGAGTGTGGGACATGATTGCATACGAGCCAACCACCATGTCTGTACAATATTGTGAAGCTGAAATATGGTTGCTAGGTAGCTTTAAACGGTTGCTAAGGTGTGGTTGCACAGTTACCATGATATTTACAGACTGGTTTCCCAACCGAAACAAACAAACACACCCCCATGTCTATATGATGTTCTGGTTCTGATATATAGCTCATTTATGTGTTTGTACGGTTGCTAGGGTACTCCAAATGGTTGCTAAGGTTTTTTTATACAGTTTATGGGGTAATATTTAAAGAGTATTTACACATCTGGGTCAAAAAATGCCCAACTCTGTGTTTTTACTATGTTTTGTTGCTGAGATATGGCTTGTAAATGTTGTTCAATGGTTGCTAGGGGCCTGTAACTGGTTGCTAGGGCGTGGCTATGAAGTTGTTATGTCACTACTTGTTGGCTGCTTGATAGGACGAATCAAAAGAGCCCAACCCCAAGCCTCTATGACCTTCTGTGCCAAAGATATGATTTTACAAATTTTGTGCCAATGTTAAGTCTATGGGACATTTTACGGCTAATTTTTCGCCCGCCAGACGAACATCGTAGACCCGATCGCTTACAAAAGTCATAGCACACCTCTCCTCAATAAACCGGTCGATTTGACACCTCATTCATGGGTCTACGAGAAATAGTGCGGGAGGAGTAACGTGCCGAAGTTTTGTCTAGATGAATAGTAATCACAATACTAGAATGTACATTTCCTGAAGAAAATGTAAAGTGGTGCTTGCAGTGGCAAAACTCGCCATTCGGTTGCTAGAGTGTGGTACATTATTGCATACGAGCCAACAATCATGTCTGTACGATGTTCTGGTGCTGAGATATGGCTTATTCATGTTGTTCAGGTGGTTGCTACGCGGTTGCTAGGGTGTTCTGGGTAGTTGCTAGGGTATTCTGGGTGGTTGCTAGGGCGTTGCTAGGTGGTTGCTAGGGTGTTCTGGTTGGTTGCTGGGGTATTGTGGGTGGTTGCTAGGGTGTTCTGGGTGGTTGCTAGGCGTTTGCTAGGGTGTTCTAGGTGGTTTCTAGGGTGTCGCTAGTCGGTTGCTATGGTATTCTGGGTGGTTGCTAGGCGGTTGCTAGGGTGTTTTGGGTGGTTGCTAGGGCGTTGCTAGGCAGTTGCTAGGGTATCCTGGGTGGTTGCTAGGCGGTTGCTAGGGTAATCTGGGTGGTTGTTAGGGCGTTGCTAGGTGGTTGCTAGGGTATTCTGGGTGGTTGCTAGGCGGTTGCTAAGGTGTTCTGGGTGGTTGCTAGGGCGTTGCTAGGCAGTTGCTAGGGTGTTCTGGGTGGTTGCTAGGGTAATCTGGGTGGTTGCTAGGGCGTTGCTAGGTGGTTGCTAGGGTGTTCTGGGTGGTTGCTAGGCGGTTGCAAAGGTGTTTTGGGTTGTTGCTAGGGCGTTGCTAGGCAGTTGCTAGGGTGTTCTGGGTGGTTGCTAGGGTGTTGCTAGGGTAATCTGGGTCGTTGCTATGGTGTTACTAGGTGGTTGGTAGTTGTCAAAGATGGTTCCTATGGAGTTTGTAGCATTTTATTGGCATGATTTAGCACTTAGCTAATCAATATTAGCATGTAGCTATTCACTGCTAGCATGTGTAGCATGTTGGAAGTGCTGTTTGCTAGCATGAGTCAAAAGAGCCAACCCCCATGTCTCTACGATGTTCTGATGCAGAGATATAGGTCTTGCTAAATGGTTGCTAGGGTACTCTGTTTAGTTGCTAGGGAGTGGCTTGGCAGCTGCCAATGATGGATCTCCAAAGGCTGCCTGTCAGTGTGAATGATATAAACCAATCCCCATCTCTATACGATGTTCTGATGCAGAGATATAGCTCTTGCAATATGGTTGCTAAGGTACTCTGTTTGGTTGCTAGGGAGTGGCTTGGCAGATGCCAATGATGCATCTCCAAACGCTGCTTGTCAGTATGAATGATATAAACCAACTCCCACACCTCTGTGACATTCAGAATGGAAGATATCCCTGTCTGGATTTTGGTTGCTAAGGTGCTTGATAATGGTTGCTAGGGCGTGGCCAGTAAGTGTTGAGGTGATTCAGGATTGGCTGTTCGCTGCCCCGAGTCAAACGAGCCCACCCTCATGTTTCTATGACACTTATATCCTGAGATATCCCTTTGATCTCTTTTAATGGAAGTCTATGGAACTTGTTGCTAAGGAGCTCTAAATGGTTGCTAGGGCGTGGCTTTATAGTTTCACAATGATCCTGAGAGACTGATTGGTCGTCTGAGTAAAATAAGCCCGCCCCCTTGTCTCTGTGACACTGTGATCCAGAGCTATGTTCAATACAAAATCCCAATGCAATTTACCATAGTAGGAAAAACACATGCATTTCATGGGCCGTCCTTCACCATAGTAAGTCAATGGGGAAACTTTTAGGGCCTCTTGTGCCCCAGGGGTGCAACTTTTACCCCATGGTGAGGTATGTTCTTACAGAGCCTGCCAGCCTCTTCAAATGTGGTAAATTACAAGTTTCTGAGAAATCATCGGTCAGTGCTACGAGTCGTCAAAGTTTGTGGCAATGTTAAGTCTATGGGATTTTTTTTACCCAATTATTTGCCCCTGGGGCGAACACCGTACCCCCGATCGCTAAGAAAAGTCAGAGCACACCTCTCCTCAATAATCCGCACAATTTGACGCCTCAATCAGGGGTCTGTTATGTCGGCGTGTATTTTTTAACAGATGATTACTATGGAGTTTTTAAAAGGAGTTTTTATAGAGTTTTTATAGAGTTATTTAGTATGGCGTTGCTAGGCAGTTGCTAGGGTGTTCTGGGTGGTTGCTAGGGTGTTGCTAGGGTAATCTGGGTCGTTGCTATGGTGTTACTAGGTGGTTGGTAGTTGTCAAAGATGGTTCCTATGGAGTTTGTAGCATTTTATTGGCATGATTTAGCACTTAGCTAATCAATATTAGCATGTAGCTATTCACTGCTAGCATGTGTAGCATGTTGGAAGTGTTGTTTGCTAGCATGAGTCAAAAGAGCCAACCCCCATGTCTCTACGATGTTCTGATGCAGAGATATAGGTCTTGCTAAATGGTTGCTAGGGTACTCTGTTTAGTTGCTAGGGAGTGGCTTGGCAGCTGCCAATGATGGATCTCCAAAGGCTGCCTGTCAGTGTGAATGATATAAACCAATCCCCATCTCTATACGATGTTCTGATGCAGAGATATAGCTCTTGCAATATGGTCGCTAAGGTACTCTATTTGGTTGCTAGGGAGTGGCTTGGCAGCTGCCAATGATGATTCTCCAAATGCTGCTTGTCACAATGAATACTATAAACCAACTCCCATGCCTCTGTGACATTCAGAATGGAAGATATCCCTCTTTGGATTTTGGTTGCTAAGGCGCTCAACAATGGTCGCTAGGGATGGGCCAGGAAGTGTTGAGGTGATTTATGATTGGCTGTTTGCTGCCCTGAGTCAAACGAGACCACCCTTGTATTTCTATGACACTTCTATCCGGAGATACCCATTTCATCTCTTTCATTGGAAGTCTATGGGAGTTGTTGCTAAGGTGCTCTAATTGGTTGCTAGGGCCTGGCTTGATAGTTTCACAATGATCCTGAGAGACTGATTGGTCGTCTGAGTAAGATAAGCCCGCCCCCTTGTCTCTGTGACACTGTGATCCAGAGCTATGTTCAATACAAAATCCCAATGCAATTTACCATAGTAGGAAAAACACATGCATTTTATGGGCCGTCCTTCACCATACTAAGTCAATGGGGACACTTTTGGGGCCTCTTGTGCCCCAGGGGTGCAACTTTTACCCCATGGTGAGGTATGTTCTTACAGAGCCTGCCAGCCTCTTCAAATGTGGTAAATTACAAGTTTCTGAGAAATCATTGGTCAGTGCTACGAGTCGTCAAAGTTTGTGGCAATGTTAAGTCTATGGGATTTTTTTTACCCAATGATTTACCCCTGGGGCGAACACCGTACCCCCCATCGCTAAGAAAAGTCACAGCACACCTCTCCTCAATAATCCGCACAATTTGACGCCTCAATCAGGGGTCTGTTATGTCGGCGTGTATTTTTTAACAGATGATTACTATGGAGTTTTTAATAGGAGTTTTTATAGTTTTTATAGAGTTATTTAGTATGGCACGAGGCCTGCGGCCTCGTGCCTATCGCCCACGGTTGCTAGGGTGCTGTAACTGGTTGCTATGGTGTGGCTATGAAGATTTGAGGCCATTACTTATTGGCTGCTTGATAAAATAAATCCTCTGAGGGAGAGAGAGAGGGCCTGACAGCAGGGCTGTCAGGCCCTTTTCTGTGGGTGTGTGTGAAAGTGACAGTTGGATTTGAATTTCTGAAAATTCCGCAATGTTAAGTCAATGGGACTTTTTTGGCCGCTTTTTCGTCCGCTGTGCGAACATCGTACACCCGATTGCTTATAAAAATCATAGCACACCTCTCCTCAATGAGCCGGTCGATTTGACGCCTCACTCAGGGGTCTGTGACAAACGGTGCGGGACGAGTTACGCGCCAAACTTTTGTCCGGAATAATAAGAAGAATAATAAGTATGAGCAATAACAATACTGTTGCTTTGCCATAGGCAAGCACCATTAACTAGAATGTACATTTCCTGAAGAAAATGTGAAGTGGTGCTTGCAGTGGCAAAACTCGCCGCTCGGTTGCTAGGGTGTTGTACATGATTGCATACAAGGCAACAACCATGTCTGTACGATGTTGTGGAGCTGAAATATGGCTTCTATATGTTGCAATATGGTTGCTAGGTATCTTGAAACGGTTGCTAAGGTGAGGTTACACAGTTACCATGATGATATTTACAGACTGGTCATGTGGGTACAAACAAACACACCCCCATGTCTATACGATGTTTTGGTGCTGAGATATAGCCCATTAATGTGTTTGTATGGTTGCTAGGGTACTCCAAATGGTTGCTAAGGTTTGTTTATACCGTTTATGTGGTAATATTTAAAGAGTATTTGCAAGTCTGGGTCAAAAAATGCCCAACTCTGTGTTTTTACAATGTTTTGTTGCTGAGATATGGCTTGTAAATGCTGTTCAATGGTTGCTAGGTGCCTGTAACTGGTTGCTAGGGCGTGGCTATGAAGTTGTCATGTCACTACTTGTTGGTTGCTTGATAGGACGAATCAAAAGAGCCCAACCCCAAGCCTCTATGACCTTCTTTGCCAAAGATATGATTTTACAAAAGTTGTGCCAATGTTAAGTCTATGGGACATTTTACAGCTAATTTTTCACTCGCCAGACGAACATCGTACACCCGATCGCTTATAAAAGTCATAGCACACCTCTCCTCAATAAACCGGTCGATTTGACACCTCATTCATGGGTCTACGAGAAACGGTGCGGGAGGAGTAACATGCCGAAGTTTGATCCAGGTGAATAGTAATCACAACACTAGAATGTACATTTCCTGAAGAAAATGTGAAGTGGTGCTTGCAGTGGCAAAACTCACCACTCGGTTGCTAGGTTGATGTACATGATTGCATACGAGCCAACAACCATGTCTGTACGATGTTCATGTGCTGAGATATAGCTTATTCACGTGTTTGTATGGTTTCTAGGGTGCCCTATATGGTTGCTATGGTGGGCTTATACAGTTTATGGGATGATATTTAAAGACTAGTTGACAGTCTGAGTCAAAAAGCCAAACTCCATGTTTCTACCATAGAGCCCTGCACGGGCCTCAAATCTAGGCCCTAGCCCGGCCCTGGCCCGAGACGCTCAGGCCCTAGCCCGGCCCGTGTCCGACAGCTCATCAGAATTATCAGCCCGAGTCCGACCCAAGCCCGTTAAAAAAAAAAAAAAAAAAAAAAAAAAAACAGCCTGCGTAACATGTCACAGCCTGACTATGTTGCAGTCATTAAACCAGCTCTGTTATGTTCTCAATGGCAAAATAGTTACTGTTAAGTTTATTTTCATTTCTTTATTAAGTTTATTTGGACAAATGTTTTTATTTATTTATATATATTAGCCTAACGACCAAGCAGCCGACAGCGAGTTAAACATGTTTGATCCATTTAGCCTCTCAATTTCAAATCAACACTTTACTTGGCTACAATAAAATCCATAGATATAAAACAATTTAAGCATATCACACAGACAGTTAACGTTAGTTTAAACGTTTATTATCATTTTTGAAAAGCTGAGGCAAACTTCTCTGCTGCTCAGTCGCAACAGCGTTCGCAAACTAAATTAGCTAAATACAATAAACACATAAAATAAATTACATTAAATTAGATTAAAAACAAACATGCAGGTTATCTTACCTCAAAGTCAAGTCAAATCAAGTCTTCATTAAAGAACATGGCCATTCTTATTTCCAATAGTTTCCAACAGACTAATAATGCCTACAAATAAAGTCCAATCAAACGAAAACCAACACGACAGCCTCCTAACATAAGAAGTCTCTTACAGAGCATCGTGAAGAAAAAGCACAGCATCCGCACAGTGGAAGGTTTTAATCCAGTCGCACTTTTTCCAGCTGCGCTGAAGTCACTCTCGCTACTTCTGCTGGCGGACACTAAACACAGAACGAGCCGGTCGTGCGAATCTCGGATCGCGCCGCCGGGAAACCTGTGTGCGTGTGCAGACTGTCATGTGTCAGGTTATAAAACGTCTTTCTATGTTTGCTTTTCAATCGTCATTATTTTAATTAATGTCTAAAATAGGCTATAAAAAAGATAAGCCTAAAACAGGCCAGAGGCCCGGCCCGGCCCGGCCCGCGTGTGAACTATGACGTGAAAATTGGCCCGAAGCCCGGCCCTATGGGGGTAAATAAGTCTGGGCCCGTCGGGCTCGGGCTGAAATGCAGGGCTCTATTCTACCATTCTCTGGAGCAAAGATATGGCTTGTAAATGTTGTTTTATGGTTGCTAGGGTTCCCTAAGTGGTTGCTAGGGCGCGGCTATGAAGTTATTATGTCACTACTTATTGGCTGTTTTATAGGCCGAGTCAAAAGAGCCCAGCCCCAAGCCTCTATGACCTTCTGAGTCAAAGATATGATTTTACAAATTTTGTGCCAATGTTAAGTCTATGGGACATTTTTCGACCGCTTTTTCGTCAGCTGTGCGAACAACGTACACCTGATCGCTTATAAAAGTCATAGCACACCTCTCCTCTATGAACCGGTCGATTTGACATCTCATTCATGGGTCTACGACAAAAGGTGTGGGAGGAGTTGCGTGCCGAAGTTTTGTCTAGGTGAACAGTAATCACAACACTAGAATGTACATTTCCTGAAGAAAATGTGAAGTGGTGCTTGCAGTGGCAAAACTCGCCGCTCGGTTGCTAGAGTGTGGTACATGATTGCATACGAGCCAACAACCATGTCTGTACGATGTTGTGGAGCTGAAATATGGCTTCTATATGTTGCAATATGGTTGCTAGGTAGCTTTAAGCGGTTGCTGAGGTGTGGTTGCACAGTTACCAAGATGATATTTACAGACTGGTTTCTCAACCGAAACAAACAAACACACCCCCATGTCTATACGATGTTCTGGTGCTGAGACATAGCCCATTCATGTGTATTTATGGTTGCTAGGGTACTCCAAATGGTTGCTAAAGGTTTGTTTATACAGTTTATGGGGTAATGTTTAAAGAGTATTTGCAAGTCTGGGTCAAAAATGCCCAACTATGTGTATTTACAATGTTTTGTTGCTGAGATATGGCTTGTAAATGCTGTTCAATTGTTGCTAGGGGCCTGTAACTGGTTGCTAGGGCGTGACTATGAAGTTGTTATGTCACTATGTATTGGCTGCTTGATAGGACGAATCAAAAGAGCCCAACCCCATGCCTCTATGACCTTCTGAGCCAAAGATATGATTTTACAAATTTTGTGCCAATGTTAAGTCAATGCGACATTTTTCTGCAAATTTTTCGCCCGCCAGACGAACATCGTAGACCCAATTGCTTATAAAAGTCATAGCACACCTCTCCTCAATAAACCTGTCGATTTGACACCTCATTCATGGGTCTACGAGTAACTTTGGGCCGCTCCTGCCCCCCAGGGGTGCAACTTTTACCCCATTGTGTGGTATGTTCTTACAGAGCCATTCTCATTCATGGGTCTACGACAAAAGGTGTGGGAGGAGTTGCGTGCCGAAGTTTTGTCTAGGTGAATAGTAATCACAACACTAGAATGTACATTTCCTGAAGAAAATGTGAAGTGGTGCTTGCAGTGGCAAAACTCGCCGCTCGGTTGCTAGAGTGTGGTACATTATTGCATACGAGCCAACAATCATGTCTGTACAATGTTCTGGTGCTGAGATATGGCTTATTTATGTGTTCAGGTGGTTGCTCGGCGGTTGCTACGGTATTCTTGGTTGTTGCTAGGGTGTTGCTAGGTGGTTGCTAGGGTATCCTGGGTGGTTGCTAGGCGGTTGCTAAGGTGTTCTGGGTGGTTGCTAGGTGGTTGCTAGGGTATCCTGGGTGGTTGCTAGGCGGTTGCTAAGGTGTTCTGGGTGGTTGATAGGGTGTTGCTAGGGTAATCTGGGTGGTTGCTATGGTGTTACTAGGTGGTTGGTAGTTGTCAAAGATGGTTACTGTGGAGTTTGTAGCATTTTATTGGTATGATTTAGCACTTAGCTAATCAATATTAGCATGTAGCTATTCACTGCTAGCATGTGTAGCATGTAGCAAGTCCTGTTTGCTAGCATGAGTCAAAAGAGCCAACCCCCATCTCTATACGATGTTCTGATGCAGAGATATTGGTTGCTAGGGTGTTCTGGGTGGTTGCTAGGCGGTTGCTAGGTGGTTGCTAGGGTGTCGTTAGTCGGTTGCTATGGTATTCTGGGTGGTTGCTAGGCGGTTGCTAGGGTGTTCTGGGTGGTTGCTAGGCAGTTGCTAGGGTATCCTGGGTGGTTGCTAGGGTAATCTGGGTGGTTGCTAGGGCGTTCCTGGGTGGTTGCTAGGCGGTTGCTAAGGTGTTCTGGGTGGTTGCTAGGTGGTTGCTAGGGTATCCTGGGTGGTTGCTAGGCGGTTGCTAAGGTGTTCTGGGTGGTTGCTAGGGTGTTGCTAGGGTAATCCGGGTGGTTGCTATGGTGTTACTAGGTGGTTGGTAGTTGTCAAAGATGGTTACTGTAGAGTTTGTAGCATTTTATTGGCATATTTTAACACTTAGCTAATCAATATTAGCATGTAGCTATACACTGCTAGCATGTGTAGCATGTAGCAAGTCCTGTTTGCTAGCATGAGTCAAAAGAGCCAACCCCCATCTCTATACGATGTTCTGATGCAGAGATATTGGTTGCTAGGGTGTTCTAGGTGGTTGCTAGGGTGTCGTTAGTCGGTTGCTATGGTATTCTGGGTGGTTGCTAGGCGGTTGCTAGGGTGTTTTGGGTGGTTGCTAGGCAGTTGCTAGGGTATCCTGGGTGGTTGCTAGGCGGTTGCTAGGGTAATCTGGGTGGTTGCTAGGGCGTTGCTAGGGTATCCTGGGTGGTTGCTAGGCGGTTGCTAAGGTGTTCTGGGTGGTTGCTAGGTGGTTGCTAGGGTATCCTGGGTGGTTGCTAGGCGGTTGCTAAGGTGTTCTGGGTGGTTGCTAGGGTGTTGCTAGGGTAATCTGGGTGGTTGCTATGGTGTTACTAGGTGGTTGGTAGTTGTCAAAGATGGTTACTGTAGAGTTTGTAGCATTTTATTGGCATGATTTAGCACTTAGCTAATCAATATTAGCATGTAGCTATTCACTGCTAGCATGTGTAGCATGTAGCAAGTCCTGTTTGCTAGCATGAGTCAAAAGAGCCAACCCCCATCTCTATACGATGTTCTGATGCAGAGATATTGGTCTTGCAAAACGGTTGCTAGGGTACTATGTTTGGTTGCTAGGGAGTGGCTTGGCAGCTGCCAATCATTAAACTCCAAAGGCTTCTTGTCAGTATGAATGATATAAACCAACTCCCACGCCTTTGTGACATTCAGAATGGAAGATATCCCTGTCTGGATTTTGGTTGCTAAGGTGCTTGACAATGGTTGCTAGGGAGGGGTTAGGATGTGTTGAGGTGATTCAGGATGGGCTGTTTGCTGGCCCGAGTCAAATGAGCCCACCCTCATGTTTCTATGACACTTATATCCTGAGATATCCCTTTGATCTCTTTTAATGGAAGTCTGTGGAACTTGTTGCTAAGGAGCTCTAAATGGTTGCTAGGGCGTGGCTTGATAGTTTCACAATGATCCTGAGAGACTGATTGGTCGTCTGAGTAAAATGAGCCCGCCCCCTTGTCTCTGTGTCACTGTGATCCAGAGCTATGTTCAATACAAAATCCCAATGCAATTTACCATAGTAGGAAAAACACATGCATTTCATGGGCCGTCCTTCACCATAGTAAGTCAATGGGGAAACTTTTGGGGCCTCTTGCTCCCCAGGGGTGCAACTTTTACCCCATTGTGAGGTATGTTCTTACAGAGCCTGCCAGCCTCTTCAAATGTGGTAAATTACAAGTTTCTGAGAAATCATTGGTCAGTGCTACGAGTCGTCAAAGTTTGTGGCAATGTTAAGTCTATGGGATTTTTTTTACCCAATGATTTGCCCCTGGGGCAAACACCGTACCCCCCATCGCTAAGAAAAGTCACAGCACACCTCTCTTCAATAATCCGCACAATTTGACGCCTCAATCAGGGGTCTGTTATGTCGGCGTGTATTTTTTAACAGATGATTACTATGGAGTTTTTAAAGGGAGTTTTTATAGAGTTTTTATAGAGTTATTTAGTATGGCACGAGGCCTGCGGCCTCGTGCCTATCGCCCACGGTTGCTAGGGTGCTGTAACTGGTTGCTATGGTGTGGCTATGAAGATTTTAGGCCATTACTTATTGGCTGCTTGATAAAATAAATCTTCTGAGGGAGAGAGAGAGGGCCTGACAGCAGGGCTGTCAGGCCCTTTTCTCTGGGTGTGTGTGAAAGTGACAGTTGGGTTTGAATTTTTGAAAGTTCCGCAATGTTAAGTCAATGGGACTTTTTTGGCCGCTTTTTCGTCCGCTGTGCGAACATCGTACACCCGATTGCTTATAAAAATCATAGCACACCTCTCCTCAATGAGCCGGTCGATTTGACGCCTCACTCAGGGGTCTGTGACAAACGGTGCGGGACGAGTTACGCGCCGAACTTTTGTCCGGAATAATAAGAAGAAGAAGAATAATAAGTATGAGCAATAACACTAGTGTTGCCTTGCTTTCAGCAAGCACCACTAACTAGAATGTACATTTCCTGAAGAAAATGTGAAGTGGTGCTTGCAGTGGCAAAACTCGCCGCTCGGTTGCTAGGGTGTTCTTGGAGTTTGCTATGATGATGCAAGGCAGTTGCTAGGGAGTTCTGGGTGGTTGCTAGGCAGTTGCTAGGGTATTCTGGGTGGTTGCTAGGGTTTTTCTAGGTCGTTGCTAGGGTATTCTGGGTGGTTGCTAAGCGGTTGCTAGGGTGTTCTGGGTGGTTGCTAGGGTATTCTGGTTGGTTGCTAGGGCGTTGCTAGGTGGTTGCTAGGGTGTTCTGGTTGGTTGCTGGGGCATTGTGGGTGGTTGCTAGGGTGTTCTGGGTGGTTGCTAGGCGGTTGCTAGGGTGTTTTGGGTGGTTGCTAGGGCGTTGCTAGGCAGTTGCTAGGGTATCCTGGGTGGTTGCTAGGCGGTTGCTAGGGTAATCTGGGTGGTTGTTAGGGCGTTGCTAGGTGGTTGCTAGGGTATTCTGGGTGGTTGCTAGGCGGTTGCTAAGGTGTTCTGGGTGGTTGCTAGGGCGTTGCTAGGCAGTTGCTAGGGTGTTCTGGGTGGTTGCTAGGGTGTTGCTAGGGTAATCTGGGTGGTTGCTAGGGCGTTGCTAGGTGGTTGCTAGGGTGTTCTGGGTGGTTGCTAGGCGGTTGCTAAGGTGTTTTGGGTTGTTGCTAGGGCGTTGCTAGGCAGTTGCTAGGGTGTTCTGGGTGGTTGCTAGGGTGTTGCTAGGGTAATCTGGGTCGTTGCTATGGTGTTACTAGGTGGTTGGTAGTTGTCAAAGATGGTTCCTATGGAGTTTGTAGCATTTTATTGGCATGATTTAACACTTAGCTAATCAATATTAGCATGTAGCTATTCACTGCTAGCATGTGTAGCATGTTGGAAGTGCTGTTTGCTAGCATGAGTCAAAAGAGCCAACCCCCATGTCTCTACGATGTTCTGATGCAGAGATATAGGTCTTGCTAAATGGTTGCTAGGGTACTCTGTTTAGTTGCTAGGGAGTGGCTTGGCAGCTGCCAATGATGGATCTCCAAAGGCTGCCTGTCAGTGTGAATGATATAAACCAATCCCCATCTCTATACGATGTTCTGATGCAGAGATATAGCTCTTGCAATATGGTCGCTAAGGTACTCTATTTGGTTGCTAGGGAGTGGCTTGGCAGCTGCCAATGATGATTCTCCAAATGCTGCTTGTCACAATGAATACTATAAACCAACTCCCATGCCTCTGTGACATTCAGAATGGAAGATATCCCTCTTTGGATTTTGGTTGCTAAGGCGCTCAACAATGGTCGCTAGGGATGGGCCAGGAAGTGTTGAGGTGATTTATGATTGGCTGTTTGCTGCCCTGAGTCAAACGAGACCACCCTTGTATTTCTATGACACTTCTATCCGGAGATACCCATTTCATCTCTTTCATTGGAAGTCTATGGGAGTTGTTGCTAAGGTGCTCTAATTGGTTGCTAGGGCCTGGCTTTGATAGTTTCACAATGATCCTGAGAGACTGATTGGTCGTCTGAGTAAAATAAGCCCGCCCCCTTGTCTCTGTGACACTGTGATCCAGAGCTATGTTCAATACAAAATCCCAATGCAATTAACCATAGTAGGAAAAACATGCATTTTATGGGCCGTCCTTCACCATAGTAAGTCAATGGGGACACTTTTGGGGCCTCTTGTGCCCCAGGGGTGCAACTTTTACCCCATGGTGAGGTATGTTCTTACAGAGCCTGCCAGCCTCTTCAAATGTGGTAAATTACAAGTTTCTGAGAAATCATCGGTCAGTGCTACGAGTCGTCAAAGTTTGTGGCAATGTTAAGTCTATGGGATTTTTTTTACCCAATTATTTGCCCCTGGGGCGAACACCGTACCCCCCATCGCTAAGAAAAGTCACAGCACACCTCTCCTCAATAATCCGCACAATTTGACGCCTCAATCAGGGGTCTGTGATGTCGGCGTGTATTTTTTAACAGATGATTACTATGGAGTTTTTAAAAGGAGTTTTTATAGAGTTTTTATAGAGTTATTTAGTATGGCACGAGGCCTGCGGCCTCGTGCCTATCGCCCACGGTTGCTAGGGTGCTGTAACTGGTTGCTATGGTGTGGCTATGAAGATTTGAGGCCATTACTTATTGGCTGCTTGATAAAATAAATCCTCTGAGGGAGAGAGAGAGGGCCTGACAGCAGGGCTGTCAGGCCCTTTTCTGTGGGTGTGTGTGAAAGTGACAGTTGGATTTGAATTTCTGAAAATTCCGCAATGTTAAGTCAATGGGACTTTTTTGGCCGCTGTTTCGTCCGCTGTGCGAACATCGTACACCCGATTGCTTATAAAAATCATAGCACACCTCTCCTCAATGAGCCGGTCGATTTGACGCCTCACTCAGGGGTCTGTGACAAACGGTGCGGGACGAGTTACGCGCCAAACTTTTGTCCGGAATAATAAGAAGAATAACTAGAATGTACATTTCCTGAAGAAAATGTGAAGTGGTGCTTGCAGTGGCAAAACTCGCCGCTCGGTTGCTAGGATAGTTGTTAATACAATGTTGTACATGATTGCATACAAGCCAACAACCATGTCTTTACGATTTTGTGGAGCTGAAATATGGCTTCTATATGTTGCAATATGGTTGTTAGGTAGCTTTAAATGGTTGCTAAGGTGTGGTTGCACAGTTACAATGATGATATTTACAGACTGGTTTCCCAACCGAAACAAACAAACACACCCCCATGTCTAAACGATGTTCTGGTGCTGAGATATAGCCCATTCATGTGTTTGTACGGTTGCTAGGGTACTCCAAATGGTTGCTAAGGTTGGTTTATACAGTTTATGTGGTAATATTTAAAGAGTATTTGCAAGTCTGGGTCAAAAAATGCGCAACTCTGTGTTTTTACAATGTTTTGTTGCTGAGATATAGCTTGTAAATGCTGTTGAATGGTTGCTAGGTGCCTGTAACTGGTTGCTAGGGTGTGACTATGAAGTTCTTATATCACTACTCATTGGATGCTTGATAGGACGATTCAAAAGAGCCCAACCCCAAGCCTCTATGACCTTCTGAGCCAAAGATATGATTTTACAAATTTTGTGCCAATGTTAAGTCAATGGGACATTTTTCTGCTAATTTTTCGTCCGCCAGACGAACATCGTAGACCCAATTGCTTATAAAAGTCATAGCACACCTCTCCTCAATAAACCGGTCGATTTGACACCTCATTCATGGGTCTACGAGAAATAGTGCGGGAGGAGTAACGTGCCGAAGTTTTGTCTAGATGAATAGTAATCACAATACTAGAATGTACATTTCCTGAAGAAAATGTGAAGTGGTGCTTGCAGTGGCAAAACTCGCCGCTCGGTTGCTATGACAGTTGCTACAATGTTGTACATGATTGCATACAAGCCAACAACCATGTCTTTACGATGTTGCGGAGCTGCAATGTGGCTTTTATATGTTGCAATATGGTTGCTAGGTAGCTTTAAATGGTTGCTAAGGTGTGGTTGCACAGTTACCATGATAATATTTACAGACTGGTTTCTCAACCGAAACAAACAAACACACCCCCATGTCTATACGATGTTCTGGTGCTGAGATATAGCCCATTTATGTGTTTTTACGGTTGCTAGGGTACTCCAAATGGTTGCTTAGGTTTGTTTATACAGTTTATGGGGTAATATTTAAAGAGTATTTGCAAGTCTGGGTCAAAAAATGCCCAACTCTGTGTATTTACAATGTTTTGTTGCTGAGATATGGCTTGTAAATGCTGTTCAATGGTTGCTAGGGGCCTGTAACTGGTTGCTAGGACGTGACTATGACATTGTTATGTCACTATTTATTGGCTGCTTGATAGGGCGAATCAAAAGAGCCCAACCCCAAGCCTCTATGACCTTCTGAGCCAAAGATATGATTTTACAAATTTTGTGCCAATGTTAAGTCTATGGGACATTTTTCGGTAAATTTTTTGCCCGCCAGACGGACATCGTAGACCCAATCGCTTATAAAAGTCATAGCACACCTCTCCTCAATAAACCGGTCGATTTGACACCTCATTCATGGGTCTACGAGAAATGGTGCAGGAGGAGTAACGTGCCGAAGTTTTGTCTAGGTGAATAGTAATCACAACACTAGAATGTACATTTCCTGAAGAAAATGTGAAGTGGTGCTTGCAGTGGCAAAATTCGCCACCCGGTTGCTAGGGTGTTCTTGGAGTTTGCTATGATGATGCAAGGCAGTTGCTAGGGTGTTCTGGGTGGTTGCTAGGCAGTTGCTAGGGTATTCTGGGTGGTTGCTAGGTGGTTGCTAGGGTTTTTCTAGGTCGTTGCTAGGGTATTCTGGGTGGTTGCTAAGCGGTTGCTAGGGTGTTCTGGGTGGTTGCTAGGGCGTTGCTAGGTGGTTGCTAGGGTGTTCTGGTTGGTTGCTAGGCGGATGCTAAGGTGTTGTAGGTGGTTGTTAGGGCGTTGCTAGGTGGTTGCTAGGGTGTTCTGGGTGGTTGCTAGGGTATTCTGGGTGGTTGCTAGGGCGTTGCTAGGTGGTTGCTAGGGTGTTCTGGTTGGTTGCTGGGGTATTGTGGGTGGTTGCTAGGGTGTTCTGGGTGGTTGCTAGGCGGTTGCTAGGGTGTTCTAGGTGGTTTCTAGGGTGTCGCTAGTCGGTTGCTATGGTATTCTGGGTGGTTGCTAGGCGGTTGCTAGGGTGTTTTGGGTGGTTGCTAGGGCGTTGCTAGGCAGTTGCTAGGGTATCCTAGGTGGTTGCTAGGCGGTTGCTAGGGTAATCTGGGTGATTGTTAGGGCGTTGCTAGGTGGTTGCTAGGGTATTCTGGGTGGTTGCTAGGCGGTTGCTAAGGTGTTCTGGGTGGTTGCTAGGGCGTTGCTAGGCAGTTGCTAGGGTGTTCTGGGTGGTTGCTAGGGTGTTGCTAGGGTAATCTGGGTGGTTGCTAGGGCGTTGCTAGGTGGTTGCTAGGGTGTTCTGGGTGGTTGCTAGGCGGTTGCTAAGGTGTTTTGGGTTGTTGCTAGGGCGTTGCTAGGCAGTTGCTAGGGTGTTCTGGGTGGTTGCTAGGGTGTTGCTAGGGTAATCTGGGTCGTTGCTATGGTGTTACTAGGTGGTTGGTAGTTGTCAAAGATGGTTCCTATGGAGTTTGTAGCATTTTATTGGCATGATTTAGCACTTAGCTAATCAATATTAGCATGTAGCTATTCACTGCTAGCATGTGTAGCATGTTGGAAGTGTTGTTTGCTAGCATGAGTCAAAAGAGCCAACCCCCATGTCTCTACGATGTTCTGATGCAGAGATATAGGTCTTGCTAAATGGTTGCTAGGGTACTCTGTTTAGTTGCTAGGGAGTGGCTTGGCAGCTGCCAATGATGGATCTCCAAAGGCTGCCTGTCAGTGTGAATGATATAAACCAATCCCCATCTCTATACGATGTTCTGATGCAGAGATATAGCTCTTGCAATATGGTCGCTAAGGTACTCTATTTGGTTGCTAGGGAGTGGCTTGGCAGCTGCCAATGATGATTCTCCAAATGCTGCTTGTCACAATGAATACTATAAACCAACTCCCATGCCTCTGTGACATTCAGAATGGAAGATATCCCTCTTTGGATTTTGGTTGCTAAGGCGCTCAACAATGGTCGCTAGGGATGGGCCAGGAAGTGTTGAGGTGATTTATGATTGGCTGTTTGCTGCCCTGAGTCAAACGAGACCACCCTTGTATTTCTATGACACTTCTATCCGGAGATACCCATTTCATCTCTTTCATTGGAAGTCTATGGGAGTTGTTGCTAAGGTGCTCTAATTGTTTGCTAGGGCGTGGCTTGATAGTTTCACAATGATCCTGAGAGACTGATTGGTCGTCTGAGTAAGATAAGCCCGCCCCCTTGTCTCTGTGACACTGTGATCCAGAGCTATGTTCAATACAAAATCCCAATGCAATTTACCATAGTAGGAAAAACACATGCATTTTATGGGCCGTCCTTCACCATAGTAAGTCAATGGGGACACTTTTGGGGCCTCTTGTGCCCCAGGGGTGCAACTTTTACCCCATGGTGAGGTATGTTCTTACAGAGCCTGCCAGCCTCTTCAAATGTGGTAAATTACAAGTTTCTGAGAAATCATTGGTCAGTGCTACGAGTCGGCAAAGTTTGTGGCAATGTTAAGTCTATGGGATTTTTTTTACCCAATGATTTGCCCCTGGGGCGAACACCGTACCCCCCATCGCTAAGAAAAGTCACAGCACACCTCTCCTCAATAATCCGCACAATTTGACGCCTCAATCAGGGGTCTGTTATGTCGGCGTGTATTTTTTAACAGATGATTACTATGGAGTTTTTAAAAGGAGTTTTTATAGAGTTTTTATAGAGTTATTTAATATGGCACGAGGCCCGTGGCCTCGTGCCTATCGCCCACGGTTGCTAGGGTGCTGTAACTGGTTGCTATGGTGTGGCTATGAAGATTTGAGGCCATTACTTATTGGCTGCTTGATAAAATAAATCCTCTGAGGGAGAGAGAGAGGGCCTGACAGCAGGGCTGTCAGGCCCTTTTCTCTGGGTGTGTGTGAAAGTGACAGTTGGGATTTAAATTTCTGAAAATTCCGCAATGTTAAGTCAATGGGACTTTTTTGGTCGCTTTTTCGTCCGCTGTGCGAACATCGTACACCCGATTGCTTATAAAAATCATAGCACACCTCTCCTCAATGAGCCGGTCGATTTGACGCCTCACTCAGGGGTCTGTGACAAACGGTGCGGGACGAGTTACGCGCCAAACTTTTGTCCGGAATAATAAGAAGAATAATAAGTATGAGCAATAACAATACTGTTGCTTTGCCATAGGCAAGCACCATTAACTAGAATGTACATTTCCTGAAGAAAATGTGAAGTGGTGCTTGCAGTGGCAAAACTCGCCGCTCGGTTGCTAGGGTGTTGTACATGATTGCATACAAGGCAACAACCATGTCTGTACGATGTTGTGGAGCTGAAATATGGCTTCTATATGTTGCAATATGGTTGCTAGGTATCTTGAAACGGTTGCTAAGGTGAGGTTACACAGTTACCATGATGATATTTACAGACTGGTCATGTGGGTACAAACAAACACACCCCCATGTCTATACGATGTTTTGGTGCTGAGATATAGCCCATTAATGTGTTTGTATGGTTGCTAGGGTACTCCAAATGGTTGCTAAGGTTTGTTTATACCGTTTATGTGGTAATATTTAAAGAGTATTTGCAAGTCTGGGTCAAAAAATGCCCAACTCTGTGTTTTTACAATGTTTTGTTGCTGAGATATGGCTTGTAAATGCTGTTCAATGGTTGCTAGGTGCCTGTAACTGGTTGCTAGGGCGTGGCTATGAAGTTGTCATGTCACTACTTGTTGGTTGCTTGATAGGACGAATCAAAAGAGCCCAACCCCAAGCCTCTATGACCTTCTTTGCCAAAGATATGATTTTACAAAAGTTGTGCCAATGTTAAGTCTATGGGACATTTTACAGCTAATTTTTCACTCGCCAGACGAACATCGTACACCCGATCGCTTATAAAAGTCATAGCACACCTCTCCTCAATAAACCGGTCGATTTGACACCTCATTCATGGGTCTACGAGAAACGGTGCGGGAGGAGTAACATGCCGAAGTTTGATCCAGGTGAATAGTAATCACAACACTAGAATGTACATTTCCTGAAGAAAATGTGAAGTGGTGCTTGCAGTGGCAAAACTCACCACTCGGTTGCTAGGTTGATGTACATGATTGCATACGAGCCAACAACCATGTCTGTACGATGTTCATGTGCTGAGATATAGCTTATTCACGTGTTTGTATGGTTTCTAGGGTGCCCTATATGGTTGCTATGGTGGGCTTATACAGTTTATGGGATGATATTTAAAGACTAGTTGACAGTCTGAGTCAAAAAGCCAAACTCCATGTTTCTACCATAGAGCCCTGCACGGGCCTCAAATCTAGGCCCTAGCCCGGCCCTGGCCCGAGACGCTCAGGCCCTAGCCCGGCCCGTGTCCGACAGCTCATCAGAATTATCAGCCCGAGTCCGACCCAAGCCCGTTAAAAAAAAAAAAAAAAAAAAAAAAAAAACAGCCTGCGTAACATGTCACAGCCTGACTATGTTGCAGTCATTAAACCAGCTCTGTTATGTTCTCAATGGCAAAATAGTTACTGTTAAGTTTATTTTCATTTCTTTATTAAGTTTATTTGGACAAATGTTTTTATTTATTTATATATATTAGCCTAACGACCAAGCAGCCGACAGCGAGTTAAACATGTTTGATCCATTTAGCCTCTCAATTTCAAATCAACACTTTACTTGGCTACAATAAAATCCATAGATATAAAACAATTTAAGCATATCACACAGACAGTTAACGTTAGTTTAAACGTTTATTATCATTTTTGAAAAGCTGAGGCAAACTTCTCTGCTGCTCAGTCGCAACAGCGTTCGCAAACTAAATTAGCTAAATACAATAAACACATAAAATAAATTACATTAAATTAGATTAAAAACAAACATGCAGGTTATCTTACCTCAAAGTCAAGTCAAATCAAGTCTTCATTAAAGAACATGGCCATTCTTATTTCCAATAGTTTCCAACAGACTAATAATGCCTACAAATAAAGTCCAATCAAACGAAAACCAACACGACAGCCTCCTAACATAAGAAGTCTCTTACAGAGCATCGTGAAGAAAAAGCACAGCATCCGCACAGTGGAAGGTTTTAATCCAGTCGCACTTTTTCCAGCTGCGCTGAAGTCACTCTCGCTACTTCTGCTGGCGGACACTAAACACAGAACGAGCCGGTCGTGCGAATCTCGGATCGCGCCGCCGGGAAACCTGTGTGCGTGTGCAGACTGTCATGTGTCAGGTTATAAAACGTCTTTCTATGTTTGCTTTTCAATCGTCATTATTTTAATTAATGTCTAAAATAGGCTATAAAAAAGATAAGCCTAAAACAGGCCAGAGGCCCGGCCCGGCCCGGCCCGCGTGTGAACTATGACGTGAAAATTGGCCCGAAGCCCGGCCCTATGGGGGTAAATAAGTCTGGGCCCGTCGGGCTCGGGCTGAAATGCAGGGCTCTATTCTACCATTCTCTGGAGCAAAGATATGGCTTGTAAATGTTGTTTTATGGTTGCTAGGGTTCCCTAAGTGGTTGCTAGGGCGCGGCTATGAAGTTATTATGTCACTACTTATTGGCTGTTTTATAGGCCGAGTCAAAAGAGCCCAGCCCCAAGCCTCTATGACCTTCTGAGTCAAAGATATGATTTTACAAATTTTGTGCCAATGTTAAGTCTATGGGACATTTTTCGACCGCTTTTTCGTCAGCTGTGCGAACAACGTACACCTGATCGCTTATAAAAGTCATAGCACACCTCTCCTCTATGAACCGGTCGATTTGACATCTCATTCATGGGTCTACGACAAAAGGTGTGGGAGGAGTTGCGTGCCGAAGTTTTGTCTAGGTGAACAGTAATCACAACACTAGAATGTACATTTCCTGAAGAAAATGTGAAGTGGTGCTTGCAGTGGCAAAACTCGCCGCTCGGTTGCTAGAGTGTGGTACATGATTGCATACGAGCCAACAACCATGTCTGTACGATGTTGTGGAGCTGAAATATGGCTTCTATATGTTGCAATATGGTTGCTAGGTAGCTTTAAGCGGTTGCTGAGGTGTGGTTGCACAGTTACCAAGATGATATTTACAGACTGGTTTCTCAACCGAAACAAACAAACACACCCCCATGTCTATACGATGTTCTGGTGCTGAGACATAGCCCATTCATGTGTATTTATGGTTGCTAGGGTACTCCAAATGGTTGCTAAAGGTTTGTTTATACAGTTTATGGGGTAATGTTTAAAGAGTATTTGCAAGTCTGGGTCAAAAATGCCCAACTATGTGTATTTACAATGTTTTGTTGCTGAGATATGGCTTGTAAATGCTGTTCAATTGTTGCTAGGGGCCTGTAACTGGTTGCTAGGGCGTGACTATGAAGTTGTTATGTCACTATGTATTGGCTGCTTGATAGGACGAATCAAAAGAGCCCAACCCCATGCCTCTATGACCTTCTGAGCCAAAGATATGATTTTACAAATTTTGTGCCAATGTTAAGTCAATGCGACATTTTTCTGCAAATTTTTCGCCCGCCAGACGAACATCGTAGACCCAATTGCTTATAAAAGTCATAGCACACCTCTCCTCAATAAACCTGTCGATTTGACACCTCATTCATGGGTCTACGAGTAACTTTGGGCCGCTCCTGCCCCCCAGGGGTGCAACTTTTACCCCATTGTGTGGTATGTTCTTACAGAGCCATTCTCATTCATGGGTCTACGACAAAAGGTGTGGGAGGAGTTGCGTGCCGAAGTTTTGTCTAGGTGAATAGTAATCACAACACTAGAATGTACATTTCCTGAAGAAAATGTGAAGTGGTGCTTGCAGTGGCAAAACTCGCCGCTCGGTTGCTAGAGTGTGGTACATTATTGCATACGAGCCAACAATCATGTCTGTACAATGTTCTGGTGCTGAGATATGGCTTATTTATGTGTTCAGGTGGTTGCTCGGCGGTTGCTACGGTATTCTTGGTTGTTGCTAGGGTGTTGCTAGGTGGTTGCTAGGGTATCCTGGGTGGTTGCTAGGCGGTTGCTAAGGTGTTCTGGGTGGTTGCTAGGTGGTTGCTAGGGTATCCTGGGTGGTTGCTAGGCGGTTGCTAAGGTGTTCTGGGTGGTTGATAGGGTGTTGCTAGGGTAATCTGGGTGGTTGCTATGGTGTTACTAGGTGGTTGGTAGTTGTCAAAGATGGTTACTGTGGAGTTTGTAGCATTTTATTGGTATGATTTAGCACTTAGCTAATCAATATTAGCATGTAGCTATTCACTGCTAGCATGTGTAGCATGTAGCAAGTCCTGTTTGCTAGCATGAGTCAAAAGAGCCAACCCCCATCTCTATACGATGTTCTGATGCAGAGATATTGGTTGCTAGGGTGTTCTGGGTGGTTGCTAGGCGGTTGCTAGGTGGTTGCTAGGGTGTCGTTAGTCGGTTGCTATGGTATTCTGGGTGGTTGCTAGGCGGTTGCTAGGGTGTTCTGGGTGGTTGCTAGGCAGTTGCTAGGGTATCCTGGGTGGTTGCTAGGGTAATCTGGGTGGTTGCTAGGGCGTTCCTGGGTGGTTGCTAGGCGGTTGCTAAGGTGTTCTGGGTGGTTGCTAGGTGGTTGCTAGGGTATCCTGGGTGGTTGCTAGGCGGTTGCTAAGGTGTTCTGGGTGGTTGCTAGGGTGTTGCTAGGGTAATCCGGGTGGTTGCTATGGTGTTACTAGGTGGTTGGTAGTTGTCAAAGATGGTTACTGTAGAGTTTGTAGCATTTTATTGGCATATTTTAACACTTAGCTAATCAATATTAGCATGTAGCTATACACTGCTAGCATGTGTAGCATGTAGCAAGTCCTGTTTGCTAGCATGAGTCAAAAGAGCCAACCCCCATCTCTATACGATGTTCTGATGCAGAGATATTGGTTGCTAGGGTGTTCTAGGTGGTTGCTAGGGTGTCGTTAGTCGGTTGCTATGGTATTCTGGGTGGTTGCTAGGCGGTTGCTAGGGTGTTTTGGGTGGTTGCTAGGCAGTTGCTAGGGTATCCTGGGTGGTTGCTAGGCGGTTGCTAGGGTAATCTGGGTGGTTGCTAGGGCGTTGCTAGGGTATCCTGGGTGGTTGCTAGGCGGTTGCTAAGGTGTTCTGGGTGGTTGCTAGGTGGTTGCTAGGGTATCCTGGGTGGTTGCTAGGCGGTTGCTAAGGTGTTCTGGGTGGTTGCTAGGGTGTTGCTAGGGTAATCTGGGTGGTTGCTATGGTGTTACTAGGTGGTTGGTAGTTGTCAAAGATGGTTACTGTAGAGTTTGTAGCATTTTATTGGCATGATTTAGCACTTAGCTAATCAATATTAGCATGTAGCTATTCACTGCTAGCATGTGTAGCATGTAGCAAGTCCTGTTTGCTAGCATGAGTCAAAAGAGCCAACCCCCATCTCTATACGATGTTCTGATGCAGAGATATTGGTCTTGCAAAACGGTTGCTAGGGTACTATGTTTGGTTGCTAGGGAGTGGCTTGGCAGCTGCCAATCATTAAACTCCAAAGGCTTCTTGTCAGTATGAATGATATAAACCAACTCCCACGCCTTTGTGACATTCAGAATGGAAGATATCCCTGTCTGGATTTTGGTTGCTAAGGTGCTTGACAATGGTTGCTAGGGAGGGGTTAGGATGTGTTGAGGTGATTCAGGATGGGCTGTTTGCTGGCCCGAGTCAAATGAGCCCACCCTCATGTTTCTATGACACTTATATCCTGAGATATCCCTTTGATCTCTTTTAATGGAAGTCTGTGGAACTTGTTGCTAAGGAGCTCTAAATGGTTGCTAGGGCGTGGCTTGATAGTTTCACAATGATCCTGAGAGACTGATTGGTCGTCTGAGTAAAATGAGCCCGCCCCCTTGTCTCTGTGTCACTGTGATCCAGAGCTATGTTCAATACAAAATCCCAATGCAATTTACCATAGTAGGAAAAACACATGCATTTCATGGGCCGTCCTTCACCATAGTAAGTCAATGGGGAAACTTTTGGGGCCTCTTGCTCCCCAGGGGTGCAACTTTTACCCCATTGTGAGGTATGTTCTTACAGAGCCTGCCAGCCTCTTCAAATGTGGTAAATTACAAGTTTCTGAGAAATCATTGGTCAGTGCTACGAGTCGTCAAAGTTTGTGGCAATGTTAAGTCTATGGGATTTTTTTTACCCAATGATTTGCCCCTGGGGCAAACACCGTACCCCCCATCGCTAAGAAAAGTCACAGCACACCTCTCTTCAATAATCCGCACAATTTGACGCCTCAATCAGGGGTCTGTTATGTCGGCGTGTATTTTTTAACAGATGATTACTATGGAGTTTTTAAAGGGAGTTTTTATAGAGTTTTTATAGAGTTATTTAGTATGGCACGAGGCCTGCGGCCTCGTGCCTATCGCCCACGGTTGCTAGGGTGCTGTAACTGGTTGCTATGGTGTGGCTATGAAGATTTTAGGCCATTACTTATTGGCTGCTTGATAAAATAAATCTTCTGAGGGAGAGAGAGAGGGCCTGACAGCAGGGCTGTCAGGCCCTTTTCTCTGGGTGTGTGTGAAAGTGACAGTTGGGTTTGAATTTTTGAAAGTTCCGCAATGTTAAGTCAATGGGACTTTTTTGGCCGCTTTTTCGTCCGCTGTGCGAACATCGTACACCCGATTGCTTATAAAAATCATAGCACACCTCTCCTCAATGAGCCGGTCGATTTGACGCCTCACTCAGGGGTCTGTGACAAACGGTGCGGGACGAGTTACGCGCCGAACTTTTGTCCGGAATAATAAGAAGAAGAAGAATAATAAGTATGAGCAATAACACTAGTGTTGCCTTGCTTTCAGCAAGCACCACTAACTAGAATGTACATTTCCTGAAGAAAATGTGAAGTGGTGCTTGCAGTGGCAAAACTCGCCGCTCGGTTGCTAGGGTGTTCTTGGAGTTTGCTATGATGATGCAAGGCAGTTGCTAGGGAGTTCTGGGTGGTTGCTAGGCAGTTGCTAGGGTATTCTGGGTGGTTGCTAGGGTTTTTCTAGGTCGTTGCTAGGGTATTCTGGGTGGTTGCTAAGCGGTTGCTAGGGTGTTCTGGGTGGTTGCTAGGGTATTCTGGTTGGTTGCTAGGGCGTTGCTAGGTGGTTGCTAGGGTGTTCTGGTTGGTTGCTGGGGCATTGTGGGTGGTTGCTAGGGTGTTCTGGGTGGTTGCTAGGCGGTTGCTAGGGTGTTTTGGGTGGTTGCTAGGGCGTTGCTAGGCAGTTGCTAGGGTATCCTGGGTGGTTGCTAGGCGGTTGCTAGGGTAATCTGGGTGGTTGTTAGGGCGTTGCTAGGTGGTTGCTAGGGTATTCTGGGTGGTTGCTAGGCGGTTGCTAAGGTGTTCTGGGTGGTTGCTAGGGCGTTGCTAGGCAGTTGCTAGGGTGTTCTGGGTGGTTGCTAGGGTGTTGCTAGGGTAATCTGGGTGGTTGCTAGGGCGTTGCTAGGTGGTTGCTAGGGTGTTCTGGGTGGTTGCTAGGCGGTTGCTAAGGTGTTTTGGGTTGTTGCTAGGGCGTTGCTAGGCAGTTGCTAGGGTGTTCTGGGTGGTTGCTAGGGTGTTGCTAGGGTAATCTGGGTCGTTGCTATGGTGTTACTAGGTGGTTGGTAGTTGTCAAAGATGGTTCCTATGGAGTTTGTAGCATTTTATTGGCATGATTTAACACTTAGCTAATCAATATTAGCATGTAGCTATTCACTGCTAGCATGTGTAGCATGTTGGAAGTGCTGTTTGCTAGCATGAGTCAAAAGAGCCAACCCCCATGTCTCTACGATGTTCTGATGCAGAGATATAGGTCTTGCTAAATGGTTGCTAGGGTACTCTGTTTAGTTGCTAGGGAGTGGCTTGGCAGCTGCCAATGATGGATCTCCAAAGGCTGCCTGTCAGTGTGAATGATATAAACCAATCCCCATCTCTATACGATGTTCTGATGCAGAGATATAGCTCTTGCAATATGGTCGCTAAGGTACTCTATTTGGTTGCTAGGGAGTGGCTTGGCAGCTGCCAATGATGATTCTCCAAATGCTGCTTGTCACAATGAATACTATAAACCAACTCCCATGCCTCTGTGACATTCAGAATGGAAGATATCCCTCTTTGGATTTTGGTTGCTAAGGCGCTCAACAATGGTCGCTAGGGATGGGCCAGGAAGTGTTGAGGTGATTTATGATTGGCTGTTTGCTGCCCTGAGTCAAACGAGACCACCCTTGTATTTCTATGACACTTCTATCCGGAGATACCCATTTCATCTCTTTCATTGGAAGTCTATGGGAGTTGTTGCTAAGGTGCTCTAATTGGTTGCTAGGGCCTGGCTTTGATAGTTTCACAATGATCCTGAGAGACTGATTGGTCGTCTGAGTAAAATAAGCCCGCCCCCTTGTCTCTGTGACACTGTGATCCAGAGCTATGTTCAATACAAAATCCCAATGCAATTAACCATAGTAGGAAAAACATGCATTTTATGGGCCGTCCTTCACCATAGTAAGTCAATGGGGACACTTTTGGGGCCTCTTGTGCCCCAGGGGTGCAACTTTTACCCCATGGTGAGGTATGTTCTTACAGAGCCTGCCAGCCTCTTCAAATGTGGTAAATTACAAGTTTCTGAGAAATCATCGGTCAGTGCTACGAGTCGTCAAAGTTTGTGGCAATGTTAAGTCTATGGGATTTTTTTTACCCAATTATTTGCCCCTGGGGCGAACACCGTACCCCCCATCGCTAAGAAAAGTCACAGCACACCTCTCCTCAATAATCCGCACAATTTGACGCCTCAATCAGGGGTCTGTGATGTCGGCGTGTATTTTTTAACAGATGATTACTATGGAGTTTTTAAAAGGAGTTTTTATAGAGTTTTTATAGAGTTATTTAGTATGGCACGAGGCCTGCGGCCTCGTGCCTATCGCCCACGGTTGCTAGGGTGCTGTAACTGGTTGCTATGGTGTGGCTATGAAGATTTGAGGCCATTACTTATTGGCTGCTTGATAAAATAAATCCTCTGAGGGAGAGAGAGAGGGCCTGACAGCAGGGCTGTCAGGCCCTTTTCTGTGGGTGTGTGTGAAAGTGACAGTTGGATTTGAATTTCTGAAAATTCCGCAATGTTAAGTCAATGGGACTTTTTTGGCCGCTGTTTCGTCCGCTGTGCGAACATCGTACACCCGATTGCTTATAAAAATCATAGCACACCTCTCCTCAATGAGCCGGTCGATTTGACGCCTCACTCAGGGGTCTGTGACAAACGGTGCGGGACGAGTTACGCGCCAAACTTTTGTCCGGAATAATAAGAAGAATAACTAGAATGTACATTTCCTGAAGAAAATGTGAAGTGGTGCTTGCAGTGGCAAAACTCGCCGCTCGGTTGCTAGGATAGTTGTTAATACAATGTTGTACATGATTGCATACAAGCCAACAACCATGTCTTTACGATTTTGTGGAGCTGAAATATGGCTTCTATATGTTGCAATATGGTTGTTAGGTAGCTTTAAATGGTTGCTAAGGTGTGGTTGCACAGTTACAATGATGATATTTACAGACTGGTTTCCCAACCGAAACAAACAAACACACCCCCATGTCTAAACGATGTTCTGGTGCTGAGATATAGCCCATTCATGTGTTTGTACGGTTGCTAGGGTACTCCAAATGGTTGCTAAGGTTGGTTTATACAGTTTATGTGGTAATATTTAAAGAGTATTTGCAAGTCTGGGTCAAAAAATGCGCAACTCTGTGTTTTTACAATGTTTTGTTGCTGAGATATAGCTTGTAAATGCTGTTGAATGGTTGCTAGGTGCCTGTAACTGGTTGCTAGGGTGTGACTATGAAGTTCTTATATCACTACTCATTGGATGCTTGATAGGACGATTCAAAAGAGCCCAACCCCAAGCCTCTATGACCTTCTGAGCCAAAGATATGATTTTACAAATTTTGTGCCAATGTTAAGTCAATGGGACATTTTTCTGCTAATTTTTCGTCCGCCAGACGAACATCGTAGACCCAATTGCTTATAAAAGTCATAGCACACCTCTCCTCAATAAACCGGTCGATTTGACACCTCATTCATGGGTCTACGAGAAATAGTGCGGGAGGAGTAACGTGCCGAAGTTTTGTCTAGATGAATAGTAATCACAATACTAGAATGTACATTTCCTGAAGAAAATGTGAAGTGGTGCTTGCAGTGGCAAAACTCGCCGCTCGGTTGCTATGACAGTTGCTACAATGTTGTACATGATTGCATACAAGCCAACAACCATGTCTTTACGATGTTGCGGAGCTGCAATGTGGCTTTTATATGTTGCAATATGGTTGCTAGGTAGCTTTAAATGGTTGCTAAGGTGTGGTTGCACAGTTACCATGATAATATTTACAGACTGGTTTCTCAACCGAAACAAACAAACACACCCCCATGTCTATACGATGTTCTGGTGCTGAGATATAGCCCATTTATGTGTTTTTACGGTTGCTAGGGTACTCCAAATGGTTGCTTAGGTTTGTTTATACAGTTTATGGGGTAATATTTAAAGAGTATTTGCAAGTCTGGGTCAAAAAATGCCCAACTCTGTGTATTTACAATGTTTTGTTGCTGAGATATGGCTTGTAAATGCTGTTCAATGGTTGCTAGGGGCCTGTAACTGGTTGCTAGGACGTGACTATGACATTGTTATGTCACTATTTATTGGCTGCTTGATAGGGCGAATCAAAAGAGCCCAACCCCAAGCCTCTATGACCTTCTGAGCCAAAGATATGATTTTACAAATTTTGTGCCAATGTTAAGTCTATGGGACATTTTTCGGTAAATTTTTTGCCCGCCAGACGGACATCGTAGACCCAATCGCTTATAAAAGTCATAGCACACCTCTCCTCAATAAACCGGTCGATTTGACACCTCATTCATGGGTCTACGAGAAATGGTGCAGGAGGAGTAACGTGCCGAAGTTTTGTCTAGGTGAATAGTAATCACAACACTAGAATGTACATTTCCTGAAGAAAATGTGAAGTGGTGCTTGCAGTGGCAAAATTCGCCACCCGGTTGCTAGGGTGTTCTTGGAGTTTGCTATGATGATGCAAGGCAGTTGCTAGGGTGTTCTGGGTGGTTGCTAGGCAGTTGCTAGGGTATTCTGGGTGGTTGCTAGGTGGTTGCTAGGGTTTTTCTAGGTCGTTGCTAGGGTATTCTGGGTGGTTGCTAAGCGGTTGCTAGGGTGTTCTGGGTGGTTGCTAGGGCGTTGCTAGGTGGTTGCTAGGGTGTTCTGGTTGGTTGCTAGGCGGATGCTAAGGTGTTGTAGGTGGTTGTTAGGGCGTTGCTAGGTGGTTGCTAGGGTGTTCTGGGTGGTTGCTAGGGTATTCTGGGTGGTTGCTAGGGCGTTGCTAGGTGGTTGCTAGGGTGTTCTGGTTGGTTGCTGGGGTATTGTGGGTGGTTGCTAGGGTGTTCTGGGTGGTTGCTAGGCGGTTGCTAGGGTGTTCTAGGTGGTTTCTAGGGTGTCGCTAGTCGGTTGCTATGGTATTCTGGGTGGTTGCTAGGCGGTTGCTAGGGTGTTTTGGGTGGTTGCTAGGGCGTTGCTAGGCAGTTGCTAGGGTATCCTAGGTGGTTGCTAGGCGGTTGCTAGGGTAATCTGGGTGATTGTTAGGGCGTTGCTAGGTGGTTGCTAGGGTATTCTGGGTGGTTGCTAGGCGGTTGCTAAGGTGTTCTGGGTGGTTGCTAGGGCGTTGCTAGGCAGTTGCTAGGGTGTTCTGGGTGGTTGCTAGGGTGTTGCTAGGGTAATCTGGGTGGTTGCTAGGGCGTTGCTAGGTGGTTGCTAGGGTGTTCTGGGTGGTTGCTAGGCGGTTGCTAAGGTGTTTTGGGTTGTTGCTAGGGCGTTGCTAGGCAGTTGCTAGGGTGTTCTGGGTGGTTGCTAGGGTGTTGCTAGGGTAATCTGGGTCGTTGCTATGGTGTTACTAGGTGGTTGGTAGTTGTCAAAGATGGTTCCTATGGAGTTTGTAGCATTTTATTGGCATGATTTAGCACTTAGCTAATCAATATTAGCATGTAGCTATTCACTGCTAGCATGTGTAGCATGTTGGAAGTGTTGTTTGCTAGCATGAGTCAAAAGAGCCAACCCCCATGTCTCTACGATGTTCTGATGCAGAGATATAGGTCTTGCTAAATGGTTGCTAGGGTACTCTGTTTAGTTGCTAGGGAGTGGCTTGGCAGCTGCCAATGATGGATCTCCAAAGGCTGCCTGTCAGTGTGAATGATATAAACCAATCCCCATCTCTATACGATGTTCTGATGCAGAGATATAGCTCTTGCAATATGGTCGCTAAGGTACTCTATTTGGTTGCTAGGGAGTGGCTTGGCAGCTGCCAATGATGATTCTCCAAATGCTGCTTGTCACAATGAATACTATAAACCAACTCCCATGCCTCTGTGACATTCAGAATGGAAGATATCCCTCTTTGGATTTTGGTTGCTAAGGCGCTCAACAATGGTCGCTAGGGATGGGCCAGGAAGTGTTGAGGTGATTTATGATTGGCTGTTTGCTGCCCTGAGTCAAACGAGACCACCCTTGTATTTCTATGACACTTCTATCCGGAGATACCCATTTCATCTCTTTCATTGGAAGTCTATGGGAGTTGTTGCTAAGGTGCTCTAATTGTTTGCTAGGGCGTGGCTTGATAGTTTCACAATGATCCTGAGAGACTGATTGGTCGTCTGAGTAAGATAAGCCCGCCCCCTTGTCTCTGTGACACTGTGATCCAGAGCTATGTTCAATACAAAATCCCAATGCAATTTACCATAGTAGGAAAAACACATGCATTTTATGGGCCGTCCTTCACCATAGTAAGTCAATGGGGACACTTTTGGGGCCTCTTGTGCCCCAGGGGTGCAACTTTTACCCCATGGTGAGGTATGTTCTTACAGAGCCTGCCAGCCTCTTCAAATGTGGTAAATTACAAGTTTCTGAGAAATCATTGGTCAGTGCTACGAGTCGGCAAAGTTTGTGGCAATGTTAAGTCTATGGGATTTTTTTTACCCAATGATTTGCCCCTGGGGCGAACACCGTACCCCCCATCGCTAAGAAAAGTCACAGCACACCTCTCCTCAATAATCCGCACAATTTGACGCCTCAATCAGGGGTCTGTTATGTCGGCGTGTATTTTTTAACAGATGATTACTATGGAGTTTTTAAAAGGAGTTTTTATAGAGTTTTTATAGAGTTATTTAATATGGCACGAGGCCCGTGGCCTCGTGCCTATCGCCCACGGTTGCTAGGGTGCTGTAACTGGTTGCTATGGTGTGGCTATGAAGATTTGAGGCCATTACTTATTGGCTGCTTGATAAAATAAATCCTCTGAGGGAGAGAGAGAGGGCCTGACAGCAGGGCTGTCAGGCCCTTTTCTCTGGGTGTGTGTGAAAGTGACAGTTGGGATTTAAATTTCTGAAAATTCCGCAATGTTAAGTCAATGGGACTTTTTTGGTCGCTTTTTCGTCCGCTGTGCGAACATCGTACACCCGATTGCTTATAAAAATCATAGCACACCTCTCCTCAATGAGCCGGTCGATTTGACGCCTCACTCAGGGGTCTGTGACAAACGGTGCGGGACGAGTTACGCGCCAAACTTTTGTCCGGAATAATAAGAAGAATAAGAAGAATAATAAGTATGAGCAATAACAATACTGTTGCTTTGCCATAGGCAAGCACCATTAACTAGAATGTACATTTCCTGAAGAAAATGTGAAGTGGTGCTTGCAGTGGCAAAACTCGCCGCTCGGTTGCTAGAGTGTGGTACGTGATTGCATATGAGCCAACAACCATGTCTGTATGATGTTGTGGAGCTGAAATGTGGCTTCTATATGTTGCAATATGGTTGCTAGGTATCTTCAAATGGTTGTTAAGGTGTGGTTACACAGTAACCATGATGATATTTACAGACTGGTTTCCCAACCGAAACAAACAAGCACACCCCCATGTCTATATGATGTTCTGGTTCTGATATATAGCTCATTTATGTGGTTGTACGGTTGCTAGTGTATTCTGGGTGGTTGCTAGGGTGTTGCTAGGTGGTTGCTATGGTATTCGGGGTGGTTGCTATGGTGTTGCTAGGTGGTTGCTAAGGTATTCTGGATGGTTGCTAGGGTGTTGCTAGGCGGTTGCTAGGGTGTTCTGGGTGGTTGCTAGGGCGTTGCTAGGCAGTTGCTAGGGTATCCTGGGTGGTTGCTAGGCGGTTGCTAGGGTAATCTGGGTGGTTGCTAGGGCGTTGCTAGGTGGTTGCTAGGGTATCCTGGGTGGTTGCTAGGCGGTTGCTAAGGTGTTCTGGGTGGTTGCTATGGTGTTACTAGGTGGTTGGTAGTTGTCAAAGATGGTTCCTATGGAGTTTGTAGCATTTTATTGGCATGATTTAGCACTTAGCTAATCAATATTAGCATGTAGCTATTCACTGCTAGCATGTGTACCATGTTGGAAGTGCTGTTTGCTAGCATGAGTCAAAAGAGCCAACCCCCATGTCTCTACGATGTTCTGATGCAGAGATATAGGTCTTGCTAAATGGTTGCTAGGGTACTCTGTTTAGTTGCTAGGGAGTGGCTTGGCAGCTGCCAATGATGGATCTCCAAAGGCTACTTGTCAGTGTGAATGATATAAACCAACGCCTTTGTGACATTCAGAATGGAAGATATCCCTGTCTGGATTTTGGTTGCTAAGGTGCTTGATAATGGTTGCTAGGGCGTGGCCAGTAAGTGTTGAGGTGATTCAGGATTGGCTGTTCGCTGCCCCGAGTCAAACGAGCCCACCCTCATGTTTCTATGACACTTATATCCTGAGATATCCCTTTGATCTCTTTTAATGGAAGTCTATGGAACTTGTTGCTAAGGAGCTCTAAATGGTTGCTAGGGCGTGGCTTGATAGTTTCACAATGATCCTGAGAGACTGATTGGTCGTCTGAGTAAAATGAGCCCGCCCCCTTGTCTCTGTGACACTGTGATCCAGAGCTATGTTCAATACAAAATACCAATGCAATTTACCATAGTAGGAAAAACACATGCATTTCATGGGCCGTCCTTCACCATAGTAAGTCAATGGGGAACTTTGGGGGCCTCTTGCCCCCCAGGGGTGCAACTTTTACCCCATTGTGAGGTATGTTCTTACAGAGCCTGCCAGCCTCTTCAAATGTGGTAAATTACAAGTTTCTGAGAAATCATTGGTCAGTGCTACGAGTCGGCAAAGTTTGTGGCAATGTTAAGTCTATGGGATTTTTTTTACCCAATGATTTGCCCCTGGGGCGAACACCGTACCCCCCATCGCTAAGAAAAGTCACAGCACACCTCTCCTCAATAATCCGCACAATTTGACGCCTCAATCAGGGGTCTGTTATGTCGGCGTGTATTTTTTAACAGATGATTACTATGGAGTTTTTAAAAGGAGTTTTTATAGAGTTTTTATAGAGTTATTTAGTATGGCACGAGGCCTGCGGCCTCGTGCCTATCGCCCACGGTTGCTAGGGTGCTGTAACTGGTTGCTATGGTGTGGCTATGAAGATTTGAGGCCATTACTTATTGGCTGCTTGATAAAATAAATCCTCTGAGGGAGAGAGAGAGGGCCTGACAGCAGGGCTGTCAGGCCCTTTTCTCTGGGTGTGTGTGAAAGTGACAGTTGGGATTTAAATTTCTGAAAATTCCGCAATGTTAAGTCAATGGGACTTTTTTGGCCGCTTTTTCGTCCGCTGTGCGAACATCGTACACCCGATTGCTTATAAAAATCATAGCACACCTCTCCTCAATGAGCCGGTCGATTTGACGCCTCACTCAGGGGTCTGTGACAAACGGTGCGGGACGAGTTACGCGCCGAACTTTTGTCCGGAATAATAAGAAGAATAATAAGTATGAGCAATAACAATACTGTTGCTTTGCCATAGGCAAGCACCATTAATAAGTATGAGCAATAACAATACTGTTGCTTTGCCATAGGCAAGCACCATTAACTAGAATGTACATTTCCTGAAGAAAATGTGAAGTGGTGCTTGCAGTGGCAAAACTCGCCGCTCGGTTGCTAGGGTGTTGTACATGATTGCATACAAGGCAACAACCATGTCTGTACGATGTTGTGGAGCTGAAATATGGCTTCTATATGTTGCAATATGGTTGCTAGGTATCTTGAAACGGTTGCTAAGGTGAGGTTACACAGTTACCATGATGATATTTACAGACTGGTCATGTGGGTACAAACAAACACACCCCCATGTCTATACGATGTTTTGGTGCTGAGATATAGCCCATTAATGTGTTTGTATGGTTGCTAGGGTACTCCAAATGGTTGCTAAGGTTTGTTTATACCGTTTATGTGGTAATATTTAAAGAGTATTTGCAAGTCTGGGTCAAAAAATGCCCAACTCTGTGTTTTTACAATGTTTTGTTGCTGAGATATGGCTTGTAAATGCTGTTCAATGGTTGCTAGGTGCCTGTAACTGGTTGCTAGGGCGTGGCTATGAAGTTGTCATGTCACTACTTGTTGGTTGCTTGATAGGACGAATCAAAAGAGCCCAACCCCAAGCCTCTATGACCTTCTTTGCCAAAGATATGATTTTACAAAAGTTGTGCCAATGTTAAGTCTATGGGACATTTTACAGCTAATTTTTCACTCGCCAGACGAACATCGTACACCCGATCGCTTATAAAAGTCATAGCACACCTCTCCTCAATAAACCGGTCGATTTGACACCTCATTCATGGGTCTACGAGAAACGGTGCGGGAGGAGTAACGTGCCGAAGTTTGATCCAGGTGAATAGTAATCACAACACTAGAATGTACATTTCCTGAAGAAAATGTGAAGTGGTGCTTGCAGTGGCAAAACTCACCACTCGGTTGCTAGGTTGATGTACATGATTGCATACGAGCCAACAACCATGTCTGTACGATGTTCATGTGCTGAGATATAGCTTATTCACGTGTTTGTATGGTTTCTAGGGTGCCCTATATGGTTGCTATGGTGGGCTTATACAGTTTATGGGATGATATTTAAAGACTAGTTGACAGTCTGAGTCAAAAAGCCAAACTCCATGTTTCTACCATAGAGCCCTGCACGGGCCTCAAATCTAGGCCCTAGCCCGGCCCTGGCCCGAGACGCTCAGGCCCTAGCCCGGCCCGTGTCCGACAGCTCATCAGAATTATCAGCCCGAGTCCGACCCAAGCCCGTTAAAAAAAAAAAAAAAAAAAAAAAAAAAACAGCCTGCGTAACATGTCACAGCCTGACTATGTTGCAGTCATTAAACCAGCTCTGTTATGTTCTCAATGGCAAAATAGTTACTGTTAAGTTTATTTTCATTTCTTTATTAAGTTTATTTGGACAAATGTTTTTATTTATTTATATATATTAGCCTAACGACCAAGCAGCCGACAGCGAGTTAAACATGTTTGATCCATTTAGCCTCTCAATTTCAAATCAACACTTTACTTGGCTACAATAAAATCCATAGATATAAAACAATTTAAGCATATCACACAGACAGTTAACGTTAGTTTAAACGTTTATTATCATTTTTGAAAAGCTGAGGCAAACTTCTCTGCTGCTCAGTCGCAACAGCGTTCGCAAACTAAATTAGCTAAATACAATAAACACATAAAATAAATTACATTAAATTAGATTAAAAACAAACATGCAGGTTATCTTACCTCAAAGTCAAGTCAAATCAAGTCTTCATTAAAGAACATGGCCATTCTTATTTCCAATAGTTTCCAACAGACTAATAATGCCTACAAATAAAGTCCAATCAAACGAAAACCAACACGACAGCCTCCTAACATAAGAAGTCTCTTACAGAGCATCGTGAAGAAAAAGCACAGCATCCGCACAGTGGAAGGTTTTAATCCAGTCGCACTTTTTCCAGCTGCGCTGAAGTCACTCTCGCTACTTCTGCTGGCGGACACTAAACACAGAACGAGCCGGTCGTGCGAATCTCGGATCGCGCCGCCGGGAAACCTGTGTGCGTGTGCAGACTGTCATGTGTCAGGTTATAAAACGTCTTTCTATGTTTGCTTTTCAATCGTCATTATTTTAATTAATGTCTAAAATAGGCTATAAAAAAGATAAGCCTAAAACAGGCCAGAGGCCCGGCCCGGCCCGGCCCGCGTGTGAACTATGACGTGAAAATTGGCCCGAAGCCCGGCCCTATGGGGGTAAATAAGTCTGGGCCCGTCGGGCTCGGGCTGAAATGCAGGGCTCTATTCTACCATTCTCTGGAGCAAAGATATGGCTTGTAAATGTTGTTTTATGGTTGCTAGGGTTCCCTAAGTGGTTGCTAGGGCGCGGCTATGAAGTTATTATGTCACTACTTATTGGCTGTTTTATAGGCCGAGTCAAAAGAGCCCAGCCCCAAGCGTCTATGACCTTCTGAGTCAAAGATATGATTTTACAAATTTTGTGCCAATGTTAAGTCTATGGGACATTTTTCGACCGCTTTTTCGTCAGCTGTGCGAACAACGTACACCTGATCGCTTATAAAAGTCATAGCACACCTCTCCTCTATGAACCGGTCGATTTGACATCTCATTCATGGGTCTACGACAAAAGGTGTGGGAGGAGTTGCGTGCCGAAGTTTTGTCTAGGTGAACAGTAATCACAACACTAGAATGTACATTTCCTGAAGAAAATGTGAAGTGGTGCTTGCAGTGGCAAAACTCGCCGCTCGGTTGCTAGAGTGTGGTACATGATTGCATACGAGCCAACAACCATGTCTGTACGATGTTGTGGAGCTGAAATATGGCTTCTATATGTTGCAATATGGTTGCTAGGTAGCTTTAAGCGGTTGCTGAGGTGTGGTTGCACAGTTACCAAGATGATATTTACAGACTGGTTTCTCAACCGAAACAAACAAACACACCCCCATGTCTATACGATGTTCTGGTGCTGAGACATAGCCCATTCATGTGTATTTATGGTTGCTAGGGTACTCCAAATGGTTGCTAAAGGTTTGTTTATACAGTTTATGGGGTAATGTTTAAAGAGTATTTGCAAGTCTGGGTCAAAAATGCCCAACTATGTGTATTTACAATGTTTTGTTGCTGAGATATGGCTTGTAAATGCTGTTCAATTGTTGCTAGGGGCCTGTAACTGGTTGCTAGGGCGTGACTATGAAGTTGTTATGTCACTATGTATTGGCTGCTTGATAGGACGAATCAAAAGAGCCCAACCCCATGCCTCTATGACCTTCTGAGCCAAAGATATGATTTTACAAATTTTGTGCCAATGTTAAGTCAATGCGACATTTTTCTGCAAATTTTTCGCCCGCCAGACGAACATCGTAGACCCAATTGCTTATAAAAGTCATAGCACACCTCTCCTCAATAAACCTGTCGATTTGACACCTCATTCATGGGTCTACGAGTAACTTTGGGCCGCTCCTGCCCCCCAGGGGTGCAACTTTTACCCCATTGTGTGGTATGTTCTTACAGAGCCATTCTCATTCATGGGTCTACGACAAAAGGTGTGGGAGGAGTTGCGTGCCGAAGTTTTGTCTAGGTGAATAGTAATCACAACACTAGAATGTACATTTCCTGAAGAAAATGTGAAGTGGTGCTTGCAGTGGCAAAACTCGCCGCTCGGTTGCTAGAGTGTGGTACATTATTGCATACGAGCCAACAATCATGTCTGTACAATGTTCTGGTGCTGAGATATGGCTTATTTATGTGTTCAGGTGGTTGCTCGGCGGTTGCTACGGTATTCTTGGTTGTTGCTAGGGTGTTGCTAGGTGGTTGCTAGGGTATCCTGGGTGGTTGCTAGGCGGTTGCTAAGGTGTTCTGGGTGGTTGCTAGGTGGTTGCTAGGGTATCCTGGGTGGTTGCTAGGCGGTTGCTAAGGTGTTCTGGGTGGTTGATAGGGTGTTGCTAGGGTAATCTGGGTGGTTGCTATGGTGTTACTAGGTGGTTGGTAGTTGTCAAAGATGGTTACTGTGGAGTTTGTAGCATTTTATTGGTATGATTTAGCACTTAGCTAATCAATATTAGCATGTAGCTATTCACTGCTAGCATGTGTAGCATGTAGCAAGTCCTGTTTGCTAGCATGAGTCAAAAGAGCCAACCCCCATCTCTATACGATGTTCTGATGCAGAGATATTGGTTGCTAGGGTGTTCTGGGTGGTTGCTAGGCGGTTGCTAGGTGGTTGCTAGGGTGTCGTTAGTCGGTTGCTATGGTATTCTGGGTGGTTGCTAGGCGGTTGCTAGGGTGTTCTGGGTGGTTGCTAGGCAGTTGCTAGGGTATCCTGGGTGGTTGCTAGGGTAATCTGGGTGGTTGCTAGGGCGTTCCTGGGTGGTTGCTAGGCGGTTGCTAAGGTGTTCTGGGTGGTTGCTAGGTGGTTGCTAGGGTATCCTGGGTGGTTGCTAGGCGGTTGCTAAGGTGTTCTGGGTGGTTGCTAGGGTGTTGCTAGGGTAATCCGGGTGGTTGCTATGGTGTTACTAGGTGGTTGGTAGTTGTCAAAGATGGTTACTGTAGAGTTTGTAGCATTTTATTGGCATATTTTAACACTTAGCTAATCAATATTAGCATGTAGCTATACACTGCTAGCATGTGTAGCATGTAGCAAGTCCTGTTTGCTAGCATGAGTCAAAAGAGCCAACCCCCATCTCTATACGATGTTCTGATGCAGAGATATTGGTTGCTAGGGTGTTCTAGGTGGTTGCTAGGGTGTCGTTAGTCGGTTGCTATGGTATTCTGGGTGGTTGCTAGGCGGTTGCTAGGGTGTTTTGGGTGGTTGCTAGGCAGTTGCTAGGGTATCCTGGGTGGTTGCTAGGCGGTTGCTAGGGTAATCTGGGTGGTTGCTAGGGCGTTGCTAGGGTATCCTGGGTGGTTGCTAGGCGGTTGCTAAGGTGTTCTGGGTGGTTGCTAGGTGGTTGCTAGGGTATCCTGGGTGGTTGCTAGGCGGTTGCTAAGGTGTTCTGGGTGGTTGCTAGGGTGTTGCTAGGGTAATCTGGGTGGTTGCTATGGTGTTACTAGGTGGTTGGTAGTTGTCAAAGATGGTTACTGTAGAGTTTGTAGCATTTTATTGGCATGATTTAGCACTTAGCTAATCAATATTAGCATGTAGCTATTCACTGCTAGCATGTGTAGCATGTAGCAAGTCCTGTTTGCTAGCATGAGTCAAAAGAGCCAACCCCCATCTCTATACGATGTTCTGATGCAGAGATATTGGTCTTGCAAAACGGTTGCTAGGGTACTATGTTTGGTTGCTAGGGAGTGGCTTGGCAGCTGCCAATCATTAAACTCCAAAGGCTTCTTGTCAGTATGAATGATATAAACCAACTCCCACGCCTTTGTGACATTCAGAATGGAAGATATCCCTGTCTGGATTTTGGTTGCTAAGGTGCTTGACAATGGTTGCTAGGGAGGGGTTAGGATGTGTTGAGGTGATTCAGGATGGGCTGTTTGCTGGCCCGAGTCAAATGAGCCCACCCTCATGTTTCTATGACACTTATATCCTGAGATATCCCTTTGATCTCTTTTAATGGAAGTCTGTGGAACTTGTTGCTAAGGAGCTCTAAATGGTTGCTAGGGCGTGGCTTGATAGTTTCACAATGATCCTGAGAGACTGATTGGTCGTCTGAGTAAAATGAGCCCGCCCCCTTGTCTCTGTGTCACTGTGATCCAGAGCTATGTTCAATACAAAATCCCAATGCAATTTACCATAGTAGGAAAAACACATGCATTTCATGGGCCGTCCTTCACCATAGTAAGTCAATGGGGAAACTTTTGGGGCCTCTTGCTCCCCAGGGGTGCAACTTTTACCCCATTGTGAGGTATGTTCTTACAGAGCCTGCCAGCCTCTTCAAATGTGGTAAATTACAAGTTTCTGAGAAATCATTGGTCAGTGCTACGAGTCGTCAAAGTTTGTGGCAATGTTAAGTCTATGGGATTTTTTTTACCCAATGATTTGCCCCTGGGGCAAACACCGTACCCCCCATCGCTAAGAAAAGTCACAGCACACCTCTCTTCAATAATCCGCACAATTTGACGCCTCAATCAGGGGTCTGTTATGTCGGCGTGTATTTTTTAACAGATGATTACTATGGAGTTTTTAAAGGGAGTTTTTATAGAGTTTTTATAGAGTTATTTAGTATGGCACGAGGCCTGCGGCCTCGTGCCTATCGCCCACGGTTGCTAGGGTGCTGTAACTGGTTGCTATGGTGTGGCTATGAAGATTTTAGGCCATTACTTATTGGCTGCTTGATAAAATAAATCCTCTGAGGGAGAGAGAGAGGGCCTGACAGCAGGGCTGTCAGGCCCTTTTCTCTGGGTGTGTGTGAAAGTGACAGTTGGGTTTGAATTTTTGAAAGTTCCGCAATGTTAAGTCAATGGGACTTTTTTGGCCGCTTTTTCGTCCGCTGTGCGAACATCGTACACCCGATTGCTTATAAAAATCATAGCACACCTCTCCTCAATGAGCCGGTCGATTTGACGCCTCACTCAGGGGTCTGTGACAAACGGTGCGGGACGAGTTACGCGCCGAACTTTTGTCCGGAATAATAAGAAGAAGAAGAATAATAAGTATGAGCAATAACACTAGTGTTGCCTTGCTTTCAGCAAGCACCACTAACTAGAATGTACATTTCCTGAAGAAAATGTGAAGTGGTGCTTGCAGTGGCAAAACTCGCCGCTCGGTTGCTAGGGTGTTCTTGGAGTTTGCTATGATGATGCAAGGCAGTTGCTAGGGAGTTCTGGGTGGTTGCTAGGCAGTTGCTAGGGTATTCTGGGTGGTTGCTAGGGTTTTTCTAGGTCGTTGCTAGGGTATTCTGGGTGGTTGCTAAGCGGTTGCTAGGGTGTTCTGGGTGGTTGCTAGGGTATTCTGGTTGGTTGCTAGGGCGTTGCTAGGTGGTTGCTAGGGTGTTCTGGTTGGTTGCTGGGGCATTGTGGGTGGTTGCTAGGGTGTTCTGGGTGGTTGCTAGGCGGTTGCTAGGGTGTTTTGGGTGGTTGCTAGGGCGTTGCTAGGCAGTTGCTAGGGTATCCTGGGTGGTTGCTAGGCGGTTGCTAGGGTAATCTGGGTGGTTGTTAGGGCGTTGCTAGGTGGTTGCTAGGGTATTCTGGGTGGTTGCTAGGCGGTTGCTAAGGTGTTCTGGGTGTTTGCTAGGGCGTTGCTAGGCAGTTGCTAGGGTGTTCTGGGTGGTTGCTAGGGTGTTGCTAGGGTAATCTGGGTGGTTGCTAGGGCGTTGCTAGGTGGTTGCTAGGGTGTTCTGGGTGGTTGCTAGGCGGTTGCTAAGGTGTTTTGGGTTGTTGCTAGGGCGTTGCTAGGCAGTTGCTAGGGTGTTCTGGGTGGTTGCTAGGGTGTTGCTAGGGTAATCTGGGTCGTTGCTATGGTGTTACTAGGTGGTTGGTAGTTGTCAAAGATGGTTCCTATGGAGTTTGTAGCATTTTATTGGCATGATTTAACACTTAGCTAATCAATATTAGCATGTAGCTATTCACTGCTAGCATGTGTAGCATGTTGGAAGTGCTGTTTGCTAGCATGAGTCAAAAGAGCCAACCCCCATGTCTCTACGATGTTCTGATGCAGAGATATAGGTCTTGCTAAATGGTTGCTAGGGTACTCTGTTTAGTTGCTAGGGAGTGGCTTGGCAGCTGCCAATGATGGATCTCCAAAGGCTGCCTGTCAGTGTGAATGATATAAACCAATCCCCATCTCTATACGATGTTCTGATGCAGAGATATAGCTCTTGCAATATGGTCGCTAAGGTACTCTATTTGGTTGCTAGGGAGTGGCTTGGCAGCTGCCAATGATGATTCTCCAAATGCTGCTTGTCACAATGAATACTATAAACCAACTCCCATGCCTCTGTGACATTCAGAATGGAAGATATCCCTCTTTGGATTTTGGTTGCTAAGGCGCTCAACAATGGTCGCTAGGGATGGGCCAGGAAGTGTTGAGGTGATTTATGATTGGCTGTTTGCTGCCCTGAGTCAAACGAGACCACCCTTGTATTTCTATGACACTTCTATCCGGAGATACCCATTTCATCTCTTTCATTGGAAGTCTATGGGAGTTGTTGCTAAGGTGCTCTAATTGGTTGCTAGGGCCTGGCTTTGATAGTTTCACAATGATCCTGAGAGACTGATTGGTCGTCTGAGTAAAATAAGCCCGCCCCCTTGTCTCTGTGACACTGTGATCCAGAGCTATGTTCAATACAAAATCCCAATGCAATTAACCATAGTAGGAAAAACATGCATTTTATGGGCCGTCCTTCACCATAGTAAGTCAATGGGGACACTTTTGGGGCCTCTTGTGCCCCAGGGGTGCAACTTTTACCCCATGGTGAGGTATGTTCTTACAGAGCCTGCCAGCCTCTTCAAATGTGGTAAATTACAAGTTTCTGAGAAATCATCGGTCAGTGCTACGAGTCGTCAAAGTTTGTGGCAATGTTAAGTCTATGGGATTTTTTTTACCCAATTATTTGCCCCTGGGGCGAACACCGTACCCCCCATCGCTAAGAAAAGTCACAGCACACCTCTCCTCAATAATCCGCACAATTTGACGCCTCAATCAGGGGTCTGTGATGTCGGCGTGTATTTTTTAACAGATGATTACTATGGAGTTTTTAAAAGGAGTTTTTATAGAGTTTTTATAGAGTTATTTAGTATGGCACGAGGCCTGCGGCCTCGTGCCTATCGCCCACGGTTGCTAGGGTGCTGTAACTGGTTGCTATGGTGTGGCTATGAAGATTTGAGGCCATTACTTATTGGCTGCTTGATAAAATAAATCCTCTGAGGGAGAGAGAGAGGGCCTGACAGCAGGGCTGTCAGGCCCTTTTCTGTGGGTGTGTGTGAAAGTGACAGTTGGATTTGAATTTCTGAAAATTCCGCAATGTTAAGTCAATGGGACTTTTTTGGCCGCTGTTTCGTCCGCTGTGCGAACATCGTACACCCGATTGCTTATAAAAATCATAGCACACCTCTCCTCAATGAGCCGGTCGATTTGACGCCTCACTCAGGGGTCTGTGACAAACGGTGCGGGACGAGTTACGCGCCAAACTTTTGTCCGGAATAATAAGAAGAATAATAAGTATGAGCAATAACAATACTGTTGCTTTGCCATAGGCAAGCACCATTAATAATAAGTATGAGCAATAACAATACTGTTGCTTTGCCATAGGCAAGCACCATTAACTAGAATGTACATTTCCTGAAGAAAATGTGAAGTGGTGCTTGCAGTGGCAAAACTCACCACTCGGTTGCTAGGTTGATGTACATGATTGCATACGAGCCAACAACCATGTCTGTACGATGTTCATGTGCTGATATATAGCTTATTCACGTGTTTGTATGGTTTCTAGGGTGCCCTATATGGTTGCTATGGTGGGCTTATACAGTTTATGGGATGATATTTAAAGACTAGTTGACAGTCTGAGTCAAAAAGCCAAACTCCATGTTTCTACCATAGAGCCCTGCACGGGCCTCAAATCTAGGCCCTAGCCCGGCCCTGGCCCGAGACGCTCAGGCCCTAGCCCGGCCCGTGTCCGACAGCTCATCAGAATTATCAGCCCGAGTCCGACCCAAGCCCGTTTAAAAAAACAAAACAAAAACAAAAAAAAAACAGCCTGCGTAACATGTCACAGCCTGACTATGTTGCAGTCATTAAACCAGCTCTGTTATGTTCTCAATGGCAAAATAGTTACCGTTAAGTTTATTTTCATTTCTTTATTAAGTTTATTTGGACAAATGTTTTTATTTATTTATATATATTAGCCTAACGACCAAGCAGCCGACAGCGAGTTAAACATGTTTGATCCATTTAGCCTCTCAATTTCAAATCAACACTTTACTTGGCTACAATAAAATCCATAGATATAAAACAATTTAAGCATATCACACAGACAGTTAACGTTAGTTTAAACGTTTATTATCATTTTTGAAAAGCTGAGGCAAACTTCTCTGCTGCTCAGTCGCAACAGCGTTCGCAAACTAAATTAGCTAAATACAATAAACACATAAAATAAATTACATTAAATTAGATTAAAAACAAACATGCAGGTTATCTTACCTCAAAGTCAAGTCAAATCAAGTCTTCATTAAAGAACATGGCCATTCTTATTTCCAATAGTTTCCAACAGACTAATAATGCCTACAAATAAAGTCCAATCAAACGAAAACCAACACGACAGCCTCCTAACATAAGAAGTCTCTTACAGAGCATCGTGAAGAAAAAGCACAGCATCCGCACAGTGGAAGGTTTTAATCCAGTCGCACTTTTTCCAGCTGCGCTGAAGTCCTGGGTGGTTGCTAGGCGGTTGCTAGGGTAATCTGGGTGGTTGCTAGGTGGTTGCTAGGGTATCCTGGGTGGTTGCTAGGTGGTTGCTAAGGTGTTCTGGGTGGTTGCTAGGTGGTTGCTAGGGTATCCTGGGTGGTTGCTAGGCGGTTGCTAAGGTGTTCTGGGTGGTTGCTAGGGTGTTGCTAGGGTAATCTGGGTGGTTGCTATGGTGTTACTAGGTGGTTGGTAGTTGTCAAAGATGGTTACTGTGGAGTTTGTAGCATTTTATTGGTATGATTTAGCACTTAGCTAATCAATATTAGCATGTAGCTATTCACTGCTAGCATGTGTAGCATGTAGCAAGTCCTGTTTGCTAGCATGAGTCAAAAGAGCCAACCCCCATCTCTATACGATGTTCTGATGCAGAGATATTGGTTGCTAGGGTGTTCTGGGTGGTTGCTAGGCGGTTGCTAGGGTGTTCTAGGTGGTTGCTAGGGTGTCGTTAGTCGGTTGCTATGGTATTCTGGGTGGTTGCTAGGCGGTTGCTAGGGTGTTTTGGGTGGTTGCTAGGCAGTTGCTAGGGTATCCTGGGTGGTTGCTAGGCGGTTGCTAGGGTAATCTGGGTGGTTGCTAGGGCGTTGCTAGGGTATCCTGGGTGGTTGCTAGGCGGTTGCTAAGGTGTTCTGGGTGGTTGCTAGGTGGTTGCTAGGGTATCCTGGGTGGTTGCTAGGCGGTTGCTAAGGTGTTCTGGGTGGTTGCTAGGGTGTTGCTAGGGTAATCTGGGTGGTTGCTATGGTGTTACTAGGTGGTTGGTAGTTGTCAAAGATGGTTACTGTAGAGTTTGTAGCATTTTATTGGCATGATTTAGCACTTAGCTAATCAATATTAGCATGTAGCTATTCACTGCTAGCATGTGTAGCATGTAGCAAGTCCTGTTTGCTAGCATGAGTCAAAAGAGCCAACCCCCATCTCTATACGATGTTCTGATGCAGAGATATTGGTCTTGCAAAACGGTTGCTAGGGTACTATGTTTGGTTGCTAGGGAGTGGCTTGGCAGCTGCCAATCATTAAACTCCAAAGGCTTCTTGTCAGTATGAATGATATAAACCAACTCCCACGCCTTTGTGACATTCAGAATGGAAGATATCCCTGTCTGGATTTTGGTTGCTAAGGTGCTTGACAATGGTTGCTAGGGAGGGGTTAGGATGTGTTGAGGTGATTCAGGATGGGCTGTTTGCTGGCCCGAGTCAAATGAGCCCACCCTCATGTTTCTATGACACTTATATCCTGAGATATCCCTTTGATCTCTTTTAATGGAAGTCTGTGGAACTTGTTGCTAAGGAGCTCTAAATGGTTGCTAGGGCGTGGCTTGATAGTTTCACAATGATCCTGAGAGACTGATTGGTCGTCTGAGTAAAATGAGCCCGCCCCCTTGTCTCTGTGACACTGTGATCCAGAGCTATGTTCAATACAAAATCCCAATGCAATTTACCATAGTAGGAGAAACGCATGTGTTTCATGGGACGGCCTTCGCCATAGTAAGTCAATGGGGAAACTTTGGGGGCCTCTTGTCCCCCAGGGGTGCAACTTTTACCCCATGGTGAGGTATGTGCTTACAGAGCCTGCCAGCCTCTTCAAATGTGGTAAATTACAAGTTTCTGAGAAATCATTGGTCAGTGCTACGAGTCGTCAAAGTTTGTGGCAATGTTAAGTCTATGGGATTTTTTTTACCCAATGATTTGCCCCTGGGGCAAACACCGTACCCCCCATCGCTAAGAAAAGTCACAGCACACCTCTCCTCAATAATCCGCACAATTTGACGCCTCAATCAGGGGTCTGTGATGTCGGCGTGTATTTTTTAACAGATGATTACTATGGATTTTTTAAAAGGAGTTTTTATAGAGTTTTTATAGAGTTATTTAGTGTGGCACGAGGCCTGCGGCCTCGTGCCTATCGCCCACGGTTGCTAGGGTGCTGTAACTGGTTGCTATGGTGTGGCTATGAAGATTTGAGGCCATTACTTATTGGCTGCTTGATAAAATAAATCCTCTGAGGGAGAGAGAGAGGGCCTGACAGCAGGGCTGTCAGGCCCTTTTCTCTGGGTGTGTGTGAAAGTGACAGTTGGGATTTAAATTTCTGAAAATTCCGCAATGTTAAGTCAATGGGACTTTTTTGGCCGCTTTTTCGTCCGCTGTGCGAACATCGTACACCCGATTGCTTATAAAAATCATAGCACACCTCTCCTCAATGAGCCGGTCGATTTGACGCCTCACTCAGGGGTCTGTGACAAACGGTGCGGGACGAGTTACGCGCCGAACTTTTGTCCGGAATAATAAGAAGAAGAACTAGAATGTACATTTCCTGAAGAAAATGTGAAGTGGTGCTTGCAGTGGCAAAACTCGCCGCTCGGTTGCTAGGATAGTTGCTACAATGTTGTACATGATTGCATACAAGCCAAAAACCATGTCTTTACAATGTTGTGGAGCTGCAATATGGCTTTTATATGTTGCAATATGGTTGCTAGGAAGCTTTAAATGGTTGCTAAGGTGTGGTTGCACAGTTACCATGATGATATTTACAGACTGGTTTCTCAACCGAAACAAACAAACACACCCCCATGTCTATACGATGTTCTGGTGCTGAGATATAGCACATTCATGTGTTTTTACGGTTGCTAGGGTACTCCAAATGGTTGCTAAGGTTTGTTTATACAGTTTATGTGGTAATATTTAAAGAGTATTTGCAAGTCTGGGTCAAAAAATGCCCAACTCTGTGTATTTACAATGTTTTGTTGCTGAGATATGGCTTGTAAATGCTGTTCAATGGTTGCTAGGGGCCTGTAACTGGTTGCTAGGGAGTGACTATGAAGTTGTTATGTCAATATTTATTGGCTGCTTGATAGGACGGATCAAAAGAGCCCAACCCCATGCCTCTATGACCTTCTGAGCCAAAGATATGATTTTACAAATTTTGTGCCAATGTTAAGTCTATGGGACATTTTTCAGTAAATTTTTTGCCCGCCAGACGGATATCGTAGACCCAATCACTTATAAAAGTCATAGCACACCTCTCCTCAATAAACCGGTCGATTTGACACCTCATTCATGGGTCTACGAGAAATAGTGCGGGAGGAGTAACGTGCCGAAGTTTTGTCTAGATGAATAGTAATCACAATACTAGAATGTACATTTCCTGAAGAAAATGTAAAGTGGTGCTTGCAGTGGCAAAACTCGCCGTTCGGTTGCTAGAGTGTGGTACATTATTGCATACGAGCCAACAATCATGTCTGTACGATGTTCTGGTGCTGAGATATGGCTTATTCATGTTGTTCAGGTGGTTGCTACGCGGTTGCTAGGGTATTCTGGGTGGTTGCTAGGGCGTTGCTAGGTGGTTGCTAGGGTGTTCTGGTTGGTTGCTGGGGTATTGTGGGTGGTTGCTAGGGTGTTCTGGGTGGTTGCTAGGCGTTTGCTAGGGTGTTCTAGGTGGTTTCTAGGGTGTCGCTAGTCGGTTGCTATGGTATTCTGGGTGGTTGCTAGGCGGTTGCTAGGGTGTTTTGGGTGGTTGCTAGGGCGTTGCTAGGCAGTTGCTAGGGTATCCTGGGTGGTTGCTAGGCGGTTGCTAGGGTAATCTGGGTGGTTGTTAGGGCGTTGCTAGGTGGTTGCTAGGGTATTCTGGGTGGTTGCTAGGCGGTTGCTAAGGTGTTCTGGGTGGTTGCTAGGGCGTTGCTAGGCAGTTGCTAGGGTGTTGTGGGTGGTTGCTAGGGTAATCTGGGTGGTTGCTAGGGCGTTGCTAGGTGGTTGCTAGGGTGTTCTGGGTGGTTGCTAGGCGGTTGCTAAGGTGTTTTGGGTTGTTGCTAGGGCGTTGCTAGGCAGTTGCTAGGGTGTTCTGGGTGGTTGCTAGGCGGTTGCTAGGGTAATCTGGGTGGTTGTTAGGGCGTTGCTAGGTGGTTGCTAGGGTATTCTGGGTGGTTGCTAGGCGGTTGCTAAGGTGTTCTGGGTGGTTGCTAGGGCGTTGCTAGGCAGTTGCTAGGGTGTTGTGGGTGGTTGCTAGGGTAATCTGGGTGGTTGCTAGGGCGTTGCTAGGTGGTTGCTAGGGTGTTCTGGGTGGTTGCTAGGCGGTTGCTAAGGTGTTTTGGGTTGTTGCTAGGGCGTTGCTAGGCAGTTGCTAGGGTGTTCTGGGTGGTTGCTAGGGTGTTGCTAGGGTAATCTGGGTCGTTGCTATGGTGTTACTAGGTGGTTGGTAGTTGTCAAAGATGGTTCCTATGGAGTTTGTAGCATTTTATTGGCATGATTTAGCACTTAGCTAATCAATATTAGCATGTAGCTATTCACTGCTAGCATGTGTAGCATGTTGGAAGTGCTGTTTGCTAGCATGAGTCAAAAGAGCCAACCCCCATGTCTCTACGATGTTCTGATGCAGAGATATAGGTCTTGCTAAATGGTTGCTAGGGTGCTCTGTTTAGTTGCTAGGGAGTGGCTTGGCAGCTGCCAATGATGGATCTCCAAAGGCTGCCTGTCAGTGTGAATGATATAAACCAATCCCCATCTCTATACGATGTTCTGATGCAGAGATATAGCTCTTGCAATATGGTTGCTAGGGTACTCTGTTTGGTTGCTAGGGAGTGGCTTGGCAGCTGCCTATGATTAAACTCCAAAGGCTACTTGTCAGTGTGAATGATATAAACCAACTCCCACGCCTTTGTGACATTCAGAATGGAAGATATCCCTGTCTGGATTTTAGTTGCTAAGGTGCTTGATAATGGTTGCTAGGGCGTGGCCAGTAAGTGTTGAGGTGATTCAGGATTGGCTGTTCGCTGCCCCGAGTCAAACGAGCCCACCCTCATGTTTCTATGACACTTATATCCTGAGATATCCCTTTGATCTCTTTTAATGGAAGTCTATGGAACTTGTTGCTAAGGAGCTCTAAATGGTTGCTAGGGCGTGGCTTGATAGTTTCACAATGATCCTGAGAGACTGATTGGTCGTCTGAGTAAAATGAGCCCGCCCCCTTGTCTCTGTGACATTGTGATCCAGAGCTATGTTCAATACAAAATCCCAATGCAATTTACCATAGTAGGAAAAACACATGCATTTCATGGGCCGTCCTTCACCATAGTAAGTCAATGGGGAACTTTGGGGGCCTCTTGCCCCCCAGGGGTGCAACTTTTACCCCATTGTGAGGTATGTTCTTACAGAGCCTGCCAGCCTCTTCAAATGTGGTAAATTACAAGTTTCTGAGAAATCATTGGTCAGTGCTACGAGTCGGCAAAGTTTGTGGCAATGTTAAGTCTATGGGATTTTTTTTACCCAATGATTTGCCCCTGGGGCGAACACCGTACCCCCCATCGCTAAGAAAAGTCACAGCACACCTCTCCTCAATAATCCGCACAATTTGACGCCTCAATCAGGGGTCTGTTATGTCGGCGTGTATTTTTTAACAGATGATTACTATGGAGTTTTTAAAAGGAGTTTTTATAGAGTTTTTATAGAGTTATTTAGTATGGCACGAGGCCTGCGGCCTCGTGCCTATCGCCCACGGTTGCTAGGGTGCTGTAACTGGTTGCTATGGTGTGGCTATGAAGATTTGAGGCCATTACTTATTGGCTGCTTGATAAAATAAATCCTCTGAGGGAGAGAGAGAGGGCCTGACAGCAGGGCTGTCAGGCCCTTTTCTCTGGGTGTGTGTGAAAGTGACAGTTGGATTTGAATTTCTGAAAATTCCGCAATGTTAAGTCAATGGGACTTTTTTGGCCGCTTTTTCGTCCGCTGTGCGAACATCGTACACCCGATTGCTTATAAAAATCATAGCACACCTCTCCTCAATGAGCCGGTCGATTTGACGCCTCACTCAGGGGTCTGTGACAAACGGTGCGGGACGAGTTACGCGCCAAACTTTTGTCCGGAATAATAAGAATAAGAATAATAAGTATGAGCAATAACACTAGTGTTGCCTTGCTTTCAGCAAGCACCACTAACTAGAATGTACATTTCCTGAAGAAAATGTGAAGTGGTGCTTGCAGTGGCAAAACTCACCACTCGGTTGCTAGGTTGATGTACATGATTGCATACGAGCCAACAACCATGTCTGTACGATGTTCATGTGCTGATATATAGCTTATTCACGTGTTTGTATGGTTTCTAGGGTGCCCTATATGGTTGCTATGGTGGGCTTATACAGTTTATGGGATGATATTTAAAGACTAGTTGACAGTCTGAGTCAAAAAGCCAAACTCCATGTTTCTACCATAGAGCCCTGCACGGGCCTCAAATCTAGGCCCTAGCCCGGCCCTGGCCCGAGACGCTCAGGCCCTAGCCCGGCCCGTGTCCGACAGCTCATCAGAATTATCAGCCCGAGTCCGACCCAAGCCCGTTTAAAAAAACAAAACAAAAACAAAAAAAAAAACAGCCTGCGTAACATGTCACAGCCTGACTATGTTGCAGTCATTAAACCAGCTCTGTTATGTTCTCAATGGCAAAATAGTTACCGTTAAGTTTATTTTCATTTCTTTATTAAGTTTATTTGGACAAATGTTTTTATTTATTTATATATATTAGCCTAACGACCAAGCAGCCGACAGCGAGTTAAACATGTTTGATCCATTTAGCCTCTCAATTTCAAATCAACACTTTACTTGGCTACAATAAAATCCATAGATATAAAACAATTTAAGCATATCACACAGACAGTTAACGTTAGTTTAAACGTTTATTATCATTTTTGAAAAGCTGAGGCAAACTTCTCTGCTGCTCAGTCGCAACAGCGTTCGCAAACTAAATTAGCTAAATACAATAAACACATAAAATAAATTACATTAAATTAGATTAAAAACAAACATGCAGGTTATCTTACCTCAAAGTCAAGTCAAATCAAGTCTTCATTAAAGAACATGGCCATTCTTATTTCCAATAGTTTCCAACAGACTAATAATGCCTACAAATAAAGTCCAATCAAACGAAAACCAACACGACAGCCTCCTAACATAAGAAGTCTCTTACAGAGCATCGTGAAGAAAAAGCACAGCATCCGCACAGTGGAAGGTTTTAATCCAGTCGCACTTTTTCCAGCTGCGCTGAAGTCCTGGGTGGTTGCTAGGCGGTTGCTAGGGTAATCTGGGTGGTTGCTAGGTGGTTGCTAGGGTATCCTGGGTGGTTGCTAGGTGGTTGCTAAGGTGTTCTGGGTGGTTGCTAGGTGGTTGCTAGGGTATCCTGGGTGGTTGCTAGGCGGTTGCTAAGGTGTTCTGGGTGGTTGCTAGGGTGTTGCTAGGGTAATCTGGGTGGTTGCTATGGTGTTACTAGGTGGTTGGTAGTTGTCAAAGATGGTTACTGTGGAGTTTGTAGCATTTTATTGGTATGATTTAGCACTTAGCTAATCAATATTAGCATGTAGCTATTCACTGCTAGCATGTGTAGCATGTAGCAAGTCCTGTTTGCTAGCATGAGTCAAAAGAGCCAACCCCCATCTCTATACGATGTTCTGATGCAGAGATATTGGTTGCTAGGGTGTTCTGGGTGGTTGCTAGGCGGTTGCTAGGGTGTTCTAGGTGGTTGCTAGGGTGTCGTTAGTCGGTTGCTATGGTATTCTGGGTGGTTGCTAGGCGGTTGCTAGGGTGTTTTGGGTGGTTGCTAGGCAGTTGCTAGGGTATCCTGGGTGGTTGCTAGGCGGTTGCTAGGGTAATCTGGGTGGTTGCTAGGGCGTTGCTAGGGTATCCTGGGTGGTTGCTAGGCGGTTGCTAAGGTGTTCTGGGTGGTTGCTAGGTGGTTGCTAGGGTATCCTGGGTGGTTGCTAGGCGGTTGCTAAGGTGTTCTGGGTGGTTGCTAGGGTGTTGCTAGGGTAATCTGGGTGGTTGCTATGGTGTTACTAGGTGGTTGGTAGTTGTCAAAGATGGTTACTGTAGAGTTTGTAGCATTTTATTGGCATGATTTAGCACTTAGCTAATCAATATTAGCATGTAGCTATTCACTGCTAGCATGTGTAGCATGTAGCAAGTCCTGTTTGCTAGCATGAGTCAAAAGAGCCAACCCCCATCTCTATACGATGTTCTGATGCAGAGATATTGGTCTTGCAAAACGGTTGCTAGGGTACTATGTTTGGTTGCTAGGGAGTGGCTTGGCAGCTGCCAATCATTAAACTCCAAAGGCTTCTTGTCAGTATGAATGATATAAACCAACTCCCACGCCTTTGTGACATTCAGAATGGAAGATATCCCTGTCTGGATTTTGGTTGCTAAGGTGCTTGACAATGGTTGCTAGGGAGGGGTTAGGATGTGTTGAGGTGATTCAGGATGGGCTGTTTGCTGGCCCGAGTCAAATGAGCCCACCCTCATGTTTCTATGACACTTATATCCTGAGATATCCCTTTGATCTCTTTTAATGGAAGTCTGTGGAACTTGTTGCTAAGGAGCTCTAAATGGTTGCTAGGGCGTGGCTTGATAGTTTCACAATGATCCTGAGAGACTGATTGGTCGTCTGAGTAAAATGAGCCCGCCCCCTTGTCTCTGTGACACTGTGATCCAGAGCTATGTTCAATACAAAATCCCAATGCAATTTACCATAGTAGGAGAAACGCATGTGTTTCATGGGACGGCCTTCGCCATAGTAAGTCAATGGGGAAACTTTGGGGGCCTCTTGTCCCCCAGGGGTGCAACTTTTACCCCATGGTGAGGTATGTGCTTACAGAGCCTGCCAGCCTCTTCAAATGTGGTAAATTACAAGTTTCTGAGAAATCATTGGTCAGTGCTACGAGTCGTCAAAGTTTGTGGCAATGTTAAGTCTATGGGATTTTTTTTACCCAATGATTTGCCCCTGGGGCAAACACCGTACCCCCCATCGCTAAGAAAAGTCACAGCACACCTCTCCTCAATAATCCGCACAATTTGACGCCTCAATCAGGGGTCTGTTATGTCGGCGTGTATTTTTTAACAGATGATTACTATGGAGTTTTTAAAAGGAGTTTTTATAGAGTTTTTATAGAGTTATTTAGTATGGCACGAGGCCTGCGGCCTCGTGCCTATCGCCCACGGTTGCTAGGGTGCTGTAACTGGTTGCTATGGTGTGGCTATGAAGATTTGAGGCCATTACTTATTGGCTGCTTGATAAAATAAATCCTCTGAGGGAGAGAGAGAGGGCCTGACAGCAGGGCTGTCAGGCCCTTTTCTCTGGGTGTGTGTGAAAGTGACAGTTGGGATTTAAATTTCTGAAAATTCCGCAATGTTAAGTCAATGGGACTTTTTTGGCCGCTTTTTCGTCCGCTGTGCGAACATCGTACACCCGATTGCTTATAAAAATCATAGCACACCTCTCCTCAATGAGCCGGTCGATTTGACGCCTCACTCAGGGGTCTGTGACAAACGGTGCGGGACGAGTTACGCGCCGAACTTTTGTCCGGAATAATAATAAGAAGAAGAAGAAGAACTAGAATATACATTTCCTGAAGAAAATGTGAAGTGGTGCTTGCAGTGGCAAAATTCGCCACCCGGTTGCTAGGGTGTGGTACATGATTGCATACGATCCAACAACCATGTCTGTACGATGTTGTGGAGCTGAAATATGGCTTCTATATGTTGCAATATGGTTGTTAGGTAGCTTTAAATGGTTGCTAAGGTGTGGTTGCACAGTTACCATGATGATATTTACAGACTGGTTTCCCAACCGAAACAAACAAACACACCCCCATGTCTATACGATGTTCTGGTGCTGAGATATAGCCCATTCATGTGTTTGTACAGTTGCTAGGGTACTCCAAATGGTTGCTAAGGTTTGTTTATACAGTTTATGTGGTAATATTTAAAGAGTATTTGCAAGTCTGGGTCAAAAAATGCCCAACTCTGTGTTTTTACAATGTTTTGTTGCTGAGATATGGCTTGTAAATGCTGTTCAATGGTTGCTAGGTGTCTGTAACTGGTTGCTAGGGCATGACTATGAAGTTGTTATATCCCTACTCGTTGGCTGCTTGATAGGACGATTCAAAAGAGCCCAACCCCAAGCCTCTATGACCTTCTGAGCCAAAGATATGATTTTACAAATTTTGTGCCAATGTTAAGTCAATGGGACATTTTTCGGTTAATTGTTTGCCCGCCAGACGAACATCGTAGACCCAATTGCTTATAAAAGTCATAGCACACCTCTCCTCAATAAACCGGTCGATTTGACACCTCATTCATGGGTCTACGAGAAACGTTGCTGGAGGAGTAACGTGTCGAAGTTTTGTCTAGGTGTATAGTAATCACAACACTAGAATGTACATTTCCTGAAGAAAATGTGAAGTGGTGCTTGCAGTGGCAAAACTCGCCGCTCGGTTGCTAGAGTGTGGTACATTATTGCATACGAGCCAACAATCATGTCTGTACGATGTTCTGGTGCTGAGATATGGCTTATTCATGTTGTTCAGGTGGTTGCTAGGCGGTTGCTAGGGTGTTTTGGGTGGTTGCTATGGTGTTGCTAGGGTGTTCTGAGTGGTTGTTAAGGTGTTGCTAGGCGGTTGCTAGGGTGTTCTGGGTGGTTGCTAGGCGGTTGCTAGGGTATTCTGGGTGGTTGCTAGGGTGCTGCTAGGTGGTTGCTAGGGTGTTCTGGGTGGTTGCTAGGCGGTTGCTAGGGTATTCTGGGTGGTTGCTAGGGTGTTGCTAGGCGGTTGCTAGGTTGTTCTGGGTGGTTGCTAGGGTGTTGCTAGGTGGTTGCTAGGGTGTTCTGGGTGGTTGCTATGGTGTTGCTAGGGTATTCTGGGTGGTTGCTAGGTGGTTGCTAGTGTATTCTGGGTGGTTGCTAGGGTGTTGCTAGGTGGTTGCTATGGTATTCTGGGTGGTTGCTATGGTGTTGCTAGGTGGTTGCTAAGGTATTCTGGATGGTTGCTAGGATGTTGCTAGGTGGTTGCTATGGTGTTGCTAGTCGGTTGTTAGGGTGTTCTGGGTGGTTGCTAGGCGGTTGCAAGGACATTCTGGGTGGTTGCTAGGGCGTTGCTAGGTGGTTGCTAGGGTGTTCTGGGTGGTTGCTAGGCGGTTGCTAGGGTATTCTGGGTGGTTGCTAGGGTGTTGCTAGGCGGTTGCTAGGGCATTGCTATGGTGTTCTGGGTGGTTTCTAGGTGGTTGCTAGGGTGTTATGGGTGGTTACTATGGTGTTACTAGGTGGTTGGTAGTTGTCACATATGAAGTTTGAAGTTTTTATAGAGTTATTAGCATGTTCTAGGCATGATTTAACACGTAACTAATCGCTATTAGCATGTAGCTATTCACTGCTAGCATGTGTAGCATGTTGGAAGTGCTGTTTGCTAGCATGAGTCAAAAGATCCAACCCCCATGTCTCTACGATGTTCTGATGCAGAGATATAGGTATTGCTAAATGGTTGCTAGGGTACTCTGTTTAGTTGCTAGGGAGTGGCTTGGCAGCTGCCAATGATGGATCTCCAAAGGCTGCTTGTCAGTGTGAATGATATAAACCAATCCCCATCCCTATACGATGTTCTGATGCAGAGATATAGCATTTGCAATATGGTCGCTAAGGTACTCTATTTGGTTGCTAGGGAGTGGCTTGGCAGCTGCCAATGATGCATCTCCAAACGCTGCTTGTCAGTATGAATGATATAAACCAACTCCCATGCCTCTGTGACATTCAGAATGGAAGATATCCCTCTTTGGATTTTGGTTGCTAAGGTGCTCGACAATGGTTGCTAGGGCGTGGCCAGTAAGTGTTGAGGTGATTCAGGATTGGCTGTTTGGTGGCCCGAGTCAAACGAGACCACCCTTGTATTTCTATGACACTTCTATCCTGAGATATCCCTTTGATCTATTTTAATGGAAGTCTATGGAACTTGTTGCTAAGGTGCTCTAAATGGTTGCTAGGGCGTGGCTTGATAGTTTCACAATGATCCTGAGAGACTGATTGGTCGTCTGAGTAAAATGAGCCCACCCCCTTGTCTCTGTGACACTGTGATCCAGAGCTATGTTCAATGCAAAATCCCAATGCAATTTACCATAGTAGGAAAAACACATGCATTTCATGGGCCGTCCTTCACCATAGTAAGTCAATGGGGAAACTTTTGGGCCTCTTGTGCCCCAGGGGGTGCAACTTTTACTCCATGGTGAGGTATGTTCTTACAGAGCCTGCCAGCCTCTTCAAATGTGGTAAATTACAAGTTTCTGAGAAATCATCGGTCAGTGCTACGAGTCGTCAAAGTTTGTGGCAATGTTAAGTCTATGGGATTTTTTTTACCCAATGATTTGCCCATGGGGCGAACACCGTACCCCCCATCGCTAAGAAAAGTCACAGCACACCTCTCCTCAATAATCCGCACAATTTGACGGCTCAATCAGGGGTCTGTTATGTCGGCGTGTATTTTTTAACAGATGATTACTATGGAGTTTTTAAAAGGAGTTTTTATAGAGTTTTTATAGAGTTATTTAGTATGGCACGAGGCCTGTGGCCTCGTGCCTATCGCCCACGGTTGCTAGGGTGCTGTAACTGGTTGCTATGGTGTGGCTATGAAGATTTTAGGCCATTACTTATTGGCTGCTTGATAAAATAAATCCTCTGAGGGAGAGAGAGAGGGCCTGACAGCAGGGCTGTCAGGCCCTTTTGTGTCTGTGTGTGTGAAAGTGACAGTTGGGTTTGAATTTTTGAAAGTTCCGCAATGTTAAGTCAATGGGACTTTTTTGGCCGCTTTTTCGTCCGCTGTGCGAACATCGTACACCCGATTGCTTATAAAAATCATAGCAACCGTCTACTCAATGAGCCGGTCGATTTGACGCCTCACTCAGGGGTCTGTGACAAACGGTGCGGGACGAGTTACGCGCCGAACTTTTGTCCGGAATAATAAGAATAATAATAATAAGTATGGAGAATAACAATAGTGATGCCTTGCTTTCAGCAAGCACCACTAATAATAAGTATGAGCAATAACAATACTGTTGCTTTGCCATAGGCAAGCACCATTAATAATAAGTATGGAGAATAACAATAGTGATGCCTTGCTTTCAGCAAGCACCACTAACTAGAATGTACATTTCCTGAAGAAAATGTGAAGTGGTGCTTGCAGTGGCAAAACTCGCCGCTCGGTTGCTAGAGTGTGGTACATTATTGCATACGAGCCAACAATCATGTCTGTACAATGTTCTGGTGCTGAGATATGGCTTATTTATGTGTTCAGGTGGTTGCTCGGCGGTTGCTACGGTATTCTTGGTTGTGTCTAGGGTGTTGCTAGGTGGTTGCTAGGGTATCCTGGGTGGTTGCTAGGCGGTTGCTAAGGTGTTCTGGGTGGTTGCTAGGTGGTTGCTAGGGTATCCTGGGTGGTTGCTAGGCGGTTGCTAAGGTGTTCTGGGTGGTTGATAGGGTGTTGCTAGGGTAATCTGGGTGGTTGCTATGGTGTTACTAGCTGGTTGGTAGTTGTCAAAGATGGTTACTGTGGAGTTTGTAGCATTTTATTGGTATGATTTAGCACTTAGCTAATCAATATTAGCATGTAGCTATTCACTGCTAGCATGTGTAGCATGTAGCAAGTCCTGTTTGCTAGCATGAGTCAAAAGAGCCAACCCCCATCTCTATACGATGTTCTGATGCAGAGATATTGGTTGCTAGGGTGTTCTGGGTGGTTGCTAGGCGGTTGCTAGGTGGTTGCTAGGGTGTCGTTAGTCGGTTGCTATGGTATTCTGGGTGGTTGCTAGGCGGTTGCTAGGGTGTTCTGGGTGGTTGCTAGGCAGTTGCTAGGGTATCCTGGGTGGTTGCTAGGCGGTTGCTAGGGTAATCTGGGTGGTTGCTAGGTGGTTGCTAGGGTATCCTGGGTGGTTGCTAGGCGGTTGCTAAGGTGTTCTGGGTGGTTGCTAGGTGGTTGCTAGGGTATCCTGGGTGGTTGCTAGGCGGTTGCTAAGGTGTTCTGGGTGGTTTCTAGGGTGTTGCTAGGGTAATCTGGGTGGTTGCTATGGTGTTACTAGGTGGTTGTTAGTTGTCAAAGATGGTTACTGTGGAGTTTGTAGCATTTTATTGGTATGATTTAGCACTTAGCTAATCAATATTAGCATGTAGCTATTCACTGCTAGCATGTGTAGCATGTAGCAAGTCCTGTTTGCTAGCATGAGTCAAAAGAGCCAACCCCCATCTCTATACGATGTTCTGATGCAGAGATATTGGTTGCTAGGGTGTTCTGGGTGGTTGCTAGGCGGTTGCTAGGGTGTTCTAGGTGGTTGCTAGGGTGTCGTTAGTCGGTTGCTATGGTATTCTGGGTGGTTGCTAGGCGGTTGCTAGGGTGTTTTGGGTGGTTGCTAGGCAGTTGCTAGGGTATCCTGGGTGGTTGCTAGGCGGTTGCTAGGGTAATCTGGGTGGTTGCTAGGGCGTTGCTAGGGTATCCTGGGTGGTTGCTAGGCGGTTGCTAAGGTGTTCTGGGTGGTTGCTAGGTGGTTGCTAGGGTATCCTGGGTGGTTCCTAGGCGGTTGCTACGGTGTTCTGGGTGGTTGCTAGGGTGTTGCTAGGGTAATCTGGGTGGTTGCTATGGTGTTACTAGGTGGTTGGTAGTTGTCAAAGATGGTTACTGTAGAGTTTGTAGCATTTTATTGGCATGATTTAGCACTTAGCTAATCAATATTAGCATGTAGCTATTCACTGCTAGCATGTGTAGCATGTAGCAAGTCCTGTTTGCTAGCATGAGTCAAAAGAGCCAACCCCCATCTCTATACGATGTTCTGATGCAGAGATATTGGTCTTGCAAAACGGTTGCTAGGGTACTATGTTTGGTTGCTAGGGAGTGGCTTGGCAGCTGCCAATCATTAAACTCCAAAGGCTTCTTGTCAGTATGAATGATATAAACCAACTCCCACGCCTTTGTGACATTCAGAATGGAAGATATCCCTGTCTGGATTTTGGTTGCTAAGGTGCTTGACAATGGTTGCTAGGGAGGGGTTAGGATGTGTTGAGGTGATTCAGGATGGGCTGTTTGCTGGCCCGAGTCAAATGAGCCCACCCTCATGTTTCTATGACACTTATATCCTGAGATATCCCTTTGATCTCTTTTAATGGAAGTCTGTGGAACTTGTTGCTAAGGAGCTCTAAATGGTTGCTAGGGCGTGGCTTGATAGTTTCACAATGATCCTGAGAGACTGATTGGTCGTCTGAGTAAAATGAGCCCGCCCCCTTGTCTCTGTGACACTGTGATCCAGAGCTATGTTCAATACAAAATCCCAAGGCAATTTACCATAGTAGGAAAAACACATGCATTTCATGGGCCGTCCTTCACCATAGTAAGTCAATGGGGAAACTTTTGGGGCCTCTTGCTCCCCAGGGGTGCAACTTTTACCCCATTGTGAGGTATGTTCTTACAGAGCCTGCCAGCCTCTTCAAATGTGGTAAATTACAAGTTTCTGAGAAATCATTGGTCAGTGCTACGAGTCGTCAAAGTTTGTGGCAATGTTAAGTCTATGGGATTTTTTTTACCCAATGATTTGCCCCTGGGGCGAACACCGTACCCCCCATCACTAAGAAAAGTCACAGCACACCTCTCCTCAATAATCCGCACAATTTGACGCCTCAATCAGGGGTCTGTTATGTCGGCGTGTATTTTTTAACAGATGATTACTATGGAGTTTTTAAAAGGAGTTTTTATAGAGTTTTTATAGAGTTATTTAGTATGGCACGAGGCCTGCGGCCTCGTGCCTATCGCCCACGGTTGCTAGGGTGCTGTAACTGGTTGCTATGGTGTGGCTATGAAGATTTTAGGCCATTACTTATTGGCTGCTTGATAAAATAAATCCTCTGAGGGAGAGAGAGAGGGCCTGACAGCAGGGCTGTCAGGCCCTTTTCTCTGGGTGTGTGTGAAAGTGACAGTTGGATTTGAATTTCTGAAAGTTCCGCAATGTTAAGTCAATGGGACTTTTTTGGTCGCTTTTTCGTCCGCTGTGCGAACATCGTACACCCGATTGCTTATAAAAATCATAGCACACCTCTCCTCAATGAGCCGGTCGATTTGACGCCTCACTCAGGGGTCTGTGACAAACGGTGCGGGACGAGTTACGCGCCGAACTTTTGTCCGGAATAATAAGAAGAAGAAGAATAATAAGTATGAGCAATAACACTAGTGTTGCCTTGCTTTCAGCAAGCACCACTAATAAGTATGGAGAATAACAATAGTGATGCCTTGCTTTCAGCAAGCACCACTAATAATAAGTATGGAGAATAACAATAGTGATGCCTTGCTTTCAGCAAGCACCACTAATAATAAGTTTAAATAGGATTTCAGTAAGTTGGCTCTCACAAGCCAACTTAATAAGTTTAAATAGGATTTCAGTAAGTTGGCTCTCACAAGCCAACTTAATAAGTTTAAATAGGATTTCAGTAAGTTGGCTCTCACAAGCCAACTTAATAAGTTTAAATAGGATTTCAGTAAGTTGGCTCTCACAAGCCAACTTAATAATAAGTTTAAATAGGATTTCAGTAAGTTGGCTCTCCAAGCCAACTTAATAATAAGTTTAAATAGGATTTCAGTAAGTTGGCTCTCACAAGCCAACTTAATAATAATAATAAGTTTAAATAGGATTTCAGTAAGTTGGCTCTCACAAGCCAACTTAATAATAATAAGTTTAAATAGGATTTCACTAAGTTGGCTCTCACAAGCCAACTTAATAATAATAATAATAATAATAATAATAAGTTTAAATAGGATTTCAGTAAGTTGGCTCTCACAAGCCAACTTAATAAGTTTAAATAGGATTTCAGTAAGTTGGCTCTCACAAGCCAACTTAATAAGTTTAAATAGGATTTCAGTAAGTTGGCTTTTCCAAGCCAACTTAATAAGTTTAAATAGGATTTCAGTAAGTTGGCTTTTCCAAGCCAACTTAACAAAATACATGTTGAGTGAAAGAAAAACAAAAACTTACCAACATTAACTGTGTAAAGCTATATCTATTTTTACAGTTTTGCAGACATGACTGTCTCGCCTAAAGCCCTAATGACCACAAAACTTATGAGAACTACTTTACAGCTCAAATAATACAGAAGTTAACAGGGGAATTAAAGTGCTTTTATAACATTACATTTCATTTTTAAATTGGCCCCATTTATTTCCATTGGTGGGACGAGTCAAACTTAAATTGGCTCACAAAAAAAAAATGGCCAGGAGCAACCATAAAGACATACAAAGGTCATAAAAGTCTACACACGTATTGTGGATACCACAGCAGGGGTCAAAGACACACATACACACACCTCACTGTCTGTTAAGATCTCATTAGCAAGACGTGTTGATACCTATTGTCTCTCCACAAAACCTCAGCAAATAGATTCATTAGGAGTGAATCGGTGTTGAGGTTTAATGACACAGATAATCAATACTGTCATTGTGACCTTTCTCACCACAGTACATTTATTCTGATTTATTCAGTCCTTTTTAGACAATCAAAGGAACTTAAAAAAACATCCAACTGATAAACAGATAGGCCTACATCAGTAAAAAAATATTTCACACTCTAGCATTAGTATTACTTACTATGGAAGAAAATGTTTTAAGGCATTTAAAATAAAAAAATATTGCCCACTTGAAATTACATGTGAAATTAGTGAATGAAAGAAAATAATGAATTAATTCATATATCTATCTATTTATTTATTTCTATATTTGAACGTCGGTGGCGTGATTGTATAATGAACGTCACCTGTGAGACGCACCGGTCTCGCATCTCTCACGGAGGAGCGGAAGCATAAAGGAGGAGCGACGACGGTGAAGATCGAGAGAGGAACAGGCCTGTGTTTTAGTTGATGTTTTGTTTCTGTTTGTCGGTAGCCAGCAGTTCCGTGAGGGACTGCTGGCAGGTATTGTTTGTTTTATTTTGAAGCCAGCAGTCGTCCGCGAGGGGCTGCTGGCGGTTTTATTTACTTTAAGAAATGTTTAAATGTTCGCCGGTTTCCGCCTCCTTCTTCCCTGAACTACAAACATTTCTACAATCACAATGTGACAACATCCTCTGGAACTGTCTAAAAAAAAAAAATCAAAAGGCAATGATGTAATTGCTCATTTGTGACAAAATATCAGTATATGTAGTTTAGGAATCAGCACACTGACACTGAGCTGGACAGCTATAGAAAACTGTGTTCTGCAAGCTGATTGTCTCTGTAACACAGGAAAAGTGCTCTGCCATTTAGACCTGAGTCTCCTTCACACCCACATCACATGGATCACATGGATCCCAGCAGGCCAATAAACACATTGAAGAACTCTTTGGAAGGCATTTATTGATATTATTTATTGAATTATTGATCATCGAAACATACATTTATGGTGAATCATATTCATGTATTTGTACCATTTCAACTGCATGAACTATTCTCAGTAAATTATATTTCCATATTTAAATGAATGGAGGCTTGATGAAACCTTCTATAGCCTACATACCATTTCACGGACATAAAGATTTTAAACTTTGATATAGAGAAATCTGACTGTGTTCATACACTATGGTCATGGCATGAATACTATGAATTGAATATTTATAGAATATTACATAATATATTTATAGGAGAATAAATGTGCCATAGATTGTTTAAGGGTATTGTGACAATACTGCTATACTGCTATAATGTTGATGGATTGTTAAATAAAACAGAATCTATGACAAGGTAGCGAGAGAGGGTGGTGGGTTCTTATCACCAACTATTTTTAGGCCTGGTTGATTGCAGATTTATACTCCTAGGGGAGTGTGTGTGCATTTGCGGGAGAGAGAGTGAGTGAGCAGGAGAGAGAGAGAGAAAGGAAGAGAAGAAAACTGCTCTGGAAGACACAGCTGTTACTCAGCACAAGAATGAAATGGCTAATTTCCACTTGTAAGCTCCCTGGTGTGCAGTACTAATGTCTGCATGCATTGAACACACCTTTATGAGATATAAAGAGAGAGAGACATAGAAAGGTGGAAAAGGACAAGCACAATGCTTATGTGTATATAAGCATCAGGGAGCTGGACACAGGTCAGAAGGAATAACCTGTGAGAGAAAGCCAGCTGTGAAAAGAGCAAGCATTCTGAATAGGAGACAAGAGAATACAGCCTGACAGAACAAAGGCAGCTCTCACTAGTAGGACTGTTTTGTAGCTGTCAGCACCAATGCCAGAGTGTGTACGTGTGAGAGAGATTTCAGGGATTTAAATGTCTCCTTTGCTCCTCCTCCAACTAAAAAGAGAATTTGCCAGCTTTGTTGCTCAGCAAAGGAGGGAAGGACAGACCTTTAGTGAGTGAAGAGAGAACACAAAGATAATTCATCATAATACAGCAAACGAGCGAGCAGTGAGAGGAGGGGGTGATGCTGGGGAAAGCCACCAGCCTGTTCCCCTCCCCCCGCCTCTCTCTCACACAGCAGCTTAATAAGTCTGTGTCATCTGCCCGAAGTGTGTGTATGTGTCTGTCTGTCTGTCTGTCTGTCTATCTGTCTGTGTGTGTGTGTGTGACTACATGTGTCTGGACAAACATGCCTACAGGTGAAATTTTAATGGTTGCACATGTGCGTGTGTGTGTATGTGCACTGAGCACATTTGTGTTTGGCAGTTATTTTGGGATGTCTTGCATTCTGGCATGCAGAAAAATGGCATTCATCATGTCCAATCTGTCAATGGCAACAAAGACAGAGAGACAAACATGCTCAGATAGCGAAAGGGAATTACCACACAGTTCCCTATGGACACACTAGCCACAACTGAAGACACACCACCACCAATCACACACAAACATACACCACAAGTGCAAGAGAAGACAACGTAGACATATATAGATTAGTCATATTGGCCATATTGCACAAACATTAACTAAAACATTAACTAAAACATTTACTGAAACATTTACTGTGTGTGTGTGTGTGTGTGTGTGTGTGTGTGTGTGTGTGTGTGTGTGTGTGTGTGTGTGTGTGTGTGTGTGTGTGTTTTACTATTACTAATTACCCAGCTAAAAAAAAATATGGTAATGGTGAAAGTTGATGTTGGGACATCTGCTTGAGGATACATCCACGACCTTTTTGAAATGTTTGTAGACAACTGAAGGGAATTTTTATAGAAATAGCTTGTGTAAATAGCTGCTCACAAGAGAGAGACAACGAGTGAGAACATGTTGAGAGATAGCTGTAATGTGCAACAAAACCTGCTGCCCTTTAAATGCAAAGTTTAAGTTTAAATGCAAAGTCTAGAAAAGATTGAAATATTGTTTCCACTTTTAGCAGACTCATTACTTTCTAAACCCAGAAGAGAGAAACAAATAATGCATGTGTGTGTGTGTGTGTGTGTGTGTGAGAGAGAGAGAGAGAGAGAGAGAGAGAGAGAGAGAGAGAGAGAGAGAGAGAGAGAGAATAACTAAGCCTTAGACAGCAGGTTAGTTTCCCAAATTGGCCTTTTTTTCTTATTTTATATCCATTTTTATCTTTTGTGTAGGTCTCGTTGAACTGGATAGACACAATACAGATAACACACACACATATCACACAAAGAAATAAATAATCATATGAAACCAGACCAGAGAGGCTTTACTTAGAGAACAAAAAGGAATGTTCCTCATTCACATCACCAAATAAACACATGCTTTTAAAAAGCAGACATCACCCTCATTATTTCTTTACTTTCATTTGAGGCTTTCACCTACTATTCTAAACTGATTTTCGGCTAACATTGTTAGTTGCTTTCACAGATCTGATGATCTGAAAAATCTGAAGTCTATCTCTTTTCCCATGGATTAGAGATGATACAGAGGAAACTGCTTCATATGTATGTCACATTACATTATGTCCAACATCCTCCAACTAGATTCTTATAGAAGTTTGATGCCCTAGGTGTATGTGTATGTATGTATGTACAGTATGTATGTATGTAATTATGTATTTACTTAATAACTTACTTAAGAAAAAATACTGGTGAAATTTTCACAGGTATGTATTCCCTGTAAATGCAAAGCTTTCCATCACCATGCATGTGAACCCTTTCACAGACTTTTTTTTTATTTTTTATAATTTGGAAGCCAGCACTGATCTGAGGTAACTATAATAATAATAAGTAATAATAATAATAAACATTAATCTACATTCTTGCTTTTTTTAGCTTGCACTGTGTGATACACCTGTTCTTTGTGCGTCAGCACTGCTCGTTCGTCATCATGCAACAGTAAACCCTATTCGATCACTTTAACAATAAATCGATATGCGAACTTGTCAGTTGATTTTTTTTTAACAATTTTAGTAAAAGACAAAAAGATTTCAACAACTTCCAACACAGCTATAACAAAATTGGACATTCCGATTACAGCAATGCAGTGATTGTTTATTTATTAACTGTCTCATATATTTGTCTTTCTCATCAAGTTCTATTGGCAAGAATATGTCAATTGCACCCAAGGAATAAAAACATTGCATATCTATTTAATGTTTTTAAAAGGTTAAATAAACCCCTTTGAAATAGGCCACAATTTATTAAGCGTGAAAATTGACACTGAGCCCTAAAATTATCATGTTTATCTGTGCACAAAAAGTGTTTAATTATGTAAAATGATTTTGTTAAAGGAAAAAGAATCTATGATATTGTAATTATTATGTGCTGTTTGGCACAATGCCATCGTGTCAGGTTGGCAGAACATGTAACAGAGCTCTGGCTTATCTTACCGTCACACGTTTCTCTTCCCATCTCACCAATTCAAGTGCTCAAGAAACGTCTCGGTTACATATGGTAACCCTCGTTCCCTGAGGGAGGGAACGGAGACGTAGGTCATGACTGACCAATAAGATTCTCGCTAGAGAGGCCAATCTACTTCGAGTGAAACTAAACAAGCCAATACACATTGGCGTGCAATCATTTACATCAGCTTTGCAGCCTCGCAGAGCGGGTATTTAACAAGCAGCTGCTGCGATTGCACTCTAGTTTTTTGCTGAGGAGCCAAGCCTGAAAAAGGCTTGTAGGCTGAAAAGACAGCAGATGTGGCAACGGGACCTACGTCTCCGTTCCCTCCCTCAGGGAACGAGAGTTACCACATGTAACAGAGACGTTCCCTATCGGTCAGTCACTACAACGTAGGTCATGACTGACCAATAGGAATCCCTACCAAAGCGCCACAGCCGCTGCACCCCATCCAGTGCCCCATGCAAGCCTCTACACCTTCTTGCCTGGAAGGATGATAGGAGGAGGCTTACACAGACTGAGTCTGACACTGTTGTTCCGTGATAACCCATACAGTGAGATATTGGATAACACTGGGAAAGCGTGCCCTTTCTATTTAGGAAGGAGAACGCTGCGGAAGCCACTTCTTCAAAGAGTTATGTGGCAATACATATGGACTAATCCGAAGGTTGTACTGCATATGAAATAAAGGGGGTTTAGCCCAAGGGAAAGACACAGGCTTCCGTTAGAAGCAGCCGTGGAGAATATACACATATGGGATCCACATAGGGTCACACATATGGAACCCAGCCCAGATCCGGTTCTCAAGGATTCAGCGGATAAAGGCCGCCATGTCCGGGCCGAGGGGTTTTGGAGGACTCAACAGGTTTTACTCTGGAGTAATAAGGTTGCATAGTAGGGTGCAGCAAGCCGACAGAGCCGGGCCTCTCTGTGCTTCTACCCGTCTAGGGTAAGAACACGCTAAAATATCTAGCACACATGTAAGGTGTTGCCCAGCCTGCAGCTCTACAGATATCTGTTAGCGAGGAGCCACGTGTCAGCACCCAGGAGGATGCAATGCCTCTCTTGGAGTGTTCATGCAACCTGAGCGGGCAGGGCACGCCTTGTGCTTGGTAAGCCAAGGCGATGGCATCCACTATCCAGTGGGCCATCCTCTGCTTGGAGACAGCCTTTCCCTTCTGCTGGCCTCCGTAACAGACAAAGAGCTGGTCTGAGGTCCTGACGCTTTGAGTTCTGTCCACATACATACGCAGAGCGCGAACGGGACAAAGCAAAGCCAGGGTTAGGTCTGCCTCCTCCAAAGGCAGCGCTTGGAGGTTCACTACATGGTTTTTGAAGGGAGTGGTAGGAACCTTGGGTACATAGCCAGGCTGGGGTCTTAATACCACATGGTTGTCACCCGGCCCGAACTCTAGGCACGATTCGTCGACCGAAAATGCGTGCAGGTCTCCTACTCTCTTGACAGAGGCCAGTGCAACCAGTAGCAAAGTCTTCATGGAAAGAAGCTTTAAGTCGACTGATTGCAGAGGCTCAAATGGAACATCCTGAAGTGCTCGAAGCACCAGGGAAAGGTCCCAAGAGGGTATGGAGGGGGGTCGAGGAGGATTTAATCATCTCGCCCCCCTAAGAAACCTGATGACCAGGTCGTGCTTTCCAACTTTTTTGCCATCTATGTGGTCGTGATAAGCTGAAATTGCGGCAGCATGTACTTTGAGGGTGGAGGGAGACAGCCTATGCTCCAACCCTTGCTGCAAGAAGGAAAGCACAGACCCTATCGAACATCTTCGGGGGTCTTCTCGGTGAGAAGAACACCACTCGATGAACAGGTTACACTTCGGGGCGTAAACACGTCTCGTGGACGGTGCCCGTGCTGAAGTGATGGTGTTAAGTACTTCTGAGGGTAAGTCACCTAGAACCTCCGCGTCCCGTCCAGGGACCAGACATGGAGTTTCCAGAGGTCTGGACGTGGGTGCCATAGGGTGCCCCATCTCTGAGTCAGAAGATCCTTCCTCAGAGGAATGGGCCAGGGAGGGACTGTCACAAGGAGCATGAGTTCTGGGAACCAAGTCCGGGTGGGCCAATAGGGATCCGCCAGAAGGACCTGCTCCTCGTCCTCCCTGACTTTGCACAGGGTCTGCGCCAGTAGGCTCACTGGGGGAAACGCATTTGCAGATGCCCTGGGGCCAGCTGTGTGCCAGTGCGTCAGTGCCGAGTGTTCCCTCGGTCAGGGAGTTAAACAGCTGGCAGTGGGATGTCTCTGAGGAGGCAAACAGGTCTACCTGAGCCTCCCCAAACTCTCTCCAGGTCAGCTGAACCACCTAGGGGTGGAGTCGCCATTCTCTCAGGAGCACGGCTCGTGATAGCTCTTCAGCCACACAGTTGAGCACACCGGGGACATACATGGCTCGAAGCGAACTCAGATGCTTCTGACTCCAGAGGAGATGGCAGGCAGGCGAGTTGCGACATGCGACGGGAGCGTATACCACCTTGTCGGTTGATGTACGCAATGGTCGTAGTGTTGTCTGTGTGGACCAGCACGTCCCTGCCCTGTAGCGGCCTTTTCAAGCGGCTCAGAGCGAGATGTACTGCTAGCAACTCGAGGCAATTGATGTGCCAATGCAGATGGGGGTCCGTCCACACCCCTGACACTGCATGCCCGTTGTATGTGGCACCCCAGCCGGTGGCAGAGGCATCTGTGGATGCATGCCTGGACACCTGTTCCAAGGGGACTCCTGCCTGAAGGAACGAGGGGTCTGACCACGGGCTGAAGGTCTGGCGGCAGGCCGGTGTGATTGCCACCCGGAGAGTGCCGTGATGCCACGCCCATCTCTGGACTTGGCCGTGAAGCCAGTGCTGAAGCGGCCTCATATGAAGCAAGCCGAGCAGGGTTACCTCTGCTGCCTCTGCCATTTGCCCCAGGAGCCTCTGAAAAAATTTCAGTGGGACCGCCGTCCTGCCTTTGAAGGTGTTCAAGCAGTTCAGCACCGACTGAGCATGCTGCTTTGTGAGGCGCGCTGTCTGTGCGACCGAATCCAACTCCAAACCAAGAAAAGAGATCCTCTGCACGGGGGCGAGTTTGCTCTTTTCCCAGTTGACCTGAAGACCCAACTGGCTGAGGTGCCTGAGCACAAGGTCCCTGTGTTCGCATAGCTGATCTCGAGAGTGTGCTAGTATGAGCCAGTCATCGAGATAGTTGAGGATGCGGACGCCCTGTTCTCTCATGGGAACAAGGGCCCCCTCCGTGACTCTCGTGAATTACACGGGGGGACAGGGACAGCCCGAAGGGTAGGACTTTGTACTGATATGCTCGACCCTCGAAAGCAAAGCGCAGAAATGGTCTGTGTCGAGGAAGAATCGAGACATGAAAGTACGCGTCCTTCAGGTTGATTGCTGCAAACCAATCTTGGGAACGGATGCATTTGAAAATGCGTCTCTGCATGAGCATTTTGAACGGTAGCTTGTGGAGGCTCCGATTCAAAACTCGCAGATCCAAGATCGGTCGTAACCCACCACCTTTCTTGGGTACAATGAAGTAGGGACTATAGTGCCCTGACCTCATATCGGCTGGAGGGACCGGCTCTATCGCGTCCATCGCCAGTAGGACTGCGAGCTCCGCGCGCAAGACATGGGCATCGGCTGCTCTCAAAGTAGTGGAGTGGATGGCCCGAAACTTGGGGGGACGCCAGGCGAACTGAATCGCATAGCCGAGCCTGATGGTTCGAATGAGCCAGCGAGACGGACTGGGGAGCTCTAACCAGACTCGCAAAGACCGTACAAGCGGGACTAAAGGAACCGTAGGCGTACCCGGAGTGGGGCAGTGAGGTGGAACACAGGGACGCGGCTCGGGAGGCTCTCTCTGGGAGGCGGCCCGTAGCATGGTCAGAGTGTGCTGTGCAACACTTACCTGGTTCCACAGGGCAGGAGGTCCAGGAGGCGGCTCGGTGGTGTTCTCGGACCGCACTCTCCTGCCCGCTGGCGATAGAAGAGGCGGATGAGAGTGGTGAAGATTCTCTACTCCCACTTCTCTTCGGGCCCTCTTCAGACCCAGAGATGAAGGAAACTGCTCTATTATTGAGAATTTGGGTACTGCTGGTTTTGAGGCCAGCGGCAGAACACAAACAAATATTGTTTCCACCCGGCCCTTTTCCGGGGAAGGGAGCAGTGAGGTCACCATCTCCTGGAGAGCAGTTCCAATCATCCCCGGGTTGCCCGTCCTGGGGCCACTCACCTATGGCTTTGCTGCCCTTCCAATCATGACCACGACAATGGATCATGACCACCCTCGTGCAGGACCTTCAGTGCTTTGGCCTGATGGCCAAAGTCCCTTTCGTCTGGGAAAAATTTAGGTGGACCTTCAATAACTAACTACAAAAAAAATGCAGCAATGTTTTTAAACTCTTCTTCTGGAAAATGAAAAACAACGTGCTTCTTTCGTGAACAACGGTGTGTTTCTTTTTTTTTAATTAATGTTTTTGATTACATTATGAAGCCACTGTAAATTTGATTGTCATGTTCTATTACAAGTATTTTGTAAAAAAGAAGACAAAGATCACGGCTAAATAAGTATTCTGCTACCTTTTCACTGACACGCCCCCAAATCGTAAACTCTGGGCTTAAAGAAAGTCAGTGCTTCCCACTTGTATTCACGACATTGTGGTGGCATTTATGTACACTTCAATCGTCACTACGATCTTTCAAAAATTATTTTAACGGCTTACCTACTTCCAATTAGACCCCTTCCATTTCACAGACTATAAGTAAAATGGGGCTAAAGGCGCACCAGGGAGAGGCACATCTGACTTTATTCTCTTTAAACCATTAGATGGCACAAAAATACAGCTCTGCACTTTTCTTAACAACCTCTGTTGATGATGCACATGGAAATTTGGCTGATCCTTGATATGATCTATCTATCTGTCTATCTGTCTATCTATCTATCTATCTATCTATCTAATACAGACATCCCACCTCTCCCAGAAGTTTCAGGAGTCTGAATCATGTGACTGATAGCAGCTCTCTAATTCTCTCAGTTGAAATTATATTCAACATCCCAGAAATCGAATGAGGAGAGAGAAGCCGTGCTTCCACCTGGCATTATGCGTTTTTGGTGATCCAATCACAAGAGGTAAACCAAAACACATTACCGTTTACTCATGGTTTTAACCCGTGTTTTAAACACGTCTCTTGTGACCACTAGCTTTTGGATTTGGTCGAGATCCTCCCCTCTTTCGTCACACTCTTATTAATGAGATGTCCCCATAGTGTCCCACCCCCACCCCCGTAGCCCCCTACCCCCCTCACCCCTCCCCCCTCACTCCCTCACCCCCTCACCCCCTCACCCCACCACCTACCCCAACCACACTAGACTGTGTGTATTTTAATGCTTCCTCTGTTTTCATTAGCACCTCTTTCTCTTGGCCCACCGTTGCAGCAGTAATTGATAATTAAAGAGCAATAACTCAGCAGTCAGTGCAATCTCTCAGCAGGAGCTGCCCACCCTCAGCACACACACACACACACACACACACACACACACACACACACACACTTATACCAGCATGTGCCCAGACAGCAAACACTGACAACTGAAATAGATATACACAAAGAACTGTGGTGTGTGAAGGTTGGATGGATTATGAGTACACAGTATGGCACTAAATATTAGCATATCCTAAATGCATGATAAAATACAAATATTGATCACACACACACACACACACACACACACACACACACCTCAATCATTAGTCTCCCAGGTATCCTCTCCAAGTACATAATGGTCAGGCAGGGGCTGGCAGTGTAATAGAGGTAATTTTAGGATATAGCACATCCAGAGTGAAAGGGGATTTAATGTCAGTGGGGAATCTTGGCTGACAAAGGGTAAATGTTCATTTTATTGTTCAGATCAGTTGAAACAACACAAAGCTCTATCTATCATCTATCTATCTATCAAATTTTTAGAAAGGACCAGAAATCCATGTGGATTGTTTTGAAGTTAAATATTAAGAAATGTGACACAGAATGACAAGTCCTTATGTCATTGTTCACAAACAAGATAGTCAAAATGCCTAATTGTATTGTTTTTGTTTTGAACATTATATTTATTGAATTTTAACAAAACAAGCAAGTGATACATTTGACATAAGCTTAATATTTCACAACTTAATCCCCAAAGTAAAAAGTAAAAACATCACATAGCAGAGTAACAAAGACAGTGTTAAAAAATAAATAAATAAAAATAAATAATAATAATAATAAATAAAAATAGAAAATAAAAAACAACTCGGCAGTCAGCTTTACTTTCTTAATTTCCTTCATAATGTCTTAGAAACTCAGTTAATGGTGACCATATTTCTTCAAAATTTCTTCCCTTTCCTCTAACAATATAAGTGAGTCGTTCCAATACAATACATGATGTCATCTCCTTCACCCACATATGATACATCCATTTTCTTCCAGTACAGAGATATTAACCGCCTGGCTTGCAGGAGTCCTAAGTCAATCAGTTTTATTTGTCTGGAGCTAAAAACACAGTTCTCTGGGTATATACCCAACACATATTTTTGCCTCAGCAGGTATGTTTACTCCAACAATCTTTGACAAAGTCTGCATGACTGACTTCCAATGTTGATGTAATTTTGGACAGTCCCATACACAGTGAAAAAGAGTACCCTTTCCATCAAAACATTTACTACAGCTATCTGGGATATTAGGTGACCAACGGTTCAGCCTGACCGGAGTTATGTAGGTTCTCATCAACCATTTATATTCGAGGAGTTTCTTCCTGGTACTAATTGACTGTTTTTGAGCTTTTAAACATGCAGCTTCCCAGTCTGCCACATTTATCTCCTCTTGGATGTCAGATCTCCATGCATCTAGCTTGTCAGCGGTGGATTCCTCATCATGTGATAGTAAAGCTGCATAAAATAAAGAAAAATTACCTCTCCTTTCAAGATTTTGCAATATAATATTCTCTAATTTTTATATTTCGACATAATGAAATGTTTCATTTGTAAATGTTTATAAAAATGTTTCTTTGGAATGTTATATGTTTGGCATAACTGCTCAAATGTAAGAAAGTTGCCATCCTTATAGAGGTCTGCCAGCTTCTGTACACCTTTATCCGCCCAGATTTTGAAACCTCCATCAGCTCTTCCTGCCTTAAAACCTGTGTTGCCCAAAATAGGCGAAAAATGAGAGATGGGAGGAATACCTCCCATATACTGATGGGCCCTATACCAAGTATCAATTGTGTTTTTTAAAAAGGTTTTGTTTGTAATTTTTCCCAATTTTTTGGGGCATGCTGAATATAAATACAAATTCAATTTAAGTTTTGTTTCTAATTGTTCAATTTTTATCCATGCTGGGGGTGTCTCAGTTGCAAAGTAGAATATGGCTGAGCGCAGCTGTGCAGACCAGTAATATAATTTAAAATTAGGGAGTTGTAACCCCCCTCTCTCACATGGCATGTACAGCAGTCGAAGCCTTAGTCTAGGTTTTTTATTATTCCAAATGAATCTATTAAAGACAGAGTTTAATTCGTCAAAAAAATTGTTTTGAGAGAGGCAAAGGGAGTGCCTGAAACAGATATAAACATTTTGGTAATATGCTCATTTTGATCATGTTTATTCTGCCAATCATTGACACGGGCATTACTATCCATTTATTTAAAGACTCCTTTACTTCACTAACCAAAGGATCATAATTCATTGGTACAATGGTTTTAATGTCTGGAGTAATTTTAACACCAAGATACACAAATCCCTCTTTTGCATTGATAAACGGGGTCTGTATGACTGGGTTTAGCCTCTCGTCCTTGTTCAAAAATAGAATAGAAGATTTTGAATCATTTATTTCATAACCAGAAAATCGACCAAATAGCTCCATTTGTTGCATTAAATTTGGGACACTGATGGACAGCCTTGTCAAAAAAACTATCAGATCATCAGCATATAGGGCCAATATATGCTCCTGATCTCCTAACTGGATGCCAAATATATCAGTTCGCATTCTTATCATCATTGCCAATGGTTCCATAGCCAAAATAAATAACATTGGAGATAACGGGCATCCCTGGCGAGTGGAACGTTCCAATGTGAAAGGTTTAGAGACTATGTTGTTTGTCAAGACACTGGCTTTAGGATTTGTATACAAAAGTTTAACCCATTTGAGAAAATTAAATCCAAATCCATACCTCGGAAGAACATTAAACAAGTATGACCACTCTATTCTGTCAAAGGCCTGACGGGCATCAAGTGATAATAAAGCCGTATCTTTAGCATCAAATTTCTCATGAATTACATTCAAAACTCTTCTTATATTATGAAACCCTTGACGTTTTGGTACAAAGCCATTTTGATCGTTATGAACTAGATGTGAGATAAAGGGGTCTAATATTTTTGCTAAAACTTTACAAAGTATTTTAGTGTCAACCCCCATCAAACTTATTGGTCTGAATCAGTGGTCACCAATCCTGGTCCTGGAGGGCCGCTGTCCTGCAGAGTTTAGCTCCAACCCCAATTAAACACACCTGAACCAGCTAATCAAGGGCTCACTAGGCATACTAGAAACTTCCAGGTAGAGGTGTTAGACCTGGTTGGAGCTAAACTCTGCAGGACAGTGGCCCTCCAGGACCAGGATTGGTGATCCCTGGTCTGAATGATGAGCATTCTGCAGGGGGTTTACCTGGTTTTAATATCAAAGTGATCATAGCCTGTCTTAGAGTGGGTGGAAGAACCTCATTTTTAAATGCTTCTTCATACATGTTAAAAAGTGGAACTATTATTTTTTCTTTGAAAGTTTTGTAGAATTCAATCGTAAATCCGTCTAGCCCAGGAGCTTTACCACTGTTGATACTTTGTATGGCCTGTGATATCTCTTCAATATTTAAATTCCTTTCCAACTCTTGTTGTGTGTCTTCTGTGAGTGTCTGGAACTGAAGTTGGTCCAAGAATAGGTCTTGTTCTTCCGAGGTATGGCAACAATCAGATCTATACAAATTTTCATAAAATTGTCTAAAACTATCGTTAATTTCAGATGGGTCTACAGTTACCTCACCCGAGGAGGTCTTTATACTATTAATTGCTCTTTCGCTTTCTTTATTCTCCATGCCAAGAGCTTCCCCGCTTTCTCACCTTGGTCATAATAAGATTGCTTTAACCACATTAAACTTTTTGCTGCTGCATCAGAAGACAATTTATTATATTCAGTTCTCAAACGTAATAATTCACTTTGTTTTATTGGGTCATCACTAGCATTTAAGTCTAATTCCAAAGATTTAATTTGCCTATCCAAGATTTCCATTTGCTTTTGTTGTTGTTTATTCTTCGTACTCGTATAGCTAAGGATTTCACCTCGAATATATGCTTTAAATCCTTCCCATCTCATTGCGGCACAAGTTTGATCTGTATTTAACTCAAAGTAATTATCTATTTTCTCCCCTATAAATTTAACAAAGTTTGAGTTCTGTAGCCATCTTGCTTGAAACCGCCAACAGAACTGTTTGTGGGTAAAGTTGTCCATGTAAACATTCAGTGAGATAGCTGCATGATCACTGATCACTATGCTATCATACTGACATTGTTTGATCCTTGATAAAAGTTCCCTTGAGATAAGAAAATAATCTATACGCGATCGGGATTTATGTATACCTGAGTGACAGGAAAATTCTATTTTATCAGGATTTTGTTCCCTCCACACTTCCACCAAGTTCAAATCCAATATACATTGATTTATTAAATGTCTAGTTTGAGCTTTATAGATATCTGAGCCTGTTGAACGATCTATACTGGGATTCAAGGTACAATTAAAGTCTCCTCCAATTATATAGAGTCCTTGCAGAGTGGATACGGTAAGAAATAGATCTTCAAAAAACTTTGGTTTATTTTCATTTGGGCCATACAAACTCACTAAATTCAAAGTAATAGAGAGAATGTTACCCTGGACGATTACGTATCTACCAGCCGGGTCTTTTTTTATTTGTAGCATTTGGAATGGTATACTCCTATGAATCAAAATAATTACGCCTCTTGCATAATTATTGTATGATGAGTGTATCACCTGGCCAGGCCATCTGTTTTTTACAAATTTTAATTCACAATCTGTAAGATGTGTTTCTTGAAGAAAAATTATTTTCGATTTGAGTTGCTTAATCCTGTTGATAACCTCTTTTAGTTTAATTCTTTTCCTGAGTCCTCTGACATTCCAACTTGTGATTTTTATATCAGACATTATGAGTATTCACTTGTTCCGTACTTTGTTGTTTTTTTCAGGAGTATTAATATAGCAATACATTGTGCCGAGTTAGTATGAAATACAGATAACTTTTGAATAAAAAAAAACAAATAACTAAATAAAAAAAGAAAATCCTGAAAATGACACATAACACTTAAATCCCCCCGCCCCCTCCCTTACTCAGATTAGTAAATGGGGGTTTGTGCTAATCCACTAATAAGGGGAGTAGCTAAGCTATAAAACCCAACTTCAAAAACCAGCAGTGGTGTCCGTGAACCATGCATACACCAAATTAAGAGATAAACACAGCAAACCCATATGAACATGTTAGCATAGTCCCTCCATGAAATTATTCAACAGCAATGTTATTTATCTGCTTATATTGTCTTCTTTTCAAGAATAAAGTTTAACCAAAGTATGTAGTATTAATGTGTTTAGAAAAAGAGAAATAAAGAGTATACACACATATACATATGCATACATACATGTGCCCATAGTGGCGTTATGAACGCATTATAGAAAATACCTTAAAGTGCAGTTATTAGGTCTGAACAGCTGATTTTCTAGTTCGGGAACCGAATCGCTCACCATCATAGTCAGTCCTGTCCGGCGTGTCTGTGGAGAAAATCCCCAGCCTTCTTTGGGGATGAAAACAACTGTAGCTTCCCATTGTGGAGGATCCTCATCTTACATGGATTGTATTGGAACCCGCGGAAAATGCCTTTTTCAACGAACACTTTCCTGACGGTGCTGAACTCGGCTCGTAGTCGGATGGTCTCCGCTGAAAGATCCTGGGCGAAAAAAAGTTTGTTTCCTTCATGTTCGATATTACGTTGTTTTGTGGAACGGAAAACAACCTCCCGATCTTGGAAATTCAGGAATCGGATAAGGACTGCTCTGTGCTGGTTTGGTCTTGGAGGTGCCAGGGTGCGGTGAGCCCTCTCAATGACAAAGGATTTGTCAGTCTCCAGCCAACGCGGCAGCGCCCTCCCGGAGGCCAAACAAGTGAGGTCACACATGCTATCCGTGCTAGCAGCAGTCCCCACGTTGTCTTGACCTGCTGCCGAAATGTCCGTTTTAGCTGGTTTTTGGGAACCGCGTTTTCGTGTGAAAATATCACAATCCTTGGGAGTAGCAGATTTTGACATCTTCCGATTCAGTTTACGCTTCAAAGGCTGGGTTTTTTGGAATTTTGATGCAGGCCACACGGAGCATTCACTTTAAGCTGCCATCTTGGTTCACGGCTCCATAGCGCCCCCCCCCCCCCAATTGTATTGTTAATAATAGTATACTCTGTCAGTGTTTTCAGATTTATACTATACCAACGATTTTGATGACAATGATTGAAAATTCACAATACTGCACTTTATCTGTTTGGCATATATGAATTTCAACAGTACAAATTTACACATTGCTCCATGAGGGATATTGATTGCAAGAGACTGGACAGGATTCACAGTTACACTTTTCTGTTGGTCTGTCAACAAATTACAGTACAATATCACTGTGATATAAAGAAGAAGAAAAAGACAAGACTATATAGTATGTCACAGGGATGAAGATGATGAAGAAAACAACAGGATTAGAAAACATTGTGAGTGCAGCTAGCTGACTCACTAGCTTAGGACTTCAAAATTCTTTTGTACTCAACACAAAACGTCAGCGAATAAAAGTCTTGAATCCAAAGGTCTTCGTTTGACTGTTTAATTATGAATTTCAAAACATAAAATAAAACAAAAACTTAGGATCTTTACTTTTCTTACAAATTAACTAGTTTCGTGTAGGTCAAAAGACTGTGTTGCTCCAAAGTCCAGTGGCTTCTGGCTGTTTCGCAGGATTCTAATTTTTCATATTAAATCTAACAACCAATCAAATCACATTATGCTAGATCACTGGTCAACTGTTTACATTCAAATTTCTATGTTCCATTTGCAACACAGGTTTTCTCAAGTTTTACAAAATAAACTCTAAAAATGATTACTTCCATAGAAATGGCTTCAACATATCCCGGTCCCTAATTGACTAGGCCTCAACATATCAATTATCAACTTAAACTTAAACTGAAGCCATTTATATCCCAGATAGCTGTAGTAAATGTTTTGATGGAAAGGGTACTCTTTTTCACTGTGTATGGGACTGTCCAAAATTACATCAACATTGGAAGTCAGTCATGCAGACTTTGTCAAAGATTGTTGGAGTAAACATACCTGCTGAGGCAAAAACTCCAAGAACACTTTCTCAATTCCTATTGGCAAAAATCTTCTCTTCACAGGGAAGTATTTAAAGTAAACATAAACTGGAAAGCATTAACAACTAAATACTTTTCACAGACTATTCAAACTGGTCATTTCTATTCTATTCAACATTCAATATACTCTGGTAAGTATTTCTATTTACTCAAGTCTTTCTCTTCTATCTTCAGTCTTCTCCCTGCAATAAACAAAGTTTAGTTATGGGTCTTTGAATGATGCTGGTCTTCATCCGAACTTCAGCACTTCGGACAGCGCCTTTGGAGTCGGGCATCACTTTCGTGATTCTGCCTAACATCCAGGAGTTTCTTGGCAGGAATGAATCTGCGATGAGGACGACATCTCCAACATTGAAACTTCTATTCAGTCCAAGCCGTTTTTGCCGTTCTTGCAGAAGTGGTAGGTATTCGTGAGTCCACCTACGCCAGAACAGATCCGCCATATATTGTATTTGTCTCCAGCGCCGGTGGGCGTAAACATCATCCTTAGCGAACACACCAGGTGGATAACTAGGCTGTGTTTTCAATGCGAGCAGATGATTTGGCGTCAGCGGTTCGAGGTCATTGGGGTGATCTGTGTTCATGGTTAAGGGTCTCCCATTAATGATGCTCTCAACTTCGCATAGGAGAGTGTGTAGTCCTTCATCTTCTAAGAGCTGTTGTTTCACAACAGAGCTCAGCACTTTTCTTACTGTGCGGATTTGACGCTCCCAGATACCGCCATGGTGGGACGCAGCAGGCGGGTTGAAAATCCATTGCACACCCTTTCTCATCATGACTTAATTGATACGAGACTGATCCAACTCTGACAATGCCTCACGCAGCTCTCGTTCAGCGCCGACAAAGTTTGTGCCATTGTCGGAACGAATGATTGACACTTGGCCTCTTCTTGCTTGAAAACGCCGTATGGCATTAATACATGAATCGTTGTCAAGAGAATGGGCTACTTCTATATGCACTGCCCTGACAGTTAAACATGTGAAGAGCACTCCATAACGCTTAACCTTTGCACGTCCTCTTCTGACCTCAAAAGGCCCAAAATAATCCACACCCGTATTGGTGAAGGGTGGTTTGTCAGGGAGCAGACGGTCTTGCGGCAGATCGGCCATTTTCTGCTCTCCTGTCTTTGCATGCAGTCTTCTGCAGAGGTTGCACTCTGAAATCACTTTTCTTGCTGCTGCATTGGCTCTTGGTATCCAATACCGTTGTCGCAATACCTCCATGTCCACACTCTTGATGGATGTGGTGGAGAATGAGGTGAGCTATTCTGTGCTGTTTATGCAGAATGGCAGGATGCTTGGCCTCCTCAGGCATCGCCGATTTATTCAAACGTCCTCCTACTCTCAACACATCATCTTGCAAGTATGGATCCAGTTTGAAGATACAACTGTTCTTTTTCACACGGGAGCCTCCCGGCTGCAAGGCTTGTATCTCCTCCGTGTAAGCTTGTCTCTGACTGTATTTAACCAGTTCAATTTCAGCTCTGGATATATCTTCCACGGTAAGTATTCTTTTTTCCAGGTTCTTTTTGCAAATCAACATTTGCTGTTCAACTATAGACCTGCATTTCTCTGGATCATTCTCATTCTGCTGTATGTTCTGCTCAAACTCGCTTCTCTTCTTGCTCAGGTGCCGCAACGTCCTTCTCAAGTGCAAAATCCAGGCTGCCGCTTTTTTCAGCTTATGCCAACTGGAGTAATACTCAACGAGCTGGTTCAATGGATCTGTGCACTCGTTTGAGTTTGAGTTTGTGCATGACACTGCAGCGGATGTCTTCACCTCAACATCATCTTCAGTCAAGTAAGTACACTGTTCAGGTTGTTCCGGCCATTCAACTTCTTTTTGCAGGAAACTAGGCCCCTGAAACCAGCTTTTACTTTCCATGAAGCTCTGGATCTTCAAACCTCTTGAAGCCCGATCGGCTGGGTTTTGTGAGGTGCTGACATACTTCCACTGAGAAGATGTAGTCGCTTCTCTAATGAAAGAGACACGGTTTGCCACAAATGTCTTGAAACGAAGGGCATCGTTTTCAATGTACTTTAGTACTGTTGTACTATCTGTCCAGAAGACTGACTCCATCAGGGGAACTTCAAGTTCTTCTTTCATCATCCGATCGATCTTGACTGCAACAGTCGCTGCTGTCAACTCCATTCTCGGGATCGTGATCTGTTTGAGTGGAGCGACTCTGGACTTTCCCATCAAGAATAAAACATGTTTCTCACCCCGATCGTTTGTCAGCAAGAGATACGACACAACGCCATATCCATCTTGACTAGCGTCTGAGAAATTGTGGATTTGAGCAACAATTGTAGGCCCAAATGCAGGGGGTTTGAAACATCTGTTCAGACTGAGTTCTGAAAGCTTGTCTAAGTCTGTCAGCCACTTCATCCATGTCTGGCATGCCTTTTCGTGGATCTCTTCGTCCCAACCTTTCTTCTCTTGGCAGAGATCTCTTAAAATGAGCTTGACAGGTAGTAGGAGTGGTGCCAAAAAACCCATTGGGCCATACACCGAACTGACTACGGATAAAATGCCCCGTCTTGTACATGGCTTGTCCGGCAGATTTATTTTGAACCTGAAGCTGTCAGAACTTGTGCACCACTGTATGCCTAATGCCCGTTCCACTGGTAACTCATCATGCTCCAAATCGAGATCTTTGACTACAGTTGCTCGCTCGTGGTCAGGAATGGAGCCCAGCAGGGTTCTGCTGTTGCTGACCCACTTGGTCAAATGGAAACCACCACTGGCACACAACGTCATCAGCTCCCTCGCAAGAGCAACGGCTTTGTCTTCTGTGGCTACCGACTTCAAGCAGTCGTCCACATAGAAGTTTTTAAGGACTGTCTGTGTGGCTTCTGGAGTACTCTCTGATGCTGCATCCTCTGCTGTTCTTCTCAATGCATATGACGCACAACTAGGGGATGATGTAGCACCGAACAGATGCACACACATTCTGTACTCTTCTGCTTCCACATTCAGATTACCACCTGGCCACCAGAGAAAGCGTAGCATATCTGTGTCCGTGTCTGGAATCCACACCTGGTAAAACATGGACTCGATATCTGCCATCATGGCGACAGGCTCCTGTCTGAATCTCAACAACACTCCGATGAGGGTGTTAGTTAGGTCAGGCCCCTGCAACAACTGGTCATTTAGCGACACACCTTGGTAAGTTGCAGCGCAGTCAAAAACGACTCTGAGTTTCCTCTTTTTTGGATGGTACACCCCATGATGTGGAATGAACCATACTCTTCCATCACTGCGAGTCAACTGTTCTTCTGGAACCCTTACTGCGTAGCCTTTTTCCAGTATGTTGTCCATAAAAGCCTTGTACTCTTGAAAGAAGTCTGTATTCCTACTGAACTTCCTCTTCAAAGAGTTAAGCCTCTGTTCTGCAATACCACGGTTGCAGGGCATCTTCACCTTGTCATCCTTCAAAGGCAACTTGATGCGGAAGTGACCATCCACGAGCTGGGCTGATGTTGTCACCGTATGCATGAACTGCTTGTCATGTTGAGACTGTTCTCGTCTGTCGTCACATCTTCTTTCTGGAAAATCTGCATTGTAATGCTTTATCAGCATGTCTTCAACGCTTATCACAGAAATACGGTTGACAAGGAAACTTTGTCTTTTGCCATCGTCTGATTCCTTCTCTTGGCATCTGCTGATTGGCCCATTGACAACCCAACCAAGAGCTGTCTTCACAGCGTATGGTCCGTCGTTCTGGCTATTAATGATCTCCCATGGCTCCATGGCTTTGTACGCGTTGACACTGATGAGCAGACCAACTTCTGCCTCTAGTTTTGGAAGATAGACTCGACTCAGGTAAGACCACTTCTCCAAATCTTTCTTCTGTGGGATGTTGTCCTTTTTTGCAGGTATATCTGGCTGAGTATACACATTGGGCAGCTGAATGTAATCTTGCTCCTCTAAGCCACACACCTCCAGATCTGTAAGTTCATAGCTATTAACTCTCTGTTCTTGCGCTATAGTGCGAAACAGGAACTCTGTCTTTCTGCCTCGCATATTCAAATTCTTCGCCAAGTCCTCAGTGCAAAAAGTCGCTGTACTTCCTTGATCCAGAAAAGCATAGGTCTTGATTATCTTTGTGTCTTTCTTATGTTTTATCTGCACAGGTACGATGGGAAGAATACACTCACTGTTCCCGGCCCCAGTATGGTCACCTCTTCTGCACCCTGCAGACACAAGAGCACTTGTGACTTCACTTGGGCTTTGTGAGCTGTCATCCGCACTGTTGTTCTTTGATGAAGCATCTTCCTTAACAACGTGCAAGATAGCTGGGTGCTTGAATGAACAATCTGGACAAGGGGCCCTTTTTTTACAGTCCTTGGACATATGACCTGCCGTCAGACACCCAAAACAAAGGCCGTTCGTTTTCAAGAACTGAATTCTCTCTTTCAGAGGCTGTTCTCGAATCTTGTTGCACGCATTCAGTGCATGGTTCTTCTGGCAGTAAAGACAGGGACTTTGAAAGACACTTGCTGACTTGACTGCAAAAGGTTTCTTCTCAGGTTGTCTTTTACTGACATTAATTTCGGTAGCAGACATATTCACAGCAAAGCTGCTTCTTTTAGACTCGCTTTTTCTAATGCTTGGTTGCTTTTTTGAGTTGTTCTGATTACTTGAAGTGGAGTCCAGGATATCTCCAAACAGCGGGTCATTGGCAACCTTTGCTTGGCGGTACACAAATTCCACTAAATCAGGAAACCTGGCTCTTTTTCTTGTTTTTTCTTGAATGTCATAAGCATAACTTCTCCATCCTTCTTTCAGTTTGAATGGAAGTTTGGATAAAATGGACTTCATGTTGGTAGGATTGTTCATTTCATCCATGTAGTCGACATCATTTACTGTGTTACAACATCCAATCAAGAACAAAGCAAAAGCATTCAATCCTTTTCTGTCTTCTGGCCTTATCTGAGGCCATTCCATAGCCTTCTTGATATATGCTGTAGCGATGGTCATTTCATCTCCATAGTGACGATCAAGTAGTTCTCTGGCTTCTTTGTAAGCTCTGTCGGGTCTCATGTGCTCACAGCTCCTTATGAGATCAAGTGGCTCTCCGCTCGTGAACTGTTCGAGGTAGTACAGCCGGTCTTGATGACTGTCTGTTTTACTGTCGATAGCATGCTCGAATGCCCTTATGAAAGCTCTGTAAGTCAGAGGATCTCCTGTAAACGTGGATGTGTCTCTTTGAGGCAGTTGAGACAAACTCTGTTGTTTAATGAGCATCTCTGTGACTTCGTTTTGACGCTGTAGTACTTCGTGCAGGCTATCTGTAGAAGAATCAGTGTGATCATGATGATTAAGATGCGGCGTGCTGCTGACAGCATCATGGCTTGACAATGACTTTCTTCTGGCTGAAACACCAACTGGAGTGACTGGCTTTGGATTGAATGAAAGGGATGGCTTACCAGCTCCACGACGCACATAATCAACTACATCGTGTTTTTCTTGTTTACGCATCAGGGGTTCAAATTTGGGTCCTGAAGGTGGCTCTGTTATATCATAGTTACATTCATGAGCATCTTCAAATTCTTCATACACCTTTAATTTAGCATCTGAAACAGCAAGCTCAGTTTCAAGCTCCAATTGTTCTTTTCTAATTCTCAAGCGAATTTCTTCCTGTTCTATTGCTTCTCTCTTTTTAATTGCTGCAGCTCTTGCCAACAACGCTTCACGTTCAGCTTTAATTCTCAGCATTGCAGAATTAGTACTGGAAGTATGGCTTACCACGGAGTTAGCTTTGGATACACTGTCATGTGGCCTAATATCATCTTCCTCATCTTTTAAAACATCTGCAATCCATTTGTTTGTGTCTTCTATAAACCGCTTAAATTCCGAATGTTTGTTCTCATAAGCATCTTGATCCGCTTTCTTATCATCTTCATCTATTAACTCACACAACTCTTCATTAATCCGTTCATACTGTCTTAAGCATCTTTCAAGCCGTAGCAATGCTTCATCTTTAATGAAATTAACATTGTGGTCATTTTCCTTCAATTTGGCTAAATCATTCTTCTGTTTGGTTATTTGTGCCAACTTTCCCTTGCGTTCTCCTCTCAACCTTTGTAGTTTCTCCTCTACAGCCTTTTCTGTGGGCTTTGGCGCCCTATTTTGGTCAACAAACGCAGCTGCGCTTTCATCTGCCATGTCATGTCACTTTAAAATCTTCACACAAAAACTGTCACAATGCCTGATATTATCCACAGCTTCTACTCTTCTTATGTATTCACAAACACTCGTAAAAAAGAATCACTGTAGTGTAGGATTTCTTTAAGTAAAGCTCTATGACATTCAGAACGAAATATTCAGTGAACATTTACTTTCACTTTTAGACGATGGTTAGTGTGGAAAATATCAGACCTGTTTCAGGGAAAACTTCATTTAGCCGACGACTCACACTCTAGGTTTGACTAGGCTACCTCTTGTTTTCTTTCTGTATTCTTGAGTTGCGACGTAGTTTTCTTCTTTGTTGGCAGCCGCTAACAAGTTTCCTCAGCTCAGCCCCGTCGATTTGCTCGCAATCCTCACGCGAGTGGCTGCCTTCTTTTGCGGTCTTCTCACGCGGCTCGTATTTCGGCTTCGTCGAGCAATCTTTTGACTTTGGATGTGAGTGCAGCAAGCTGACTCACTAGCTTAGGACTTCAAAGTTCTTTTGTACTCAACACAAAACGTCAGCGAATAAAAGTCTTGAATCCAAAGTTCTTTGTTTGACTGTTTAATTATGAATTTCAAAACATAAAATAAAACAAAAACTTATGATCTTTACTTTTCTTACAAATTAACTAGTTTCGTGTAGGTCAAAAGACTGTGTTGCTCCAAAGTCCAGTGGCTTCTGGCTGTTTCGCAGGATTCTAATTTTTCATATTAAATCTAACAACCAATCAAATCACATTATGCTAGATCACTGGTCAACTGTTTACATTCAAATTTCTATGTTCCATTTGCAACACAGGTTTTCTCAAGTTTTACAAAATAAACTCTAAAAATGATTACTTCCATAGAAATGGCTTCAACAAACATAAACAAGGTTTAATTAAAATAGAAGGTAGCAAATGTCAAAACTAACTTTAGCTGGACAATTAACTTTATTCTAGAGCTGCTGTAAAGCCAAAACAATCTCTGTTACCTTCATTTCCTATTATCACTGTAAAGCTGCTTTGAAACAGTCCATATTGTTAAAAGCGCTATATAAATTAAGGTGACTTGACTTGACTATTTCCACTAGTATACCCTCAGCCACAGATGTCGTAGGCTCACATCCCTGGTCAGGCTCACTGGGGGGGCTCCTCTACCAGGGCGATGGTCAACGCTCTCCACTTGTCTTCGGTATCTGGCTGACATGTCGCGTCGAGTGGTAGCTCTCCATCTGCGGGAGGCTCACCCGATTCGTCCGTGGTTGATGGTGGGGAAACAGGCTCTGGGTCCGGCTGTGATCTAGACCAGGGGTAGACACTCTCCAGACATTGGATGATAGCGTCCCTCCAGTTTAGTCCAGTGGTGTCTGGGAGGCCTATGGAGTGATGGTAAATCCCAATTCAGAACAATGACTTCAGGGTCTCGTCTTTGAAGGGACTGGTGACGGCAAGAAGACAGAAGTTTCCAGTAAAAACAAAAAAATCTAGGATTTCACAAGCAATCGCAGACAGTTCAGTTATCGGTTATTCTGTCACAGGGATGAAGATGATGAAGACGGACAACAGGATTATAAAAACATAAACAAGTTTTTAATTAAACTAGAAGGTAGCAAATGTAACAGCGTGTGTAACATGCACACACAAACAATAACCGACAACTAAAGACAGAACACAGAGGAACTAAATACACAGAGGTAAAGAACTAAATTATGTACAGCGGTGGTGGAAGATTAGTGTCCATGGGAACAGATGAGTGGCAGGAAACAAAGACAAAGAAACGTCTCGGTTACGAATGTAACCCTAGTTCCCTGAAGGAACGAGACGCTGCGTGAAAACACTGTGGGAACGCCCCTTGCGTTGGGCGTCATGAAGCATGTATGGAATCAGTCCAATGGTGAGATGGAACGTCATAGGCAGGTGACGTCATCGACCAGGAAACTATAAAGCACCCCAAAATCACTGCCGTGACAGCTTCTGAAAGGTCTGAAGCAAGTCGCTCACGGGAATGCCGGGGGTACGGCAACGACACGCAGCATCTCGTTCCTTCAGGGAACTAGGGTTACATACGTAACCGAGACGGTCCCTATCAGGAACTCGAGCTGCGTAAAAACGCTGTGGGAACGCTAATACCTACGTCGCCATAAGAGCAAGTGACCGACTGTGTAAATCAGAAAGCACATTCAGCCGAAAGCTCCTGCGCCCCAGGAGTGGAGCTGAGATCAAGGTCATAAAACCAGACAAATGTATGCGGTGAGGACCAGCCTGCCGCATCACAGACATCATGGAGAGAAACTCCTGATAATAAGGCTTTGGAAGCCGCCATACTCCTAGTGGAATGAGCCCGAACAGCCAAAGGTGAAGGCTGACCAGCCGACTCATAGGCAAGTGAGATGGCCTCGACCACCCACTTGCTCATTCTCTGCTTAGATGCGGGACACCCTTTCCTGGGTGACCCAAAGCAAACAAACAACTGTTCCGATTTCCTCCACAGGGCAGCTCTGTGGACATAAGCATCTAAAGCCCTAACAGGGCAGAGCAGATTGAGTTTTTCCTGATCCGATGACGTAAACGGGGGAGGACAGAAGGCCTGCAGAACTATAGGTCTGGCCACATTGGTAGGAACCTTAGGGACATAACCTGGCCTAGGGTGGAGAAAAGCCTTCACCATTCCAGGCGAAAATTACAAGCATGAAGGAGAAACCGAAAGAGCCTGAATGTCTCCAATTCTTTTGAGAGACGAGATAGCGAGGAGAAATATGGTTTTCAAAGTGACAAGCTTTTCAGGAACTTCCTCAATAGGCTCGAAAGGAGCTAGGGAGAGACTTCACGTACACCTTTAGTGTGGAGGGGGACAGCCCTGAGGAGAAACGCTCCTGCAGGAACTCCAGCACTGCACCCACTGGGCAGTTAACTGGGTCCAGCTGGTGTTCTCCACACCAAGAAGTGAACAACCTCCACTTCAAGGCATATAACTTCCTTGTGGACGGAGCTCTGGAGTGAAGGATGGTCTCGGTTGACCATCCTCAGTTGAGAGACCAGCACCTACGAGCTGGGCCCCCTCAGAGGCCAAGCCCATAGTTTCCACAGTTCTGGGCAGGGGTGAAGGATCGACCCACTCGCCTGAGAGAGAAGGTCCCTCCTGATCGGAATCTATAGAGGAGAGCCGTCGAGAAGAGATACTAGGTCCGCAAACCACACTCGGGCCGGCCAGAACGGGGCTACCAATAATAGACTGACCTCGCCCCGGCGAACCCTCTCCAGAACTCCTGGAAGCAGAGCAATCGGGGGAAAGGCGTACAGATGTGACCAGCCACGGCTGTACCATAGCGTCCAACCTCAGAGGGGCTGGAAGGCTTAGAGAGAACCACAGTGGACAGTGTGATGTCTCCCTGGAAGCAAACAGGTCTACCTCAGCACGACCGAACTGCTTCCAAAGGAGCTCCCCCACCTCGGGGTGGAGTCTCCATTCCCCGGGCCTCAGCCCCTGCCTCGACAGGATGTCCGCTCCCTGATTTAGGTACCCTTCCCCTGGGAACACAGAAGGATCTGGCAAGCCAGCTTGTACAACGGGCGAGAGCGCAGACCCCCCTGATGGTTTATTTAAGAGACCACCGATGTGTTGTCGGACCGGACAAGAACATGATGACCTCTCAGGTCTGGGAGGAAGTGTTTCAGAGCCTGAAACACCGCCAACATCTCTAGACAATTTATATGCCACAACCGATGATGGTCCTGCCACAGACCCTGGGCTGGACGACCACTCATGATCGCCCCCCAGCCTGTGAGGGAAGCATCTGTCGTTAGCGTTACATGATGACAAAGAGCACCCAACACAGGTCCCTGGGACAGAAACTAAGGATCCCTCCACATGACCAGAGCACGGAGGCAACGCCGTGTAACTTTGATCATGCGGAGGGGGTTTCCCCTCGGGGAGAACCCCTTGGTTCTGAGCCACCACTATAACGGTATCATGTACAGCAGGCCGCAAGGTATAACGTTGGACGCTGCTGCCATGAAACCCAGCAGTCTCTGGTACTGCTTTACAGTGAGCAACTGGACTAGCTTTACTTGTTTTACTGCTGAGCGGTCCCCCTGAAATGCGGGCCCGCATCACTACCGAATCCCATAATACCCCCTGAAAAGATGTCTTCTGTGATGGAGATAGAACACTCTTCTTGGCATTCAGCCTCAACCCCATTTTTTTATGTGTGTGATCTCGATGCCGAACCGCTTGTTGCTCCGATTGAGCCAGAATCAACCAATCGTCGATATAGTTCAGAATGCAAATACCCTGGAGCCGCAGCGGGACTAGCGCTGCGTCCATGCATTTCGTGAACGTGCGGGGAGATAAAGCTAGACCGAATGGAAGAACACGATATTGGCACGCTTCGCCCCCGAAAGCGAACCTCAGGAACTTCCTGGTTGGCAGAAGGGACCCTGAGGGCACCGAGAGAGAATGGGCACCGTCTGATGCGGTGAACACCTTTCTCTCACGGTGGGCACCACCCTCAGCATCCTGATGCCTCTGGCTTCAGGATTAGACGAAGCCTTTTTGGCCGCAAATCTGTCCTCAGATCAGTTTTACTGCCAGAAGACTTCGCCTGAGAAAGCTGCGCCTGGTCCCACTGTTTTGCAGGGGGAGCCCGAAATGCGACACTTTGTCGAAGGGGTGAGCGTCCCTCGGGAACACGCTCGCTGGGACCGTCTACGCCCCTGCATAAAGGCAGGGTTGGTAGAACGGGCCCCTGAGGGCACTGAGAGAGAATGGGCACCGTGTGATGCGGTGAACTCCTTCCTCTCGCAGTGGGGACTCCCATCAGCATCCTGACGGCGGTGGCGTCAGAAGTACTTTTTAGATTAAGCCACTTGGCATAGTAATTGTCCTCAGATCAGTTTTACCCCCGAAAACTTCATCTGAGAGTGTCACATCTGGTCCCACTGTTTTACAGGGGAACACGAGACGCGACACTCTGCTTTTGTTGCGCCCATGCAAGGAGCTTATCGACAGCCAGGACTGACCCGCCCAGCAGTCCTTGTTTTTAAACGCCGGTGCCTTAAAAGAAGATGTCGTTTCGGCGGAGAGATGCTGTAAGCGTCTCTTCAGCCTAGGCATCGCCCCATAACCGTGAATTCAAGCCCCAGCAATATTGAAATATTTTTCGTGGAGGTCTGAGGACTAAAAATACAGTTTGAAATCGTTTTCCTCCAGGACTTCGACACCTCGGTGTGGAGGCCTGGAAAAACGGCAGGCACCGTCGTGGAGGTTGCAATCGTAAAGGCAAAAATAGTTTTTTTATATATAAACTCCTGCCAAACTGCTAACCACTCAATGCTTAATTTTTCTACAGCATGTGTAAGCACCTCCATAAGCTCCTCATTTATTTCTGTTCTGGGGAATGAGGCAGAGAGTCCTCATTATCCCCTTATTTTATAATTATTAATTGATATAATAATAATATATTTATTTATTTATTTATTTATTTTTAATACAAACAACATCCAGCTCCTCAGAACTGGATAGTTGCAATATTGATGGCACAGCCTGGGCAGAAGAAACCGCAGAGCGTGCTTCCAGCCCTGAACTGAGGCACTGAATTGAACAGTTAAAGGCTGAGATAGGGCGAGGCCCGTCTCAAACCCCGCTGTCAGATTCATCCGCGATCCCCACGACACGCGCCGCGCATGCTGTACTCCCAAACAAACAACACAAAGATCGTGTGAATCCTCACCCGTGAGATAGAGTACAGGGGGGAACACACTTTCTGTATTGCTGCTCACTCGCCATTTAGATATGTGAATGTGAATATATATATATATATATATATATATATATATAGTTTTTTTTTTTTTTTTTTTTTTTTTTGAAAAACTCCTGCCTAGCAATCACTAAAGACAGACAAAAACACTGGGACAGATTCACACACAGAGCGCTTGCTGAAGACAACAGAAGCTGTCGCGGCTGTGATTTTGGGGTGCTTTATAGTTTCCTGGTCGATGACGTCACCCGCCTATGACGTTCCGTCTCGCCATTGGACTGATTCCATTCGTGCTTCATGACGCACAACGCAAGGGTCCCACAGCGTTTTCACACAGCTCGAGTTCCTGATAGGGAACTTGTGACTGATGACAACAAACTGAAAGTCCATGAAAGTGAAACTAAAGATGAAGGAGTCTAGATAACCATGACAATATACAACTAGGCTATACAGTGTATGTCTACAATCTCGTATGGCCTCTTCTACCTCTTCGCCTGTTTTGCCTACCCTTCCAACGCACATCCTTACTCCTCTTCTTCCCGGCTGTTGACCCTGTTTGTTTCCTTGTTGTTCTACCATTGTCAGAATTAGTAACACTGTGTTGTGCTCTGTCTATATGCAGTGTTGGGAAGGATACTTTAAAAATGTATTTCGTTACAGAATACAGAATACATGCCCCAAAATGTAATTTGTAACGTATTCCGTTACGTTACTCAATCTGAGTAATGTATTCTGAATACTTGGATTACTTCCACATTGAATTGCATTTTATAAGTGTAGGAATGTGAAATGGTGATGCGGTGGTGACGCGTTGTAACATGTAGGGATGGCACTGCCAATAAAGCACCTAAAAGATGTCACAAAGAACCGCCAAAAGTATTGATTATGAATATGTCAAATATAGCAAGGAGATATTTTAATTGTTTATTAATAAACAAGTGTTTTCTGTCTGTGTCACTGTCGCCTGCAAAGATGAAGTTGACGATGCTGACTCGCGATCTTTGCAGTAAGCTAGTGAACGCGCCAGAGAGAAATGCGCATTTCATACGAATTACATAAGCAGAACGCAGTCTGTTTTGTTTCGTTTTGAATTGTTCTGTTTAAATGTAGACATGTCTGTGACTGTAAGGCAAGTATAATCTTACGCAAAGTTTCGGTTCATTTCATGAACCGCGCCGGCGCTTCCATGTCGTGAAATATTTAGCCTACTTCTTATTTATTAAATCAAGGCAATTGGTTGATGAAACATTTATTAAAATTAAGATACAATTAATACAAAACGAAATTCCCTTTAAAGAAAGGCTTTGTGCTTTCTGTTTGAGGTCTCTGCGAAAGTTTTAAAGCAGTCTTTTAGTGCCGCTTTCAGAGCGCTCACGTTCGTAACATTGTTTTTTCCTCATAAATGCGAACGTGAAAAAATTACTAAAATTTATATTTTATGTTCTGTGGAGAACCCTTCTTCATCCGGTGGGTAGTATTACTTTTGGTTTGAGCAGTGTAATTCACAGAAGTAGGCTACTAAAACATATTTTGCCACCTAAAATTTAAAGTCACGTTATTGGATATATAAACAGACGTTTTTAAATATATTCGTATTAAATGCATTTTCTGAGAATTTCTATTTCAAGTTTTAACTGCAAATGTCGCGTCCATAATGCTGGAATTGCTTAATTTTAAAGTATTTATTTTGTGGTGTAGGTCTACATATTTTATAATGTTAACTTCAAATAATTCTTATAGTAATTTAAAGATGTGGTAGCATTGGATCTGGACGGGAAGGATAACTTACTTTAAGATGCTTCTTCAGGTTGGAGGTGGAGTCTTTGGGCGCTGAAAGGAGGTTGGTTGCTGGCAAGCAGAGGTTGCACTGCACAGTTAGGCTATATTTCGTTCTCCCTTCTCTTTCTTTAATGTGAAATGCTGTTTGAATTTCCAAGATAGAAACGCATTCTTGCCCTGGCTCTGTTCCGGCTCCATCTCTACTCTAGCTCCCACTGCTCTTCCAACTCCATTGTGACTGATCACGCAAACCGCGCATTTTTTTTTGGTTTTCACATTGGGGCTTCTGGGAAATGCTGAGTTGCCTTAATTTATTTAGAGAGTGAATAAACTTGTGAAACAGAGAAGTATCGTAATGTAATCCGTTGATTTCAACAATGTAACTGTATTCTAAATACCAACTATTTAAATTGTAACTGTAACGGAATACAGATACTCATAATTTGTATTCTGAATACGTAACGCCGGTACATGTATTCCGTTACTCCCCAACACTGTCTATATGATTGCCAAATGAAGCTTCATGAGATGCACCTCTGAGCTCTTTTAGACAAATGGTTGATCATTGGTTGATTTAGCCCTTTACATTTCCCTTCATTAGTAAAATTCTAAATTCTCATTCGCATTTCACCAATTCACGACACATTCATAAAAAAAGTCTAATAGAAATGTATAGAAAAAATACTTGATGCATTACTGTATAAAAACTAGTTTAACCATTTTGCATTTAATGACTTGTGCAAGAAACTAATACCTAGATGTTTTGAGGGTAAGACTATTCAACACTGAGAACCAGTATAAAGCATTTGATGAACATGACATAAGGAATTGATCCATTGGGAAACAGCAGACAATTGCAAATTATCAATTGCATGAATGTACCAAAACATTTGCAATTTGTTCAAAACAATAAGAAATTGCTTTTATGATGATCACAAGTGACTAGATAATGTCAAGGTAGAACAAGTAGTTTTGAGAATTTCGGTTGTGAACTGAGAAATGCACCACAGCGACTGAACATGTGCCTCAAGGAAATATGCAGTTCAAAGTACAATAAAGCTAGAGTTTTCAGCCTGCTGGAAGATTATTATAATTGCATTCAAGGATTCTGAAAGTCCCGATGAAAGGCTGTTCCATTGTAATCGGTGGTACCTGTAGTACCTAATGCTTCTTCCTGAAATAATTTACAGTTCAAGCTGTGTTATAGTTTAAAATATAAAGCTCACACCAATGAAACTATGGTAAAGATCCATAGTTTTTTTTTTTTTTTTTTTTTTGATGTGCTAAGCGTGTTTTACGTGTTTGTATTACTGTAAACTCAAGAGTATGTGCGGAATAGAATGAATTGCTTTTAGTACAATGTCAGTGCAAATATAATTACTAGATTCTACATCTGGCAGTTATAAATATTCACATTTTAATGCTTTAAAATTGAACAAAATTTAATGCAGGCTGTGTTCAAAAGACAAACCATGAGATTATAAAAGTCAGCTCATCCGATCTGCCTTTTTGCATTCATTCACTCGCATGTGCTGTCTCTCTCTCTCCTTCCTTCCTTGCTTCCTTCCTTCCTTCCTTCCTTTATATCTCTCTTTCCATCCTCAGAACTCTTTCTTTTTTTCTCCTCCTTCTCTCTATATTTCTCTGGGATAGGCCTATAAACCCCTCCCCCTCTCACATTTCTGCTGGATTTATTGGTGCAGGAATCGAAGTGAGTTCAGCACCTTTGCTGGCTTTCTAATGCCAAACACAGCATTAAAGATCACCAGTCACAAGCATGGTTCTGACACCAAGATGAGCACTCCACATATGGATCTGGTTAACACAGCCGCAAGGCTTTGTTAACAACCAAACTAGTCACAGTGAGACTAATACAAGAACACGAGACAATGTGCTAGACTTATAATAATAATAATAATAATAATAATAATAATTATAATAATAATAATAATAATAATAAAAAATTTAACTTGTAATGCACTTTATATTTGAGCAAATCTCAAAGTGCTACATAATAAAAACAGGTAAGTGCTAAAAGTATAAACACATGGAGAGCATGAAGATAAGGAAAAGTTCAAACATAAGCTCTCCTAAAAAGGTGGGTTTTAAGGCCACGTTTAAAAGCATCCACAGTCTGTGGTGTCCTCAGGTGGTCAGGGAGAGCATTCCACAATCTGGGAGCAGCAGAGCAGAAAGCCCGATCTCCCATTGTACGGAGCTTGGTCCTGGGAGGTTTCAGGAGATACGCTGAGGCAGATCGGAGGGCACGTGTTGAGGTTTGAGGGGTTAGGAGTTCCTTGAGGTAGGAGGGGGCTTCACCATGAATACATTGGTGGGTAAGCAGGGAGACCTTGTACTCAATCCTGAATGAGACAGGAAGCCAGTGGAGTGATTTGAGAATGGGGGTGATGTGGTCATGTTTGCGGACCCTCAACAGGATCCTAGCAGCGCTGTTCTGGATGTACTGCAGGTTCTGAAGGCTTTTCTCAGGGATCCCAGTGAGGAGCGCATTGCAGTAGTCCAGCCTGGAGGAGACAAAAGCGTGGACAAGCTTTTCCGCATCTGCAGGAGTGAGTGAGGGACGGAGTTTGGCGATGTTCCTGAGGTGGAAGAATGAGGTTTTGCAGACATGTTTGATATGAGCCTCAAAGGTCAGATGGGAGTCCATTTTAACACCCAGGTTGGTGGCTGATGTTGAAAGTGGAATATTTTGACCAGAGAAGGTGATGCTGGTAATGTCAGATGACCGAATCTGATGTGGAGTGCAGACTAAGATGGCTTCAGTCTTGGAGCTGTTTAGCTGTGGAAAGTTTTGCTTCATCCACGCCTTTACCTCCTCCAGGCAAGTAGTCAGAGTGGATGATGGCAGGGCAGCAGAGGGGATTGGGTTTGTCCTGAGGTAGAACTGAGTGTCATCAGCATAGCAGTGGAATGAAATTCCATGCCGACTGATGACTTGGCCAAGGGGGAGCATGTAGAGAATAAACAGGGTTGGGCCGAGCACTGAGCCTTGAGGGACACCACAGGTGACATTGTGTGTCAGGGATTTATCCTCTCCCAAGGCGACATTCTCAGTTCTCCCGGTGAGGTAGGATGAGAACCACTCATGGACAGAGTCAGAAACTCCTATAATGGAATTTAGACGGTGGAGGAGGATGTTGTGGACCACAGTGTCGAATGCTGCAGACTCAGAGAGTTGGGGAGCCAGCATCCGCAGTCATCAGCAGGTCATTTGTGACCCTGACCAGGGCTGTTTCTGTGCTGTGGCCAGGGCGGAAACCAGACTGAAATTTTTCGAACAGGTTGTTTTGTTTTAGATGGTCCTGGAGCTGTGCAGCAACGACTTTTTCCAGCACCTTGGAAAGGAAAGGAAGGTTGGAGATGGGCCTGTAGTTGGCAAAGACTTCTGGGTCTAGGGTGGGTTTTTTGAGAAATGGTCTGATGACAGCGGTTTTCATTGTAGATGGGACATGGCCATCCTGGAGGGAGTGATTAATGACCTTTGTGATGAGGGGATTTATGACATGAAGGTTGGATTTTAGACAGGGCTGTGGGGAAGGGGTCCAGGGCACAGGTGGATGGTTCATCTTTTTGATGATGTCCTCAACCTCTCGCTGTGAGATGACCAAAAAACTGCAGAGTGGTTGGGAAATCCCAGGCTGTGGGTTGGCAGTCAGGACAGACAGTGTGGAAGAACTGGATAGCAGGGAACGGATGGTGTCTATTTTTTTCCTGAAAAAAGTGATGAAATTGTTACACCTCTCTTCTGTGGCTTCTGAATGAGAATGAGAATGAGTTTGCGGTTTGAGGATGTCATGTATGGTAGAGAAAAGTTGCTTGGAGTTGCCAGGGCTGGTGTTGATAATGTTGGAATAGAACTGTGAACGTGCATCTTTTAAGGACCTTGCATAGGACTTCTTATGTTCTCGGTAGGCCTGCCTATGAAGTGGCAGGAGTCTTGAGGAGTCTTGTGAGTCTTGAGGCCTTGAGGTGCCGCTCAAAGACACGCCCAGCTGTTTTCATTTGCCGGAGTTCGTTGGTGTACCAGGGGGCTGTGCGTACGAAGCTGACAGTTCTAATTTTGACAGGGGCATGGAGATCTAGGAGACCGCTCAGAGACTGGTTGTAGAAGTCAACCGACTCAGTGACTGAGGAGAAATCAGCAGAGGAGAGATGTTGGAGGTCTATGGTCAAGATGTCCGGGTTGATCTTTTTCAGGTCCCTATAGCAAATTTGACGCTTGTCTTTGGTGTGTGGGGAAAGGAGGGTCAGCTCCATTGAGATGGCCTTGTGGTCAGACACACCCAGATCGTGCACCAGAAGGTTGCTTATGGGGGCAGAGTTGGAAATGACCAGGTCCAGTGTGTGCCCCCTGGAGTGTGTGGGGACATTGATATGTTGTTGGAGGTTGAGACAGTCCAATAGTTGCAGAAAATCAGCTGCAAAGTGGCAGGAGGGGGTGTCTACATGAATATTAATATCTCCAAGTATAATAATGTTGGCAGAGGTGGTGCAGAGTGTAGTGAGAAGGTAGTGTATCTCTGAGATGAAAGCTGAGTTGGATTTGGGGGGAGCATTGTCATGGGGACGGGGGGGTTACATTTAAATGCTAGGCATTCAAATGAGGACAGTGTAGGCAGGGGGAGGGGGAACAGCTCCAAGTTTTGTCGGTGTATGACAGCAAGGCCGCCACCACGACCAGTGCTGCGGGCTCTCTCCAGGAACCTGTAACCGGGGGGACAGACTTCATTAAGCGCTGAGTAAACCCCTGGCTGGTGCCATGTTTTCTGTCAGGCACATAAAGTCTAATCCTTTGTCCATGATGTGGTCTTGTATGAAGGATGCTTTATTTGTGAGGGATTGTGTATTGAAAAGTTCAATTTTGAGTGTTGATGCTGTGGTCAATCTCTGTAGAGGCCGTAGTACGCTGGAATCCACTCCGCGTTTTCTGGCCTGCTTGGTGTGGAGAGATCTTGCGGTGTTTCCCGTAATGCTCAGCTGAGCGTACAGAGATCTCGCGATGTTTCCTGTGTAGCTAGCACAGTGAGCGACACTGCTCTGATGATGCGGCAGACGTGTGACAGTGGTCCAGATGGATGGAATGTGTGAAGCAGGCTGGCCAGGCTGATGGTAAACAAACTTTCGACGGGAATTTCTGTGGATGTAACGCAGACGGCGCTGAAGTCCAAGTTCTTTGATGGCTGCGATGCACGTTGGAATGGAACGGTTGTTGAGAGTTAGCAGCTGTGGGATAGAGTATTTGAGCTTCATGCCAGTCGCTGAAAGTGTTAGCCAAACACAGAAATGGAAGACTGTCAAGCACAGGAAGAAGATGGTCCATATCATAGCAGCGGGGAGCACAAGGCAAAACCGGACCGGGACAGCTAGATGGCTGTCCCAAGAGTAAAGTTAAAGGGGTCATGACATGGTTTTTTGTTTTGTTTTATTATGTTCCCTTAGGTGCAATTATAGTATTACTATAGTTTTTTGTACAAAAAAAAGAAAAAAAAAGTAGTGATTTATGACATTTTCCCACCCTGTTTCTCACCTCTGATTCAAACAGTCTGTTTTGGGGTGTTTCCCCTTTAAGACTTCAGTGTTAATGCCCTCTGTTATGATTGGCTAACGTCAGTGCTGCTTATGCATACATTATTAACGTTAATCATTTTGTATCACATGTAGACTACACAATGCTCCACCATGTGAAACTTTGGTCTTCCAATCTTTTACCATCATGTCAATTCTCAATTGATTTTGATTCATATGCGCGAGGGAGGGAGGGAGAGAGAGAGAGAGCAAGACAGTATGAAGGCGCGGCCGGGGCTCGCTCGCTCGCTCGTTTTCTGCTCGTTCTGTCAGTAACATGCCCTGTCACACTCATCTGATCACTCACCGTTCACATAAAGCTTTGGCGCGCTGCATATGCTGCAAATAAACTGCATCCAACTGCTTTCCCTGACGTCTGGATCGTTCGGCAGCGTATTCAAACATGTTGTTTGTCCACAGCAGGAACAGCACATCTGCGTGGCATCACAGTCATCTTGTAAACAGTCCCACTCGCTGCACACCAACGCATGCGATGATGCGAAATGAGGCGTAGTTGTCTTGCGCTGGAGGCGATCATATGCAAACGACTGGTACGTCACTTCTTACCGTGACGTCACTTCATACCATGGATCCAGAACGAGCTGTATTTAGAGCTTGATTAAATAAATGCTTCGTTTATAATGGGGAGGACGTCTTAAGCTATGAAACTTCCTGGAAGTTTTAATAGTACATAGATCTCTTATATACCAAAAGATCAAGGCAAATTTGGTTTCTCATGTCATGACCCCTTTAAAACTTTTTCGTAGCAGCGCTGGAATGACGGAGAAATCCGGGTGTTCACCACTGACAGCGGGAGGTGACCAACAATCCGCTGATGTTGGAGAAGATGTCAGTAGGTGAGTAAAGCCTTCAATTGTGTATCAGTCCGTACAAAAAACTCAAGAGAAATACTGTTAGACTAGACGGATTTCAGAAAAATGGCCTTCTATAAGAAGTGAGGAGCATTTATGGATACTAATTTGCATATCAATATGGCCGCCAAATTGCTTATCTTGCTCAGTCGTTATACTATTTTCCCCTAGTTTTTTGTAAGTAGGCAATCAAGATGAGGAAATTAAGTTTCTAGATCGATAGTCAAGGGTCAGAGCAAAGATAAAATGGAGGCTCACTGCCTTTTTTATGCAAAATACCAACTTTTTAAGGTGAAATTAAGCATTATTTCTGTCGTTTTTTAAGGCAGACATAAATATTCAATCAATATCACTCTTAAATGTTCCCAGTGTATATATGATATGGGATGTATTCCATATTACATAATAACTAAGAAAAACACCATTGAAAGTTGTCTGAGATTTCATATTTTTATGCAAACAAAGCATTTATGCTCTTATTTCAAACATCGAAAAACCCAGGTGAATGTTCTAAAATAGGGGAAAAAACACCATGAAACTTCCCTTGAACAGATCTACAGATCACATCTTGTTTCTGTATACACTCACCTAAAGGATTATTAGGAACACCTGTTCAATTTCGCATTAATGCAATTATCTGATCAACCAATCCCATGGCAGTTGCTTCAATGCATTTAGGGGTGTGGTCCTGGTCAAGACAATCTCATGAACTCTAAACTGAATGTCAGAATGGGAAAGAAAGGTGATTTAAGCAATTTTGAGCGTAGCATGGTTGTTGGTGCCAGACGGGCCGGTCTGAGTACTTCACAATCTGCTCAGTTACTGGGATTTTCACGCACAACCATTTCTAGGGTTTACAAAGAATGGTGTGAAAAGAGAAAAAACATCCAGTATGCGGCAGTCCTGTGGGCGAAAATGCCTTGTTGATGCTAGAGGTCAGAGGAGAATGGGCCGACTGATTCAAATTGATAGAAGAGCAACTTTGACTGAAATAACCACTCGTTACAACCGAGGTATGCAGCAGAAGACCCCACCGGGTACCACTCATCTCCACTACAAATAAGAAAAATAGGCTACAATTTGCAAGAGCTCACCAAAATTGGACAGTTGAAGACTGGAAAAATGTTGCCTGGTCTGATGAGTCTTGATTTCTGTTGAGACATTCAGAGTCAGAATTTGGCGTAAACAGAATGAGAACATGGATCCATCATGCCTTGTTACCACTGTGCAGGCTGGTGGTGGTGGTGTAATGGTGTGGGGGATGTTTTCTTGGCACACTTTAGGCCCCTTAGTGCCAATTGGGCATCGTTTAAATGGAAACGAAAGGAGGTCAAACACAGTATTAGTATGGTGTTCCTAATAGTCCTTTAGGTGAGTGTATTTTCTTTCATGTTTGTAGCTTAATTGCTTTGCTTTTTTATGTTAGATTTTTAGTTCTGTAGTTCACTCCCTCTGTAAATTGTTTTTGGTAAATTGTTTTTATACCTTTCTAGTGTGCTTGTGTGCCATTTGCTTTGGAATTTCATTTTGATTAGTATTTCTTTCTGCAGTCCTTTTCCAAGTTCTTTGTTTACCCCTGGCCTTGGTATACTTGAGGACTACAACTCCACATTTAAACAAGGACATTGGTCATCACTCTGACATGCACACATTGCAGTGCATAACAGCCCTGATTTTCGGCATTTGCACTGGCGTGTTCTGCATTGTTTTTTATAGGTACACAGGATAATTTCCAGACAACTTTCAGGTATTGGATTCTGTGACATAAGAATGGTCTGTAGTCCTGAACTGCCATGTTTCCATCCCATGTCCAAGGGTGAAGGAAGCTCAGGTGTTGTCAAGATGGGGGTTCATGTCTTGTTCTTGTCTGTCTTGTGTTCCCCCCATTATTGTGTATTTGGTTCAGTCCTGTTCCAGTTTTCCCGCTCCTCGTTTGTGTTCATGTTTACCACCTGTGTTCTTAGTTAATTTGCCCAGCTGTGTCCTGTTTAAATTATCTGTTCCTCTGTATTTATTCCGAGTTCCTTGTTCCGAGTTCCTTGTTCCGAGTTCCTTGTTCCGTGTTTACTCTGGATTACCTGTTTGTTGGATTATTATTGTTTCAGACAACACCAGAGTTTTTTACATGCTACGTGCGGGAAATGGGAAACCAGAATCACAAGCACATCAGTCTCTAGATGACACGACTGCTGTGTCTGACTGGCAGTGCACTGCATGTATTAGAATGTAAATTTCCTGAAGAAAATGTGAAGTGGCGCTTGCAGTGGCAAAACTCACCGCTCGGTTGCTAGAGTGTTGGACATGGTTGCATACGAGCCAACAATCATGTCTCTACGATGTTCTGGTGCAAAGATATGGCTTATTTATGTTGTTCAGGTAGTTGCTAGGGTGTTCTAAGGTATTTTGGCTGGTTGCTAGGGTGTTATGGGTGGTTGCTAGGGTGTTCTAAGGTATTGTGGCTGGTTGCTAGGGTGTTTCTAGGGTGTTCTAAGCGATTCTGGGTGGTTGCTAGGGTGTTCTAAGGTATTTTGGGTGGTTGCTATGGTGTTGCTAGGGTGTTTTAAGGTATTTACACGTAACTAATCTCTATTAGCATGTAGCTATTCACTGCTAGCATGTGTAGCATGTTGGAAGTGCTGTTTGCTAACATGAGTCAAAAGAGCCAACCCCCATGTCTCTACAATGTTCTGATGCAGATATATAGGTCTTGCTAAACGGTTGCTATGGTACTCTGTTTAATTGCTAGGGAGTGGCTTAGCAGCTGCCAATGATGAATCTCCAATGGCTGCTTGTCAGTGTGAATGATATAAACCAATCCCCATCTCTGTACGATGTTCTGATGCAGAGATATAGATCTTGCAATATGGTTGCTAAGGTACTCTGTTTGGTTGCTAGGGAGTGGCTTGACAGCTGCCAATGACGACTGCTTGTCAGTATGAATTATAAAAACCAACTCCCATGCCTCTGTGACATTCAGAATGGAAGATTTCCCTCTTTGGATTTTGGTTGCTAAGGTGCTCAACAATGGTTGCTAGGGAGGGGCTAAAAAGTGTTGAGGTGATTCACGATTGGCTCTTTGCTGCCCCGAGTTAAACGAGACCACCCTCGTGTTTCTATGACAATTCAGTCTGGAGATATGCCTTTGATCTCTTTCAATGGAAGTCTATGGCATCTGTTGCTAAGGTGCTCCAAATGGTTGCTAGGGCGTGGCTAGTTAGCTTCATACATTTCATACATGGAACCATACATTTACGATCACTTCTAGTGTTTATACTACTAAAACAGTTTACCTAACATCTCAGACTAACCTAACATCGCTAGCTTCCGTTATTGTTAACACAACACGCTTGTATCTCGTTAGCCTGTTAACGCAGATCAAAAAAACACTCTTCTGTTCCGATCACCATAACAAATCGATTTGCCCCACTCAGTGAAACACCCACTGAGAATTATGTTGATTGTGCCCTGGTAATTGGCGATTCTATTACACGGAACGTGAAAATAGAGACACCAGCCACCATAGTTACATGTTTGCCGGGAGCCAGAGCGCCTGACATCAAAGCAAATTTAAAAGTGTTGGCTAATGCTAATCGTAAATTCTCTAAGATTGTTATTCACGTCGGCACAAATGATGTTCGACTTCGCCAGTCGGAGATCACCAAAATTAATATTAAAGAGGTGTTTGAACTCGCAAGTACGATGTCAGGCACTGTAATTTGCTCTGGCCCCCTTCCTGTTCGAAGGAGTGATGAGATAGTTAGTAGACTGTGTTCACTCAATGGCTGGTTGTCTAATTGGTGTCCGCAAAATAATATAGAATTCATAGACAATTGGAAAAGTTTTTGGGGCAAACCTGACCTGTTGAAAAGAGATGGTATTCATCCCTCCTGGGATGGTGCTGCTCTTCTCTCTAGTAATTTGGCTCATAGTCTTAGAGATAAAACATGACAACCTGGGGCTCAGGTCAGGAAGCAGACAGACTGGCTAAATCGACCGTCTGCTAGCGGCCTCACGTCACCAAGGTCAGATAAATCCCATCACATAGTGGCTCTTTCACCTAGATATCATCATATAGAGACTGTGTCTGTTCCCCGAATTTGGAAATCCAAAAAACTGCCAAACCTTTCTAAGGTTAAAAGTTTAATTGATGTTCAACAAATAAAAAACAGATATAATACAGATGAGCAAACGATAAAGCTTGGGTTGTTGAATATTCGATCCCTTAATTCAAAAGCGCTCATAGTTAATGATAAGATTACAGACTATAACCTAGATGTGCTGTGTTTGACAGAAACCTGGCTAAAACCAAACGATTACATTACTTTAAATGAGTCCACTCCGCAAGATTACTGTTATAAACATGAGCCTCGTCCGAAAGGCAAAGGGGGAGGTGTTGCTGTAATTTATAGTAATATTTTCAAAACCACTAAGAAATCTAGTTTTAAATATACTTCTTTTGAAGTGTTGGTGCTTAATGTAAAAATATATAGTGTAAACAATAAATCACGTTTGAGAATTCTGCTGGCTACTGTTTACAGGCCACCAGGGCACCATAAAGATTTTATCAAAGAATTTGCTGACTTTCTATCAGAATTAGTATTGGCTGCCGATAAAGTCCTAATTGTTGGTGATTTTAATATACATGTAGATAATGAAAAAGATGCATTGGGATTGGCATTTAAAGACATTATAAACTCAATTGGAGTGAGACAACACGTGTCAGAACCTACTCAATGTCTTAACCATACTCTAGATCTAATATTATCTCATGGAATATATGTTGATGCCGTTGAAATTCTGCAGCAGAGCGACGACATCTCAGATCATTATCTAGTCTCGTGTAAATTACATTTAGCCAAGGCTGCAAAGCCGACTCCGTGTTATAAATATGTTAGACCTATCACTTCTGCCACTAAAGATGGCTTTATTAATAATCTTCCTAATCAGTTTCATCATCTCAGCATCCCGGATAGCTTAGAAGAACTTGATATTGCAACAGAAACGTTTGAATCTCTCTTTTCCAGCACTTTAGACATAGTTGCTCCGTTGCGCTTAAAGAAGATTAAAGAAAATAGTCCTACGCCGTGGTACAACGAGCACACCCGGGCCCTTAAGAGAGCAGCCAGGAAAATGGAGCGAAACTGGAAGAAAACAAAACTAGAGGTATTTCGGATTTCATGGAAGGAGAGCTCGATTGTTTACAGAGAGGCATTAAAAGATGCTAGAACGGATTATTTTTCAACCCTATTAGAAGAAAATAAACATAATCCTAGGTATTTATTTGAACAAGTGGCTAAACTAACGAAAAAGAAAGCTTCAAGCCCAGAAGTTTCCAAGAAACACAGCAGTAATGACTTTATGAACTTCTTCACTTATAAGATCTATATCAGGGACAAAATTATAACTATGCAACCGTCTACTACAGTAGCGCATCAGGGAGTGCATTGTAGTCTCCGTGAGGAACATTTTGATTAATTTGTTGCTATAGGAGAGGAAGAATTTTGCAAATTTGTTAATTCATCTAAATCGACAACTTGTATGCTAGACCCTATACCGACTAAGCTACTGAAAGAGATGCTTCCAGAGGTCATAGATCCTCTTCTAAATATCATTAATTCATCTTTGTCTCTAGGATACGTACCAAAAACCTTTAAGTTGGCTATGATTAAACCGCTTGTTAAAAAAACGCAACTTGATCCGACAGAATTAGTCAATTATAGGCCAATCTCGAATCTGCCTTTTCTGTCAAAGATACTAGAAAAAGCATTTTCATCACAACTGTGTTCCTTTTTAGAAAGAAATAATATCTACGAGGATTTTCAGTCCGGATTTAGACCGTACCATAGTACTGAGACTGCTCTCATTAAAGTCACAAATGATTTGCTCTTATCATCCGATCGTGGTGGATCTCTCTATTAGTGTTACTTGATCTTAGTGCTGCATTTGATACTATCGACCACAACATTCTTTTAAATAGACTAGAAAACTATGTTGGCATTAGTGGAATTGCACTAGCATGGTTTAAATCATACTTATCTGACCGTTTTCAGTTTGTAGCAGTAAATGAAGAGATGTCTTATCAATCACAAGTTCAGTATGGCGTACCACAAGGCTCAGTACTAGGACCGCTGCTGTTCACTCTGTACATGCTACCATTAGGATATATCATTAGGAAATATGGAATTAGCTTCCACTGTTATGCTGATGATACTCAGCTGTATATTTCTTCAAAACCTAACGAAACTTACCAATTCTCAAAATTAACGGAATGCATAGCTGATATAAAAAATTGAATGACCAGTAATTTCCTATTACTAAATTCTGAAAAAAACAGAGATTCTAATCATTGGACAAAAAACTGCCACACGTAATAACCCAGAATACTGTCTAACAATCGATGGCTGCTCTGTTAAGTCTTCGTCGTCAGTTAGGAACCTGGGTGTGCTCTTTGATACCAATCTTTCATTTGAAAGTCACGTGTCTAGTATCTGTAAAACCGCATTTTTCCATCTTAAAAATATATCTAAATTACGTCATATGCTCTCACTGACAAATGCGGAACAATTAGTTCATGCATTCATGACATCAAGGCTAGATTATTGTAATGCTCTACTGGGTGGTTGCCCTGCACGCTTAATAAACAAACTACAGCTAGTTCAAAACGCAGCCGCTAGAGTTCTTACCAGAACCAGGAAGTATGACCATATTAGCCCGGTTCTGTCAACACTGCATTGGCTGCCTATTAAACATCGTATAAATTTTAAAATATTGCTGATTACTTACAAAGCACTAAATGGTTTAGCTCCCCAGTACTTGAGCGAGCTCTTAACGCATTATAGTCCTTCACGTCTATTGCGATCTCAAAATTCTGGCCAGTTGATAATACCTAGAATATCAAAATCGACTGCTGGTGGTAGATCCTTTTCCCTTTTAGCACCAAAACTTTGGAACAATCTTCCAAACACAGTCCGGGAAGCAGATACAGTCTGTCAGTTTAAATCTAGACTAAAAACACATCTCTTTGGCTTAGCATACACATAACACATTATAGATTTCAATGTTAGGCTGCATAGTTTAGATCAGCCGGAACCGGGAACACTTCCCATAATTCCTGATGTACTTTGTACATCATAAGAAGGATGGCGTCTACGCTAATATTAGTCTCTCTGCTTATCCCGAGGTTTACCGCGAACCGCCGGATCCAGGCCATATCCAGATCTGAGGAAGGACCATCACATGGACACGACGACAACGCATCCCTGATGAGCCAGCCCCATCAACACTGTGAAGGCCCATGAACACCTCAACACAGTCATCTCCTCACCGGCCGGATGACCCAACCCAACCAGATGAACTGGATAAATATCATGAAAGTTCTGATCACATCTGACTCCTGACATTATGCTGCCTAACTCATAATCATACACTGTTCGTTCGTTGGCCAAAGGAGGACTGGCCCCCTGACTGAGCCTGGGTTCTCCCAAGGTTTTTTTCTCCATTCTGTCACCTGATGGAGTTTTGGTTCCTTGCCACTGTTGCCTTTTTCGCCTCTCTTCGCTTTTGTCGCCATTGGCTTTTGGCTTGCTTAGTTGGGGACATTTAACATTTAATTTTGAATTTAATAATACTATTACAACATTGTTTTCCTGTTATCTCTGTAAAGCTGCTTTGAAACAATTTGTATTGTAAAAAGCGCTATATAAATAAAGGTGACTTGACTTGACTTCACAGTGATCCTGAGAGACTGATTGGTCATCTGAGTAAAATGAGCCCGCCCCCTTGTCTTTATGACACTTTGATCCAGAGTTATGTTCAATACAAAATCCATATACAGTAAGTCAATGGGGCAAATTTGGGCAGCTCCTGCCCCCCAGGGGTGCAACTTTTACCCCATTGTGAGGTATGTTCTTACAGAGCCTGTCAGTCTCTTCAAATGTGGTAAATTACACGTCTCTGCAAAATCCTCGCTCTGAGCTAGGACTCGTCAAAGTTATGCGGAATTTATTTCTTTTTTGCCCCTGGGGCAAACATTGTACCCCTGGTCTCTTAGAAAAGAAATAGCACACCTCTCCTCAATGAGCCGGTCGATTTGACGCCTCACTCAGGGGTCTGTGACAAACGGTGCAGTAGGAGTTATGCGCCAAACTTTTGTGTGGAACAGAAAATGGTCCAACGACTGAGCAAGATAGGCAATTTGGCGGCCATTTTGATATGCAAATTAGAAGGTCAAAAAATCACAATTTTGCTTGGATACCAGTTTTTTTGGATTCAGCACCCTTGAATTATGTAAGGTAGACCGGTTCCCGACTTGTACCCATAACTGCTCCTCACTTTCACTTTTTGGGTACATCCCATCTAGACTATGTTCAAATCTAGAAAAAACTAGAAAAACGGCGGAGAGCCGGCCCGAGTCTTTTGGGGGCCCTAAGCAGAATTTGATTTGGGGCCCCCCTCCCACTACGCGGAGTCACCTGTGCTTGACGATTATTGACACAAATTTCAAGCAATAATGATACATTGTAAATGAATACAGTGAGGTTATGTATTAATACAAAATAAATACTTAATAAAAAATAGATGCCTACTTAAATAAAAAAGTTTTAACTTTTACTTTACTCTTTTACTAACTCCTTGAAACTTCTTAAAACAAACTGTCTCAAAACATATCAAATTAATTATTTGCTAAAATAATGACAAAACTGAGATATCAGAAACATAAGAGCAAGGGTTCAACAATGACAATTATTGTTGAAAACTATAAAAATATTATTATTTCTCAACTGTCTCAATACAGTGTAACTGTCCTCAAAAAAATATTTTTTATTATTATTATTGTAACAGACTTTGTTGGATTGTACATGACAGAATCCAACAAATTCTGTTACTATAATACCGGTTGTACTGGCGCTCGTTGTATGTGTGTATGCAATGTATTTTTCCCCTCGGGGCTTGCGGTAGATAGGAATGGGTTGTGCGCGCTTGGTACTGGAGTGTCGCGGGTTTTTGGAGTTAGTGATCTGATATGTGGTATAATAAAGTGGAGAAGAGTTCAAACTGCTATGTGTCACGGATGATACAGGAGACAGACAGGTGGTAAGTGATTAAGTGTTTATTTTCAGAATAGCAGAAGCAGACGGAGTTATGGTGAGTATTCAAACAGATGAAAATTGAATGAGAACTTATCCACTGGGTAATCAGAGTCTCTCTTTCAGATGCAGATGGGTAGTCACTGGAAAGGGTTGCCGTTGGATGGCTGGAGACTGAAGAAGGCATACGGTGATGAAGACAGTCCAATGGCATTCAGGTGAGTAGCAGGTAAGTAGCAGGTAAGTCTCTGGTTGTAGCATGGGAGAGTCTGTATGTCATGAATCGACGAGACCAGACAATGAGTGTGAGACAGAGTGTGGTATATAAAGGTGGTGGAATGATGAGGTGCAGGTGATGGTGATTAAAACTCAGGTGACAATGAACGAGTGAATGAATGAGTGGGAGGAGTGAGTGAATGAGTGGGAGGAGTGTGTGGATCAGCTGGAATCCTGACCGTACCCCCCTCCTCCGAGGCGGCTCTTGACGACTGAGAAGAGGGATGAGTTCGGCGACGAGGTCTGCCACGGGGCCTGGGAGCTGGACGATCGGGATGATTGGTGTGAAACTGTTGAAGGAGAGCTGGGTCCAGGATGTCGTCCCGAAGAACCCACGACCGTTCCTCAGGACCGTAGTCCTCCCAGTCCACTAGGTACTCCAGCCGAGGACCTTGTCGTCGCGAGTCCAAGATGGTACGGACTCTGTAGATGGATTCGTCCTCTACCGGGATAGGAGGAGGAGGAGGTTTGATGGCCGGGTCAGGTTCTGTGGGAGGAGAAGTGACAGGTTCAGTGAAGGGTTTCAACAGTGACACATGGAATGACGGTGAGATCCGGTACTGTCGAGGGAGATTGAGTCTGTAAGTGACCTCGTTCAGCTGCCTCTGCACGGTGAATGGACTGATGTATCGAGGACTCAGCTTACGGCAAGGCAGACGGAGGCGAATGTCCCGGGTCGAAAGCCACACCTTCTGTCCCGGCACATACTGAGATGGTTCCAGACAATGACGATCTGCTTGGTCCTTGTGCCTCCGCACTGCCTGCTGTAGGTGCACGTGAGCCGAGTCCCATACCCCCTCGCTCTGCTGGAACCAGTAATCCACTGCTGGTACATCTGACGGCTCACCGGACCAAGGGAAGAGAGGAGGTTGATAGCCGAGGATACATTGGAAGGGGGTGAGTCCGGTGGTGGACTGTCGAAGGGAGTGTTGGGTGTACTCAGCCCACGGAAGGTACTGGCTCCAGCTGTCCTGGTACTGGTGGCAATAGGTTCGCAGGTAACGTCCAATTTCCTGAATCTTCCGCTCAGTCTGGCCGTTAGTCTGAGGATGGTATCCAGAAGACAGGTTGACCGTAACTCCGAGAAGCTTGAAGAAAGCTCGCCAAACTCTTGATACAAACTGTGGACCTCGGTCGGACACTATGTCCTCTGGGATGCCGAAGTTTCGGAACACGTGATTAAAGAGGGCTTCGGCGGCTTCAAAGGCGGTAGGGAGTCCAGGCAAGGGGATCAATTTACAGGCCTTTGAAAATCGATCGACCACAACGAGGACACAGGTATGGTTGTTGGACCTGGGAAGGTCCGTCATGAAGTCTACTCCGATGTGAGACCAAGGACGTTGTGGAAGCGGGAGAGGGACAAGCTTGCCTTCCGGGAGTCTTCTGGGAGTGTTGGTAACGGCGCAGACTGAGCATCCTTTGACGTACTGGGAAACATCCTGAGAGATGGTTGGCCACCAGTATCGGTTACTGAGGAGCGAGAGGGTACGCCTGCTACCTGGATGTCCAGAGCCCGGAGTAGTATGAGCAGAGTCCAGAAGGGCCGTATGAAGGTGACGTGGAACGAAAGCACACCCCTCTGGACCTCCCGGCGGAGCGGGATGAAGGCGGTTCTCTTGGGATATCTGCTGGTCGATGTCCCAGACGATCGGGTTTACAAACACGGCTGGAGGGAGAATAGGTTCAGGGAGAGAGTCTTCACATGATGGATGATGTAGACGGGATAGAGCATCTGCCCTACAGTTCTTAGAACCGGGTCGGTAGGATACGAGGAAGTCAAAACGGGTAAAGAAGAGCGCCCATCGGGCTTGGCGAGGATTCAGCCTCTTCACTTCTCTGAGGAACTCCAGATTGCGATGGTCGGTGATGACCTCGAACTGATGGTTTGCTCCCTCCAGCCAGTGCCTCCACTCCTCTAACGCCAGCTTGATGGCGAGCAGTTCCCGATTCCCAATATCGTAGTTCCGCTCCGCCGGGGACAGCTTCTTAGAGAAGAAGGCACATGGATGGAGTCTGGGAGGATCACCCTGCCGCTGTGATAGGACCGCTCCAACTCCGGTAGAGGAGGCATCCACCTCCACGACGAAAGGGATCTCAGGGTTCGGATGAACTAGAACGGGAGCGGTCTGGAAGGCTTCTTTAAGTTGTTCGAAGGCTGAAATGGCTTCGGGGGATAAGGACAGAGACTTGGGCCGGCCTCTGAGGGAAGAAGTCAATGGAGAACTGATGTGACTGTAATTATTGATGAATCTTCGGTAGAAATTGGCAAACCAGATCCTTTACCGTAGAGGGTTGAGGCCAGTTCTGGATTGTTTCCACCTTCCTCTGGTCCATCTGAACTCCATGTTGGTCGATGATGTAACCCAGGAACTGAACAGAAGTGGTGTGAAACTCGCATTTCTCAAGTTTGAGATAGAGCTTGTGAGCTTGCAGCTTCTCCAGGACTAAAGAGACGTGGCGTTGGTGTTCAGAAAGAGATGAGGAATAGATGAGTATGTCGTCTATGTAGACCACCACAAACTTGTTAAGGTATTCTCAAAAGACTTCATTCATGTACCCTTGGAAGACTGCTGGGGCGTTGGACAGTCCGAAAGGCATTACTCTGTACTCATAGTGTCCGGAGGGTGTGATGAATGCCGTCTTCCACTCATCACCCCGACGAATTCGGATCAGATTATATGCACTGCGGAGATCAAGTTTCGAGAAGATGCGGGCTCCACGCAGCTGTTCCAAAGCTGCTGGGACCAGAGGAAGGGGATAACTGAACTTTACTGTTTGAGAGTTGAGATGGCGATAGTCAATGCACGGCCGCAAGCCTCCGTCCTTTTTTGCCACGAAGAAAAAGCTGGAAGCGGCAGGGGATGTAGATGGACGAATGTACTCTTGTTTGAGGGCTTCCTCCACATACTCCTCCATAGCCTTCTGCTCCGGGATGGACAGAGGGTATACACGGCCTTTAAATAGAGTAGCTCCAGGTAGCAGGTCGATAGCACAGTCCCATGGCTGATGGGGTGGAAGTTCGGTTGCCAACTGCTTGCTAAAGACATCCTGGAACGCCCTGTACTCCACTGGAATTTCCACCTGGTGTTGAACCTTGGGACTCTCGATGGAAGTAGAACAAACGGAAACCTTGGATCTTCCCTCAGGAGGTGAATAAACCACGGAGGATTCTTTACTGACTTTCTCAACCGGCGCTAGACAGGAATGGAAACACTGCTCTCCCCAACGAAGGACTTCCCCGGATCTCCAGTCGATGGTAGGTTGATGTTGGACCATCCAAGGGCGTCCCAGGATGAGCTCAGCAGTTGACTCCTCCAGCACCATAAAGGAGATCTCCTCCGAATGTAGACATCCTAGACAGAGCGTTAGTGTGGGGGTAACGTGACGAATTCGACCTCGGCCCAGCGGCTTACCCTGAATAGTCTGTACACGAAGGTCCTGATGACTTCTGAGCTTACGGACGTTCAGTCTTTGTAGGAGTTGCGTGGAAATGAAGTTCCCCGCCGAGCCTGAGTCGAGGAGAGCTTGTGCTGAGACACATGCACGAGAGGTTAATAAATGGACTGTGATTCGGTTCAGGGTAGCAATCTTGGGTGGAATTTGAATTGTACTCACCGCTGGGCGTTGAGGACGAATAGGACAGGCGTTGATGAGATGTCCGTCACCCCCACAGTATAGGCAGAGGTGGTGCTGAATACGTCGCTGTCGTTCCGTGGGCGAGAGATGCGTGGAATCGACTTGCATTGGCTCTGGTGCTGGAGGAGCGACTGATGGAGCCAAGGGCGGAGGATGTACAGCGGTAGCGAGGGTTTCACAGGAAGTTAGACGTTGAGACACTCTGAGAGTTTTCTGGATGAGACTTTCAATTCCCAACGAATCCTCGTAGACCACAACTAACTGTCTGATGTTCGGATTGAGGCCATGACGAAAGGCAGTAATCAATGCAGTTTCATTCCAGCCACTTGAGGCCGCCAGTGTGCGGAATCGAAGAGCATATGTACTCACAGAAGATTTGCCTTGACGAAGATTGAATAGTTGATCGTGTACCGTTAAATCCGAGACAGTCTGTCCAAAAACCTCCTTGAAGTGTTGAATAAAACTTGATAGTGATTTAATCACGGGTGAATCTGAATTCCACAGGGACTGAGCCCACTGGAGGGCTCGGCCGGATAGCAGGGAGATGACAAAAGCTACGCGAGATGAATCGTTGGTGAATTGATGTGCCTGAATTTGGAAATAAAGTGAAACTTGAAGCAAAAAACCGCTGCAACCCTCCGCCTCTCCGGAGAATGTCGCTGGTCGGGCCATGGGACTTGCAGAGGCAGCTGACGAAGCAGCGGGTGTTTGCGGAAGTGGCAGCCGACGGGCAGAGTGAAGGATATCCTCGGGAATTATGGGCGGATTAACTGGTGGTGAGGGAAGTAGAGTCTGTCGAACAGCTTGCACGAGTTCCATGAATGGATCGGGTGATGGATTTTCCACAGGCTCCGTTGGGTTCTGCATTTTTGGTCTGGTCTTCTGTCACGGATGATACAGGAGACAGACAGGTGGTAAGTGATTAAGTGTTTATTTTCAGAATAGCAGAAGCAGACGGAGTTATGGTGAGTATTCAAACAGATGATAATTGAATGAGAACTTATCCACTGGGTAATCAGAGTCTCTCTTTCAGATGCAGATGGGTAGTCACTGGAAAGGGTTGCCGTTGGATGGCTGGAGACTGAAGAAGGCATACGGTGATGAAGACAGTCCAATGGCATTCAGGTGAGTAGCAGGTAAGTAGCAGGTAAGTCTCTGGTTGTAGCATGGGAGAGTCTGTATGTCATGAATCAACGAGACCAGACAATGAGTGTGAGACAGAGTGTGGTATATAAAGGTGGTGGAATGATGAGGTGCAGGTGATGGTGATTAAAACTCAGGTGACAATGAACGAGTGAATGAATGAGTGGGAGGAGTGAGTGAATGAGTGGGAGGAGTGTGTGGATCAGCTGGAATCCTGACACTATGTTTATTATTTATTCAAACTGCTACCCTTAAACCCTGAAGGTTAAGGTCCCCTGCGGCTGTTTTCTCCAACTTAAACCAATACCGTGATTTGCGCAGTTGCGCACGAATTGTCTGCAGGCGCGAGGTATCTAGATTATGCGCATGACTTAAACGCTGGCAGACACAGCAGCAGTTGTAGGCAGGTATATTAATCATGAAATCAGAATTTTCTTGTCTTGAATAATTCATTAATTCAGTCATATTCATTCATTAATTTATGTCACTTATTTAAGTAATCTAATATATATATATATATATATTTTAAACTCGATTGGGGGCCGAGCAGGCAATTAGCCGCTTAGTTCGCTTATGCCTCGGGCCGGCCCTGAGAAGCGGCGAGCAACACCTGCCAGCGTCCTCTCAATCCGCATCTCCAATTATAAGGTAATAATGGAAAGAGCAATTTCAATCAATAAAACACTTTAGGTACACATAGGTAATCAGAACGACATGGGCTTTTAGAGCAGTAGGGAGTGAGACAAACTTGCATTTTAAAAAGGTCAATAGCTATTTGCATGCTCACCCTAGCAGTCAGCTTGAGGGGAGGCACAAATTAAGACATTGACTCTCATTTGTCATTCACTGATCAGTTTCACATCATGATGAGATCTAAACCGTGATTATAAAACTGAGAATAATTCAATGCATAATAACAGAAAATCCTTTCTCTTAAGCATTCATTAAGCAACTCAATAATTCAAATGCAACACTGGCTAGCATCAGTGAATGTCGTGTTTGTTTTATCCTCCAGGTTACATACCCTATTTTGAAAGCTTAGAGAGGTTTATATAATCATGCAGTCCTAAATTTCTTAAATGAATAAAATTTCTTAAAACCCAATTAGGAGAGGTCTTTAAACATGTATATATGCCCTTTTGTTAATTTATTATGTTTATAATTTACCAAATTTGCCTTGATCTTTTGGTATTTAAGAGGTCTTTGTACCATTAAAACTTCCTGCAAGTTTCATAGCTTAAGACGTTCTCTCCATTATAAACGAACAATTTATTTAATCAAGCTCTAAATACAGCTCGTTGTGGACGTCACGGTACGAAGTGACGTACCAGTCGTTTGCATATGACCGCCTCAAGCGCAGGACAACTACGCCTCATTTCGCATCATCGCATCGTTGTTGCGCGGCTCGCGTTTACAAGAAGATTGCGATGCCACACAGATGTGCTGTTCCTGGCTGTGGACAAACAACATGTTTGAATACGCTGACGGCAGGGAGAAATGGACGTCCCAGTCACGGCAGTGTTAATTTAAGCGTCTGTTCTCTACATTTCAAGGATGTCTATTTTGAGAACAAATCGCAGTATGATGCTGGCGTTGCCAGAAAAACTTTGCTTAAAGATCAGGCTGTGCCCACTATTCTGGGCCCAACAATGATGCCGCAAACTGTAAGTAATGTATTTCATCTAAAAACGACTTTTTATGCATAAGCACTGACGTTAGCCAATCATAACAGTAGGCGTTAACACTGAACTCTTAAAGGGGAAACACCTCCAAAACAGACTGTTTGAATCAAAGGAGGAGGAACAGGGTGGGAAAAGGTCATAGATCACTAAATTTTAAAAGGTTTTTGTCCAAAAAACTATAGTAATACTTAGGGCCGGGACTTTAACGCGTTAATTAAGATTAATTAATTACAGACTTTAACGCGTTAATTAACGCGATAACTGATTTTAATTGCGTAGTTTTGCACCGCGGAACGTTTCTCACTGGATGAATAACATTCTCATTTTCCACTAGATATTTTCCTATATCTCATCAGCAATTGTGATTTCGGCCCGCTCTGCACCAGCTGACCACTAAGGAGCGAATGTACAGTGAATTGACATAATAACCACCAGATTCAAACTGTGCTTTCGCGCTGTGGCTGGCTGAGCCAAAGACGGACACGCTCAGCGCTTGTCAGGCTATCACAACTGTTCAGTGTTTTTAACCACATAATGTTTATTTTAGGTTTTAGACATTTAAATATAATTTATAGCAAAACAACACATTTATAGTTTGTAAAATACACAGTGACAATGGTGTCTATGGAAGCAGCAATAACAACCCAGGAAAATATATTTGCCGACGGTTTTTATTCATATCAGACACACCGTGTAAATAACTATAAAGTCAACTCTATTCTACTCCCAGTTTACCGGCCACTTACTTTCATGTATTTCCATCTCACGTTACAGATCAAGATAATTTATAAAGATTTTTTAAACAACAAAACAAACTCACTTACACATATTTGAGAATCGGAAAAGGAAAAAGTTGATGACATGGTAAGCAAGTTTTTTAATATTTAGAAATAAAAGCGCTACATCTGTCATGCAGCGCTATTTTGGCTGTGGTGAATCACGTGCCAAGCCTGACGCGTCACCATGGAAACCTTTTTTAACTTAAAAAAAAACAGTTTACAGAAGGTCTTCCTACCTATAGGCTACCTGAATTTCTAAAATGTAGGCCTACTATATTTCTAAATATGCTATTGCTACTTTTAATGGCAAAAATTGCACTGGTCTGCTGGACTTGGTTGAACAAAAATAAACAATATTTTGTTGCTTAAGCTTATGTATTCAGTCATTATTCAAAGGTAGTATACTAAAAATCCATGTGAAAAAAATTACTTCACACTGTTCTCAGGTCAAATATTTATGCGATTAAAATGCGACTAATTTCGATTAATTAATTACAAAGCCTCTAATTAATTAGATTAATTTTTTTAATCGAGTCCCGGCCCTAGTAATACTATAATTGCACCCGAGGGAACATAATAAAACAAAAAACAAAAACCATGTCATGACCCCTTTAAGAAAAAGGCTGGAAAGTACTGGTGAATAAAGAGTGTGAATCTAGGTGTGCAAGAGAGACATAACAGGTGTGAGAAAGAAAGAGAATGGGAGAAGAGAGAGTAGACAGTATGAGGAAGGATCAATCCTGAGTCAGTTATGATCTGTCCTCTCCAACTGCAGCTTTAAAACGAAAAGCTCTTAGCAGGGGGAAGATTAAAAATATAATTTCCTGACTTCAGCTTCTTTTCTTGTTGCAGGCATGCAGATGGGAAGGAAGTTCATACAGAGAGCAGAAGGAATCTATAATAACAGAGAGATAAAGATAGCGTACACACGTATGTTCACATTGACACTACCATACTAATGCATCAGTCTGAATAAAGATTCATGCATACAGACAGACACACATTGCTAACATGTATACAATATATATATTAGAGTGAATGTTTTCTAAAAAAATTAGCATATTGTGATAAAGTTCATTATTTTCCATAATATAATGATAAAAATTTAACTTTCATATATTTTAGATTCATTGCACACCAACTGAAATATTTCAGGTCTTTTATTGTTTTAATACTGATGATTTTGGCATACAGCTCATGAAAACCCAAAATTCCTATCCTATTCCTAAAAATTAGCATATCATGAAAAGGTTCTCTAAACGAGCTATTAACCTAATCATCTGAATCAACTAATTAACTCTAAACACCTGTAAAAGATTCCTGAGGCTTTTAAAAACTCCCAGCCTGTTTCATTACTCAAAACCGCAATCATGGGTAAGACTGCCGACCTGACTGCTGTCCAGAAGGCCATCATTGACACCCTCAAGCAAGAGGGTAAGACACAGAAAGAAATTTCTGAACAAATAGGCTGTTCCCAGAGTGCTGTATCAAGGCACCTCAGTGGGAAGTCTGTGGGAAGGAAAAAGTGTGGCAAAAAACGCTGCACAACGAGAAGAGGTGACCGGACCCTGAGGAAGATTGTGGAGAAGGACCGATTCCAGACCTTGGGGGACCTGCGGAAGCAGTGGACTGAGTCTGGAGTAGAAGCATTCAGAGCCACCGTGCACAGGCGTGTGCAGGAAATGGGCTACAGGTGCCGCATTCCCCAGGTCAAGACACTTTTGAACCAGAAACAGCGGCAGAAGCGCCTGACCTGGTCTACAGAGAAGCAGCACTGGACTGTTGCTCAGTGGTCCAAAGTACTTTTTTCGGATGAAAGCAAATTTTGCATGTCATTCGGAAATCAAGGTGCCAGAGTCTGGAGGAAGACTGGGGAGAAGGAAATGCCAAAATGCCTGAAGTCCAGTGTCAAGTACCCACAGTCAGTGATGGTCTGGGGTGCCATGTTAGCTGCTGGTGTTGGTCCACTGTGTTTTATCAAGGGCAGGGTCAATGCAGCTAGCTATCAGGAGATTTTGGAGCACTTCATGCTTCCATCTGCTGAAAAGCTTTATGGAGATGAAGATTTAATTTTTCAGCACGACCTGGCACCTGCTCACAGTGCCAAAACCACTGGTAAATGGTTTACTGTGCTCAATTGGCCTGCTAACTCTCCTGACCTGAACCCCATAGAGAATCTGTGGGATATTGTGAAGAGAAAGTTGAGAGACGCAAGACCCAACACTCTGGATGAGCTTAAGGCCGCTATCGAAGCATCCTGGGCCTCCATAACACCTCAGCAGTGCCACAGGCTGATTGCCTCCATGCCACACCGCATTGAAGCAGTCATTTCTGCAAAAGGATTCCCGACCAAGTATTGAGTGCATAACTGAACATAATTATTTGAAGGTTGACTTTTTTTGTATTAAAAACACTTCTTTTATTGGTTGGATGAAATATGCTATTTTTTTTTAGATATGAATTTTGGGTTTTCATGAGCTGTATGCCAAAATCATCAGTATTAAAACAATAAAAGACCTGAAATATTTCAGTTGGTGTGCAATGAATCTAAAATATATGAAAGTTTAATTTTTATCATTACATTATGGAAAATAATGAACTTTATCACAATATGCTAATTTTTTTAGAAGGACCTGTGTATATATATATATATATATATACACTCACCGGCCACTTTATTAGGTACACCTGTCCAACTGCTCCTTAACACTTAATTTCTAAGCAGCCAATCACATGGCGGTAACTCAGTGCATTTAGGCATGTAGACATGGTCAAGACAATCTCCTGCAGTTCAAACCGAGCATCAGTATGGGGAAGAAAGGTGATTTGAGTGACTTTGAACGTGGCATGATTGTTGGTGCCAGAAGGGCTGGTCTGAGTATTTCAGAAACTGCTAATCTACTGGGATTTTCACGCACAACCATCTCTAGGGTTTACAGAGAATGGTCCGAAAAAGAAAAAACATCCAGTGAGCGGCAGTTCTGTGGGCGGAAATGCCTTGTTGATGCCAGAGGTCAGAGGAGAATGGCCAGACTGGTTCGAGCTGATAGAAGGGCAACAGTGACTCAAATAACCACCCGTTACAACCAAGGTGGGCAGAAGAGCATCTCTGAACGCACAGTACGTCGAACTTTGAGGCAGATGGGCTACAGCAGCAGAAGACCACACCGGGTGCCACTCCTTTCAGCTAAGAACAGGAAACTGAGGCTACAATTTGCACAAGCTCATCGAAATTGGACAATAGAAGATTGGAAAAACGTTGCCTGGTCTGATGAGTCTCGATTTCTGCTGCGACATTCGGATGGTAGGGTCAGAATTTGGCGTCTACAACATGAAAGCATGGATCCATCCTGCCTTGTATCAACGGTTCAGGCTGGTGGTGGTGGTGTCATGGTGTGGGGAATATTTTCTTGGCACTCTTTGGGCCCCTTGGTACCAATTTAGCATCGTTGCAACGCCACAGCCTACCTGAGTATTGTTGCTGACCATGTCCATCCCTTTATGACCACAATGTACCCAACTTCTGATGGCTACTTTCAGCAGGATAATGCGCCATGTCATAAAGCTGGAATCATCTCAGACTGGTTTCTTGAACATGACAATGAGTTCGCTGTACTCAAATGGCCTCCACAGTCACCAGATCTCAATCCAATAGAGCATCTTTGGGATGTGGTGGAACGGGAGATTCGCATCATGGATGTGCAGCCGACAAATCTGCGGCAACTGTGTGATGCCATCATGTCAATATGGACCAAACTCCCTGAGGAATGCTTCCAGCACCTTGTTGAATCTATGCCACGAAGAATTGAGGCAGTTCTGAAGGCAAAAGGGGGTCCAACCCGTTACTAGCATGGGGTACCTAATAAAGTGGCCGGTGAGTGTATATATATATATAAACATATACACTAACTGACACTTAGTGACACAGGCATTCTAAAGCTGCTTTAATCGAAATCTGACAACATTGCTTTGGTTTGTTTTCATTCTAACATTCTAGCGGACCAGCTGCCACACACACACACACACACACAGAGCTGACGTGCATCATTGTTCAGCATTTTTTTGTCATAAATGGGTCAATGGACAGGTTTGTAGTCTGCATACAGGCCTGTATGTGGTTAGTTCAGAATCAGGACTGAAATTTGGGAGAGTGATGAATGTTCTAGCTCACAGATGAGCCAAGCATGGCCACAAGGCATCTGCTCTTCCCGCTGGTGTCATCTGGAGATAATAAGCCAGTCCAGCTGGATTCAAGACCACAGCCAACGCACCGCCCGGCAAGGGGGTTGGAAAGATATGACCACCTGCACAGTTAGAGAAGGTGTGAGTGGAATCTGGCTGCACCAGTGGTTTGACTGAGGCCTTGGGGTATAAGAGGTAAGAAAAGGGAAATTGCAAATGCAAATGTCACTGCATTAAGCCTCCTCTGAAATAGTCGAAAAAGAACATGTACAACCAGGGATAATAAAGAAAGCAACCACAGCAGACAGGGAAATTACAGCTGAACTTTGGCATTCAGTTCTGTAAAGGAAAGTGAAGGTGAGATCTGGCAACCTGTGGATGTAGGGAGTTTGTTTGAGACTAAGAGCCCCCTGCTAGTTTGATCTGCCACCTGAGGGCACTAGTGTGGTATAAGCAAGCTACAACACTCTGGCTGTCACACACGCTGAGCGCAAAGTAACACGTTTCTAGTTGCAGGTCTGCTCAGGCGTGACAAATACACACAGCCTCAGCATGCAAGAAGGCTGCCAAAAACTTTCACTGCTTAGAATCAAAGCAGAAACTGTAAATTATTTTAATTTTTTCAGTGAGAGTACAAAATAAAACACTAATTGTATGTAAATCCTTGGGTATTCATACCCGTGATGATGCACACCCCACAGAATAAAAAAGTAAACTCCTTTCATTTTACTGACAATGAACTGTACAGATTATACATTTCGCCAAGTCAAGTCAAATATATTTATATAGCGCTTTTCACAACATAGTTTGCACCAAAGCAGCTTTACAGTATCAATCAAAACAGCAAAACAATGTTCAACCTCCACGTTTGGTAGGGCTGATCAATGGTATTAATGATTGGCTAATTAATTTGAATATCCCCAACTGAGCAACCCAAAGGCAACATTGCGTATGCATTTCACTTTGATATATTGAGTTAAACACTGTGGATTTACTTTTTTTTTTTTTAAACAAACCTTGCAAGTATAACACAACCAAGATTCAGTCTGTGGATCAATGATAAAAAATTAGTGTTCATGAAAAGGAAACGGAAAATCTTTTAAACATTAAAAGTTTAAGTTTAAACCATGGTTCTTAGAAATGTACTTTTTGTATTCATGTTGTATTCATATATATACAAATCCCAATCATTGCTTTGTGCAATTGGACATTTTCTCTGCAGCTAGTCCAGATCTTTAATGTAGAGATTTGTGCCGATTGCACCAGAGCTGTGGATATATCCAACATTATAATGTCCCGCAGTTGTATCAAGACTATTATGATGTAATGGAACCACTAACTAACCTGTGATCTACTAAAACCAACTAAAGGCATTCTATTACGAGCTGCGTGCTACATGGGTCTCACAAACGACTTTGTGCTAGAGCGCTCTGAAGTAAACCGGACAGACAGTAAAATCAGATTGTGTGAGCTTAATTCCCCCTGACATTGCATCTGAACTACACGTCTCCCGGCAACCTGAGGAGGGTGGCTCTGCTGTGGTAACCTAAGGAGAAGCTTCCACAACTGCAGGCTGTCTAGATACATGAAAGCTATCAACACACACACTCACACATAGATGAAACTCTACAATACAGGCCACACACTCTTTGCTACCTGAGCAGTGAGGGGTTCCAACATTGTGTATAGTATCACCAGGTATCTGTTCAGTTTCCCTGTAACTGCATGGCTACACAACAGTGTCTCCAATAACCCTGATACAGCACCAGTGATAAAAGGGTCATGCTTTTTTCTTTCTCTGAATTTGTCTAGCTCCCTCCCCCACCCTTTTCTCCTCCAGTTTCTAAAGCTATACACATTTCCAAATTCAATTTACAGCATTGTGAGGATAATTTCTCTATGTGCTGGATCTGGATGCATGTGATTCATTGTCCGACTCTCCTGAAAAATCAAACCTACCGCTGTGTGTTCTGAACTCATGACCCAGCAGTGTTTCAAGGTTCCCATGCAGAAGATTTCGAACCTCTAGAGCTTATGTCAAAAAAAGAAAAAAAATCTGTACTTTAAAAAGTCAATGAAAGCCAACTGATTTTACAAGTTACAATACAAGAAAGCCAACTGTTTATGCCCTAGTGAAAAAAAGAAAATCAAAATACATTTATTTCATACTAAGTATACTACAAAACCATTAACATATTTACTGACAATATGCTTGAGACTTTCTGATATTGTAACGGTGACCAGCTGGAGTGCCCTCAAGGGCACTCCAGATAAGACTATTATCACTCACAAACTACATTTCCCATAACTCACTGCCCGGACTCACCATCACTTATCACTGATCACATTCACCTGTACCTCATTCACTGATTCCATTCACCTGTGTCATCATCCTGTTAGTCTGTCTATGTATACCATGTTCGTTCATTCATTCACTCACCGCGAAGTCTTGTTTAAGTGTTACACTGCATTTCTGAGCATTATCCTTCCGAGTTTTGATTGCTGTGTTTGACCTGTGGATTGTTTATCGTTGCTGACCCTTCTCTGCCTGCCCACCCTGGACTGTTTCACTGGACTCTGATTCTCTCTGCCTGCCTCGACCCTTTGCTTGTATCTGGTTTGTCTCTGCCTTGTCTCCGTTGCCCTGTTTGCTGTTGTTGATCCCTGCCTGTTTGACTACTCTAATAAATGCTGCGAATGGATCCCCTTGTGTCTGCTGCATCGTAACAGATATAGATAATAATTAAACTTTATTTGGAATTGTACCTTTATTGCACAATGCACAATTCTTAATATTAAGCCTAAAAAAACATGTTTAAGAAATGATCTCTGTATAATATCAGTTTTTAAATACAATATATTTGAAGTAGCCTAAGTATACTTGCAATAGCTCAATTTGAGCTAAATCAAATATACTTAATAATAATAATAATAATAATAATACATTTTATTTAAAGCGCCTTATCAGGACACCCAAGGACACTGTACAAAGCAGATAAAAACCATTAAAACAGTAAACAATAAAATTGGCAAGATAACATTGAGGTGATATGGGTCAGGCGGAATATGAATGTCTAAACAAGTGAGTTTTGAGTTTGGATTTGAAAAGATTAAATGAGTCCATGGTACCAAGATCTGGAGGGAGGGAATTCCAAAGATGGGGAGCAGAGCGACTAAACGCCCTGTTCCCCATTGTGACAAGACGAGCAGGGGGAACAGAAAGCTGGCAGGTGATCTGGAGAAGATCTGAGATATATGGAGGAGCCATGTTATGAACTGCTTTGTAAGTAATGAGAAGTATTTTAAAGATGATCCTCTGTTTGACAGGAAGCCAGTGAAGTTGTTGCAAGATGGGAGTGATATGATGAAAAATGGGGGTCTGAGTAATCAGGCGTGCTGCAGAGTTCTGTAGGAGCTGCAGCTTCTGGAGCGACTTATTAGGGAGGCCAAACAGAAGGGAGTTGCAGTAATCTAACCGAGATGTGATGAGGCTGTGAACCAGGATGGCGGTGGTTTTGGGAGTAAGAGAGGGACGGAGGCGGGAAATGTTACGCAGATGGAAATAGGCTGACCGGGTGATGCTATTTATTAATGTGATTAATGTTAAGTATATCTATAGTTGGACCAGCACTATTTCTGGATAACTAAGTACAAAATTAGTTACAATTTTGCAGACCTTAAATATACCAATTTAGTTCACCAAAAGTACAATTGCAGGGTATCAAGTACATACATATGTAAATGTATTTGTAATATATTTAGCTATTTATTTTTCACTAGGGTGGTCAGCCAGAGTTCAAAGCTATCTGAAACAACTGAAAGTATGAACATAAACCTCAGATACTTACCATGTTATGTGTTTGCCAGAATAGAAGCACAAAAAAATAAACAAACAAGCAAACATAAATGAATACATAAAGCTTGAAGGTGTTTGAAAACTGAACTGTTTCAAAATAATTTTTATTGTTTCAAATCATTTTGAAATGAATCAATAAATATTGGGGAGCAGTGGGCTTGATGGGCTTGAGACAAGGTTTTGGTAAACAGAATATAAATATGTTTTGAAAAAATAATGTAAATGTTACTATGATTTACTGCACAGCACTCATAAATGGCAGGACTCAAAGTGAGGTCGAAACACGATTTGTGAACGTCATCTTCACTGTAAAACGACATCCTTGTCAGAATGTAAAAGGTCAAACCGCAATGAGTCAAACCAGTCACGAAAACAGACGAGAACAAATCTGAGTGTTTAACTGCAATGCTGCATGCATGTGTGTTTGAGCATTAGTACGTGAATTCGACCATACAAATCATATCTGTCACCTCTTCTCTCTAATCCCAAAACCAGTGGTTTGGCTGCATGTACTGAGAGGGTTTGTCACCATCTCAAATTTACTCTAATACAACAAATCACTCGGGCCGTTTCCTGGCAACCAGAGGGGTTCCAGAACCCCACTGAAACCAAGAGAAAAAAAACCTGAGCCTTGAAACCTTTCCTGAGGTGAAGTGCTGTACAATACTAAAGTCAAAAGTAGAAAGGCATGTGCATTGATTTGGCTTAGGTTTTTTTTTTTTTTTTTTTTTTTTTTACAGAAAGAGAGAATCCAAAGCAACAGTACAAACCAACAGCTGAAAGACTACTCCAGCAAAATTATTTAGGAGCCATCTCTTGTGTATTAAACTGAGTCTCCATATCTATTTTCCTTGAACACCATATATTATTATTCTCCCAGCAACCACCAGAGGTGGACAGTAACGAAGTACATTTACTTGAGTACTGTACTTAAGTAAATTTTTTGAGTATCTGTACTTTACTTGAGTATTATTTTTTCTGGAAACTTTTTACTTTACTTCACTACATTTGAAAGACAAATATCATACTTTTTACTCCACTACATTTCTGTCAAGGTCCTTGAGTAGAAAGTAGTAACGTCAATTAGTGTATGATTTTTTTCATCTCTAAAACGTGATTGTTTTTTTGCAGGTGACAGACAGTAATCACTCTTGTAGGGTCACGTGTTGTGAAGTCCGGCAATTTTTCATCATTTTCTTTAAACACTAATGAACTGGTGGCAAAATGGATCATGACAGATCCTCGGCGCAGTGCGAGCATCCATGGCAAATAGGTCTTTCTGTTTTGCTGTTTGTTAAAACAGTATTGCTGTTGGGTAGTTATACAGCTATGGTTGTGTAGCTGGCTTTTAAAGCATGTTGTATTTTTATAGACCACTTGATTCAAATGTGCATGAATGGATACACATAGATGTGTACTTCTTTTGTTGGGGTGGTAGGAGTGTTAAAAAAAATATATATATGATTTTGGCTGTCTTTTTTGTCAGTTCAGTTGTTTAATTTCTATAGGTTTTATAACATTCTAAGAGCTCTTAATTCCACAGATACTACTACTGTGTATTCACTAGGTTGCTTCAGAGGCATGAGGAACTGTAAGAATTACATACAACAATAATAAAACAATGCATTGATATTTACTTTTTACTTTTGTTACTTAAGTACTTTTAAAAATGAGTACGTCTGTACTTTTACTTAAGTAAAAATCAGTCTTTACAACTTTTACTTGTAACGGAGTAATATTTGACCAGTAGTATCTGTAATTTCACTCAAGTAAGGTAGTTGTGTACTTTGTCCACCTCTGCCAACCACTCCCTTTTATTTTTCCACTGCTCTTTGGCTCCCTCTCCAGGTAGAAAAGGACTGGAGGACTGGAAGTAGAATCTATCTATCTATCTATATATCTATATAGTGCCCTCCATTAATATTGGCACCGTTGGTAAATATCAGCAAAGGCGGCTGTGAAAATAAATCTGCATTGTTCATCCTTTTGATTCCAAAAACTCTACCCTTTCATTGAAGTAAAATAATTGACCGTGGGAGGAAAACCTCATTATGAAATAAATATTTTTTTCTCTAGTTTACATTGGCCACAATTATTGCAATGTCCTTTTGCTAAGATAACAGCTGGGTTTTCTTCTACAATGCCTGATGAGTTTGGAGAACAACTGACAGAGACTCGAGATCTCTCCAGACCCTTCAGATTTCCAGCTCCATGTTGGTGGTACTTCTCTTCTTAGTTCACCCCACTAATTTTCTATAGAGTTCAGGCCAGGGGACTGGAATGGTCATGGCAGAAATTTCATTTTGTGCTCAGTGACACATTTTTGTGTTGATTTTGATGTTTGTTTAGGATCATTCCCAGGTGGAAAAAAAGTATACTTTACTGTATTTGAAATATATTCCATTTGTCAATAGTACATTGCAAATATACTAACAAAAAATGTAATATCTTAAAATATATTAAAATTATATTAGCATGATACTTTTTACCTATTTTTACAATACAACTTTTAACACACTTTAAAATAATTGTACTTTAGTATATTTTGTAAAAGTATATTGAAAAACAACCATACTTTTAACATATTTCTAAAAGGTGCACTATAAGTACATTGGTTAAAATGCTTTGTTACACTTTTAAGAAATATGCTAAACACAAGCATACTTTTAATATATTTTTAAAAAGTGCATTATAAGTACTTTGGTAATAATAATATACTTAGTTACATTTTTAAGAAATATGCTAAACACAAACATACTTTTAGTGAAGATTTAGCGCATTTAAAGAAAACGTACTTTTGTTGCTCTTACTTACAATACATTTTTGGAGTACTTTGTGTAAGAACATAGCAAAATGATTAAGCTTTTAGTGGGTTTAAAATATATGAACTTTACAAACACTTAGGCCTACTGCAATATATTTTAAATATGTATTTATTTTAATATTTTAAAAATATATATATATTTACAATGTACCAACTTATAATGTATTAGAAACATTTGTCAACTATTATTAAGCAATGCAATAAGCATACCTAAAATTAATGTTGTTCACTTTTACTTGTTTGTAGGCTACTTGTAAAAGGCTTAAAAGGCTGTTGTCCATTGCATGCTACGTTTGTATTACTAAAATTCCCACAAGGATTTCAACATCATATTATTTGAAATTGATCATAGATACATGCTGTTAAAAAAAGTTTGTACTTGTTTAAATTCCAACAATAGCATAATACACGTGACTAGTCCTGATTGGTTCCAGAGCCGTTAAATGGTTGTGATTGGTTCTTATGATAATGAGCTCGCCTCGCACGTCACTCAGAGCCTCCGTCTCGTTAATCAGAATATATGATGCTGTGCGTGGATGTTACTTGAATGTGATTAGATTTAGAATCCTAAATTTAAACTGTTAAATATATATAGAGCGATCGTGTCTCTTTAGAGGACTAGGAGGAAACCACGCGATTCATATGGATTAGGTGATATTTTTTTGTGATTAACTTTTTGAAACGTAGCGTTTTGAGCAAACATAGTGTTGATTTTATCCAGCTTCTTTGCATGACGTGTGACATTTGGAACCTCATTATGTTGTGATTCTAGGTAAGATTTGTATTACATTAACGACTTGTCTTTGCCAGTAGTATTTTTGACACAAAGTGTAACAGCACGTCTTTTTCCGTTCAGCTACATTCAATTTGACCAATCAGAGCCAAAGTCGAGCAGACTCGAAGAGATGAAGATGCTGCCTCAGAAGTTACTGGTAAGTTTTAGTTGCTGTTTGCATAAATAAAAAGCACCGCGGTAAAGTTGGTTTTATATTCGCATATTCGCACATTCGTGGACTTCCGCGTTCAATAACTCGTGAACTAAACGTTGTTGCTACAGAAAACACATATCACATATAACTACAGATAACACACCAGAAGCTACAACATAATTTTTCTCAAAACGAGCTTTCCTTCGCACTGGACAAAATACATTGATCTCTATGCGCGGGCTGCTAAGAAGGGACCATCTGCAAAGTTCAAACCCGAAGGAAAGCTCGTTTTGAGGAAGATTTAAATATTAAAACAATGTTATTTGTGTAGTAACAATATTCAGCTCACGATATATTGAACGCGGAACTCCGCGAATATGCAAATATGAAACCAACTTTACCCAAGTTGCAGACTTGATCATGTAGGACCTCAGTACGTACGTGGACAGCACCATGAACATAGTCAAGTAAAAAAAAAAAAGGTTGCCAACCAGGGTAAAAATAGTTTCAGGTGTGATATTTGCTGCGTATTCACCTAGACTGCTTTAGTGTACTTTTGTTTAGGCTACTGTACATACAGAACGCAAATATGTTTTATGTAAAAGTTACAGTAATTCAGCAAAGGGATTTTTTTCATGTTCCAAAGGTAGTGCTTTCCTAGTGACCAGACTGACTTACTACAGGTGAAATTTTGCAATACCTCCCTTACTGTAAGTATAGTACAAACATATTATTATTTAAAAAAATACTGTAATTTCTCCTTTTTTCATGTTCCAATGGTTATAGTATGTTCCTAGTGATCACTCAATTAACTTTGATAAATGTATTAGGTAAAAGTATGTATTAGAACTGCTGTTCCTTGTACAACACAATTCTTTCATTGATTAAAAAATTGCAGATATTTTAGGTTAATCATATTTTCAAAGTTATAAATAAGCAACACCCTTATTGCAATGATTCAAGTTAAGTTTTTGTTATGAAGTCCTGATGAAGTGGATTCTGGAACACACTGCTGCTTCAATGTATATCTAATGAGTGATTATAATCAAGGTATTAATCAATAGGTTTCCTTCTATATATCAAATGAGTTGAATGACTTCTCTAGACTTATGAGATTTTGCTTTGTTATAGAAATTACCAGTGTGATTATCGAAAATGTTATTTCATGTATCCTTTAAATGTCTGTATTTGATATCTGAGGTGTAACGTAAGGGTCTGGCCCATGCCAGAAATGCAGTAACAGTGCTTGCTCATTTAGCCTGGCTTCCAGAGATGAAATGTGGACTTCTTTAACAGGTGTCACTACATCCATCTGCTTTTCTAGCCTACCCTGATAGCAATGGTCTCAGGGGTCATTGAAACCTATAGTTGAGAGACCATTAGTTAAAGTCTTTACTTTACAGTTAGATTTAAAGTATCCTCTCCTTGAAAGAAAGAACATGTTATCTTAATGTTTTGAGAAGACTCTCCTCCTCACCAAATCCAATCTTGAAGAAACTGTGTCTGTGTGTGTAAGTATTCTTGGTTACAGGTTAAGGAACAAGTGGAAATATAGCTGCAAGCAGCGAAACAGGGCCAAGCCCGTGAAGCAGCGGCAAGAGCAGGAATAGTAAAAACAGCAGAAATTGAAGAAAAAAGAGCTGGTTTAGAAGTATAGGTGAAAATGAACTCAAAATGAACAGAAGTTTTTTAAATCATGCCACGTGGGGCTCAAACCCATTATCTCTGGGTCAGATACCTGTCACTCAAATCATTGCACCACTGGGAAGTTGTGTTTTTGGCAAGATGAAGAAGGTCCAATAGTTCAAGTGAGAAGCAATTCAAAATGAATATTTTTTTTATAAATTTGCTGCATGTTGTATTTATCGAGTTCGTTCACATATAGGCACCATGTCTGGAACGGAAAAAATTGGTCCAATTACTATTCATTACAATCACTACAAGTGTGGAAGGTCACGACGTGCCTAAATTCAGGGTCCAAATGTCAGCCGCATAGTTGATGGAGATATGCTTCAGTCTATCCACTGTAAAAAATATTTTAGCAATTTAGTTATTTCAACTTATTTTTTTAACTAGATTGTCCAGACAACAAGAAATTTTAAGTTTTCTTGTCCTCAACTTATCGAAATAAGTTAGTTAAACTAAAAAAAAAACATGCAAAAAGATAACTCAAAATAATGAGTTAAGTTTTTTTACAGTGTATGTGTAGAAAATGTGTGATTATTTATTAGCCAATCAGAATCATTCAACCTGAAGCAATGACAAAGCTTAGACCTTGGTGAAGGGTATAATTGCTGTGATTTTTGTAAATGTAAGGGGAAGCAGCCTACTTTTGATCACTGGAGTAATCACTCCTTGTGATTCTTGAAGCTGACTTCTGCCTGATGAAACTGCAAACTATCTTCAGTAAAATGTCCTTTAATTTATTATAATTCTGACTCGTCTTAAATTGACTGCACTTCTAACGACTGGTCTTAATAAATCCTATCTGGTCCTTGGGTCTTTAACGGTAAGTTCCAAAATACAGATATACAGTGGTAATCCATATTGAAACAAGGACAATAAAGCAGAAGTTTCAGCAGATATTCTTTACTGATGTTCCACTGTTTAAGGTACACAGTGAGCACAACCATTGGGCATCTTTTCCAGGTAGCTTGTCTGGTGATAGTCCAATGCAGCATACATTGGGTACCATCTTTGGCACTGTTCACATTGGTAAACATGACAAGGATTAATTATGTAACAAACCACTAACAGTTATAGTTACAGTGCTATGCATAAGTTTAGACACCCATGCTAAAGTTGACTAAAAAGAGGAAAACAAAATCATCTTTTGGAAAATTAACTTAATGCCTTAATTAAAAAAAATAGGGAAAATCCAACCTTTAAAGACACCAATTTTCTTTGTGAATGAATAATGTATTGTAAATAAATAAATGTTCTTCCTTAAAATACAGGGTGCATAAGTTTGGACACCCCTATGTTAAATTCCCATAGAGGCAGGCAGGTTGGATACTATGCATCCTGATAAAGTTCCCTTGGCCTTTGGAATTAAAATATCACATAGCCCCACATCATCACACACCCTTCACCACATCTGGAGATTGGCATGGAGTAATTTCCATAAGATCATCTCTCAATGCAAATCAAACCAGCTATTAGGGTAACTGAAATAAAACCATGCCAATCTCTAGGTATGGTGAAGGCTATGTGATGATGTGGGGCTATGTGATATTTTAATTCCAAAGGCCAAGGGAACTTTATCAGGATGCATAGTATACTGGATCCATGAAATAACTGCCCTTTAAAAATAAAAATCTGCCTGCCTCTATGGGGATTTAACATAGGGGTGTCCAAACTTATGCACCCTGCATTTTAAGGAAGAACATTTATTTATTTATGATACATTATTCATTCACAAAGAAAAATTGGTGTCCTTAAAGGTTGGATTTTTCCAATTTTTTTAAATTAAGGCATTAAGTTCAATTTCCAAAAGATGATTTTGTATTCCTCTTTTTAGTCAACTTTAGCATGGGTGTCTAAACGTATGCATAGCACTGTATGTGTGTTAACCAATTACATAATGCAATGAATAAATATTAAATAACATGTTCAATTGCTTAAATATTTTTGTTTACCCAAAGTAGTCCTGACTGAAAACATTTGAAAAATGGTATTCAAACACACACATTTGTTTTACTTAAACTTTTACGTCACTTCACTAAACGTATATAGTAAAGTAAAAAGTACTTGATAAAACAATCAGTTAAAGGGTTTATGATAATACTATAAGAACAACTTAAACCAAGAGAGGATCAACAACAGCAAAATTTTGAAGAGGTGAAATTGAAATATTACTCTAACCACGAGGAATTAATTACAACTTTTATGTATAATCCCAGTGGTATTCCATGAACAATTAGAAAGAAATAATAATAGAAATAAAACAGTGCACTGTACAGTATCTTGAATGCCTCCATGATCTTGCTGTTCATTATCTGTCAGATTTGCTGCACCAATGTGTACAGGTTCAGTCACTACTGTTAATAATAATGTAGCCCCTATTAATGTATTACAACCTTAAACAAACAAACAAAATTACAGTATTACATTATTATGTAAAACAGTATTATTAGGTATTGTCAAAATTTCACCTGTAGTAAGTCAGTTTTGGGACATGAAAAAATACTTTAGGTGAATTACAGTAATTTTTATAAACATATTTGATAATTGTACAGTAAAGGAGTTATAGTCAAAATTTCACCTGTAGTAAGTCAGTCTGGTCATTAGCAAAGTACTACAACCTTTGGGATATATATAAAAAAACACTATAGGTGATTTACAGTTTATTTCATAAACATATGTAATAATATGCTCATTACATAAACATATTTGATAATTGTACAGTAAAGGAGTTATAGTCAAAATTTCACCTGTAGTAAGTCAGTCTGGTCATTAGCAAAGTACTACAACCTTTGGGATATATATAAAAAAACACTATAGGTGATTTACAGTTTATTTCATAAACATATGTAATAATATGCTCATTACATAAACATATTTGATAATTATACAGTAAGGGAGGTATTGTCCAAATTCCACCTGTAGTAAGTCAGTGTGGTCACTAGGAAAGCACTACACCCTTTGGAACACGAAAAAATACTTAGGGTGAATTACAGTAATTTAAAAAAAAAACATATTTGTCAACTGTACATACAGTAAGGGACTTTTTGTCAAAATTTCACCTTTAGTAAGTCAGTCTGTTCTGTAGGAAAACACTACAGCATTTGGAACACGAAAAAATACCTGGGGTGAATTACAGTAATTTTTTTAAAAAACATATTTGTCAACTGTACGTACAGTAAGGGACTTTTGTCAAAATTTCACCTGTAGTAAGTCAGTCTGGTCATTAGGAAAGTACTACAACCTTTGGGATATATAAAAAAACACTATAGGTGATTTACAGTTTATTTCATAAACATATGTAATAAACATATGTAATAATATGCTCATTACATAAACACATTTGATAATTGTACAGTAAGGGAGGTATTGTCAAAATTTCACCTGTAGTAAGTCAGTCTGGTCACTAGGAAAGCACTACACCCTTTGGAACACGAAAAAATACTTAGGGTGAATTACAGTAAGTAGTGTTAACATATACCATGTGTCACTTTTTGACTGATTTATGGCCCTGTCGCTCATGACTGACAGAATTCTTGTATCATGAAACCAGCGCTTCTGATTTATGATGGGTCACTGACAGGCTCCGGTATGTCTAGGCTGCGCGACGCCGTGTGACCGCCTCCTGCGGTGACATCCTGATCGGAGGTGTAAAAGAAAGGTGTCAGGCCCCATGGCCTTCCGGGTTTATTGGCCGTCTACCTGCGTGAGATAGGTGTTATGTCCGTGTGTATTCTGTCTGCTGGGGAGCCCCGAGTTCACACTTCGCCAAAAGCTACGTGTATAAATTCATGTAGAGCGCGAACGCAGTTACTGAAGCATACTAGTGTCTCGTGTCTCGTGTCAAGCGCGTCCGTTGTTTTTTCCTCGTTCTCAAACAATTTTCGTGAATCGTGATTGCAAGAAGATGGAAGCCTGTCTTAACAGTAAGTGTTTTTATTTTATTTAGTAACATTGTTAAGAAACATTATTTATTTATATGAGAGTCGCTGGTCTGTTACTTAAGGTTTTATCTGCACACTTCAGATGGCGACAGTTTGAGTCTCTTCGATTTAGTAGAGGAGCTTAACTTCCTGAATCAAGCGAGTGGTACGTATAATTATGTTTAAATGCTGCATATTGTGTGTGTGTGTGTGTGTGTGTGTGTGTGTGATGGATAATTGTTTTGTTTTTACCAGGAGGCGTGGCTAGGCCTGTCACTGCTGCTGCAACACACAACGCTGTTGACTCTTCACGAGAGAGCACGGAACCACTTGTGCCAGGTATTGTTAAAATGTTGTTACACCCGTGTTGAAAAGTTGTTGTGGACGTGTAAAAATATCTTATCTTATCTTTGTGTTTTTGTTTTTACCAGGGCCTAAACGGAAAACTATCGTGGCCTTAGTACATGCACCACCGCGAGTCAGCACGCCTGCTAACGGTGACGTTACGCCCCTCGGTAACTTGCTTCGTAATACTGCTTTATCAAACATATGCTGCTATGGTTTGTTGAATTTATTTTAAAACTTTAACATATATGTATTTCCAGAAGGTTTATCAGACGTTGTGAGCAATGTTGGCACGTCTGAATCTGCGAATGATCGGGATAAGGGTGGTTTGATGAGAAATGTGGCAAAACCGCAAAATAGGCTGAAACGCAGACGTGTTGTGGATGCGGACGCAAAAGCTTCTACTGCTGGGTCTTCGAGAGACATAACGTTACCACAGACTGTCCCGAAAAAGCCAAGACGAGCAGCTGTTAAAAGTAAGTAACGGGGGCAAAAACTGTTGGCTTGTTTTCTGTTCACACTAAATCAGAAAGATAAATATTTTTATTTGGATGTAATAGTGAGAGGTCGATTGTGTTTGTGGATGTATAATGTGCCAATATGTTAGTCTAGAACTGTTGTTAACATACATCTGCATTAATTGTTGGAAAAAAAAAACATAATACACAAACCTGCATATCTTTTAGAGCAGGCGTTTATTTATAAATTTTAGCTAACACCAATGGAGAACTGTGTGTAAAAAGTGTAGACATGTTGATTTTTAGCCTGTTGCGCCCTCTATAGGGGGTGCACTAGTATTACAGGGTCCGATCCATAATAGTTGTTAGCCTGATCTTATTTGATTGTCTGTTTATATATCTGTTCTATATATATATATATATATATATATATATATATATATATATATATATATATATATATATATACTTTGACACTACGTATTGCTTTTAATTTTACAACAGTACCGGTCTGATTTTTATTTTATTTTTAGTCTTAGAAAATATAGTCATTAATAATATTACTGTTATTATTATAATATTAACACACATTTGTACTAACTTTTTGTTTTGAATCCCTTTCTACTTCTTAACAGAGGTGGTCGTAGTTGACAATGCAGTTCCCGATATAAATGATGTTCAGAGCTGGAGTGATGGACTGATACAATCTTGGGACGCCTGTGTATTTACAAACATCCCTAAAGAAACACCACAGGCTGTTCCATCCAGCGAACGTGTGGTGGCCGTGGGAGAATCCGACCCTGAACAGCTGCCTTCAAATCAGGAGGCTTACAAACGCGAATCACAACCCAATATAGACAATCAACACATAGCCGGACTGATACAGGACTCTGTCAAGACCGCATTGAATGCCTTCGAGGTACGTTTTGACAAACGCCTTAATGCCATTGAGAGACGTTTAGATGTTTATGAGTCAACACAACAACAACATGGTATTTGGATTAAACAAGGCCTAGCAGCGCAACGGTTGCGTAGTGGCGATATTCAAAATGTAACCAGACAACAAGTCCTGTCTATAGAATTGTTAAAGGAGCTTGTGCTCATTCTTCAAAAGAGAGGTCGGTGAGTTGTGAACGTTTTATATATTTTTTATTTTTGTTTGCATACTATGTTTTTTCTTCTTTCTTTTTCTTCAACATTTGTCACACACTGTGTGTAATTTTAGTCTGACTGTGTAGTTGTTGGTTAGGTAGTTTTTTCATTCTATCTTTTTCACTGTATGGACACCCGGGTTTATTATCCATAGTTTTTAAATGTGCGACCACCTGTGGTTTTAAATAAATAAAATAAAAAGATCTGATTAAAAATGCCTAAACGTTGTCGGGAGCCAGATGGTTTTGATCCGGGTCCGGTAGCTAGGTTTAGACGAGACGATGGTAGTGTGGTGCCCCTTGAACAGTGCAGTAACACAGAAACATTGCTCTATTTAATACAGACTGTGCAGGATATGAATAGGGCCGAGTCTACAACTGATACGTTGGTAGAATTATTAAACATTGTGAGATCAATGTCCGATGAGGATCCTGAACCAAATAATGATTTTGAACATTTTGTAAATACCCAACAAGCAGGAGAGGTGTCAGAACCTCCTCCAGAATCAGATTCTGATAATGATCATCTTGTGTCTTTTCACCAGTCAGGAGAGGGCCCAGATACACAGTCACCCCGCACACTCAGCCCTGATGCACCCAACATGGGTCTCACAGATAGCGAAATAGAATCACTGGTAAGAGAGGGTGGCGATGTTGGTGGGTACACCGTACTACCACGAGCTCGGTTCAATGGTCTGGAAATCCACAGGCTTATAAATCTGCGAGAGATATCTTCGACAGATTTAGCAGCCTACACCATGTTTTTACATGACACACTTTCTGAAATTGTGGAGTTTTCCAGACTGTTAGGCGGAGACGGCTGTTTAATCAGCATCACGTTGAGGGGGTCGAGTTTGACATCAGATGTTAGTACACTTTTGACATGTAGCAATGGTTATAGTGTAGATCTATTTGTAAACGATCTTGAAAAAATAATGCAGAGCAACTCTGACGTACAGTTTGATGAGAGATTGAATTTAAGACTGTCGATAGCGAGAAGTAAACGCGGCGGTGCTTATCGAAAGATCCGTGATCTTGCCCACAATGAAGTGATTTCCAAAAACAGACTTAATCTGTTCTGTCCCACGAACATTTCAAACAATCTTTGTTTTGCAATCTGTCTGGCACATTTCCTAAATCCACAGAAACCACACGTAGAGCTAGAGTCTGTAGCATCTTCATTGCAGAAGTCAGCTGGCTATGCTGATCAACACAAGATAGCGTTTAATGACATCAGACGGTTTGAACAGACGTTGAACGTTAAAATAGTTGTCTTCTATCGGACTGATACGGGGGTTTTGGAGAAGTATGCAAACACAGACGATCCGCATCCTAAAACAGCATTTTTGTACCTGCATGACGATCACTATTTTATGATTAAAAATCTACGAGCATTTATTGGCACCCCGTACGTGTGTGAGTACTGTTACCGAGGATTCACCTGTAGGAGAGATCACAGATGTCGGTACATCTGCAATGTCTGTAATGACCCGGAATGTCATAAACAACCCAAAAAGCCAAAACATTGCGGTGACTGTCTGCGGTACTGTAAGTCTGACTATTGTTTTGAGATGCATAAAAAACCACCTCGGGGTATGCAATATGCGCAGTGCGACGTGACTAAATATTGTAGTAAATGTAATGGACGTTACCATGTCAGCGGTGATAAACCCAAACCCCATAAATGTTCTGCAGATCGTTGTGTGCACTGTGGTGAGAGTTTGGTTACCGATGGTGTGCATCAATGTTTTATCCAACCAGTTAAGCCGGAGATGCCAAACGATCGTTACATTTTCTACGATTTTGAGACCCGTTATGAAAATGGTAAACACGTTGCCAATTTTGTATGTGCTATCACGTTTAATGGTGAGGAATTCGTGGCTGAAGGGCCCGATTGTGTGGATCGACTCGTTAAAAAATTCAGACAACCACGCTACCTTAATTACACATGGATCGCGCACAATGCAGGCGGGTTTGATAATTACATCCTTTTGCAATACTTTACTAAGATGGCGATTGCTCCTAAAATCACAATGCAGGGATGCAGGCTAATCTTAATGTATGACACAGCTTTCAAACAGCGTTTTATTGATTCATACTCATTCATACCCATGCGTCTGGCCAAGACACCTGTTGCGTTTAATTTGACTAATGCTGAGAAGGGCTATTTTCCGCACCACTTTAACCGCATTGAAAATGACAACTACATAGGCCCGTACCCTGACAAGAAATTTTACGGGTATGCGACAATGTCGAACCAAGACAGGGCGTCGTTTGATGATTGGTACAATACCATATCTGACAAAGTGTTCGATTTTAAAAAAGAACTGGCGCTTTATGGTAAAAACGATGTTTTGCTGAGGGATGCTTGCCTGAAGTACCGCGACGAATTCATTTTGTGTACAGGCCTTGATCCATTTAATTACACCACTTTGGCAGCAACATGTATGGCTACGTATAAAACACACTACATCCAAAAAGACACAATAGCTCTGACACGTAACAATGCGTACACCAACCAGAACAAGACTTATTCAAACATCTCAATTGAATGGCTTGAGTTTGTCCGAAAATCGCGGTCCATAGATGTCCAACATGCCCTTAACAGCGGTGAGGCGTCATTTGGGAAATACTATGTGGACGGGTTCTATGACGATGGTGATGTGAAAAAAGCATTCGAATTTCTCGGGTGTTTTTTCACGGGTGCGAGCGTTGTTATAACCCCAATGATATAAACCCTTTATCAAAAGTGCCTTATGGTGTTCTGAGAAGACAATGTGATGATAAGATTGAAATTTTGGAGCGCGCATACGGTCTTCAGGTCGAGGTGATTTGGGAATGTGATTGGGTCCGCGCTAAACAGACCGACGCAGCAGTGATGGATTTCATGTCCACTTACGAACACACTGAAAGATTGAAACCCCGTGAAGCTCTATTCGGCGGCCGTACTAACGCATTAAAACTGTATCACAAAGTTGCGGAGGGCGAGCGGATTAGGTATGTTGACTTTACATCGCTATATCCCTACTGCCAAGCTCGAAAATGCTACCCAATTGGGCATCCTGAAATAATACACAAGGATTTTCAAAACCTTGAAGATTATTACGGTCTCGTCAAGGCTACAGTCCTTCCGCCACGGAAGTTGCTTCACCCCATACTGCCTTATAGGACCGGGGGTAAGTTAATGTTTCCTCTTTGCAGGACATGTGCTGAACATCAGAACCAGACACACCCGTGTGTGCATACTAATGAGGAAAGATCAATTCATGGGTCCTGGGTTAGCATTGAACTGTTAAAAGCCGTTGAGAAGGGTTATGTAGTGACAAAAATCGATGAGGTCTGACATTTTCCCCAACGCTCTGAAACATTGTTTTGTGATTATGTTAAAACATTTTTACAGTTCAAACAGGAAAGTTCAGGTTTTCCAAAAGACGTTGTGACCGACGCCGACAAAGAATCTTATGTTAGAGATTACTTTGAGAAAGAAGGGATTAAGCTGAATCTGGACAAGATTGAGTTTAATGCTGCACGCAGATCCATTATGAAGCTACTTCTTAATTCTTTATGGGGGCGGTTCTCTATGCGCGAACAGTTGCCGACAACCGAAATACTAACAGACCCTGAACAGTTTGCCCGATACATTTTTGGCGTTGAGTATGACCTCAAGCATTTCTCATTTGTGTCAGACGCTGTTGCAATCGTTCAGTGGGCTTACGCAGATGGGAAAGGTACCCAGACTCGTGACATTAACGTCTTTCTCGGGGCTTTTACAACAGCCCATGCACGGTTTGAGCTTTATGATCTCATGGACAGGTTGGGTGATAGAGTGCTTTATTGCGATACAGATAGTGTTGTGTTCACGTCTAAAGAGGGTGAATATGAGCCTCCACTAGGTCCATATCCTTACTGATGAAGTTGGGGATGGGGACCATATTGTTGAATTTTCTTCAAGTGGTCCGAAAAGTTACGGGTATCGGACTTCTAAGGGTAAGGTCTGCATGAAGGCCAAAGGTATCACGCTGAATGCCGTAAACTCTGAGACCATTAGGTTAGACTCATTAATTGGTCTTGTCGATCAATATGTGAGGGGGCGGGGTGACAGTAATTACATTCTCGCATACACCGACAGTATAGTGAGGAACAAAAAGCAGTTCACATTGCACAACAAGTCAGTTGTGAAAAAATTTAAAGTCGTTTACAACAAGCGTATTTTGCTACCCGACCTAACTACGCTACCATATGGCTACTGACAACGTTTTTGGGCATCGGGGGGTGCTAGACCCGAATGGTTTTGATTTCAGATTACAACACCCATTTTCATGTGTTTTAAGTGGTCCTTCTAGCTCAGGAAAAACATTTTTTGTAAAAATGTTGTTGGAAAATGCTAACAGTGTAATTTCTAAAAAAATTGAAAACATTGTGTACATTTATGATTGCTGGCAACCTTTGTATGATGAATTGTTGAAACTGTATGATATTAAATTTATTGAAGGTATCCCACAGACCCTGAATGATGATCGTTTGTTCCCCACCAACAAGACAAATTTTTGGGTATTGGATGATGTTATGAAAGATGCTAGTAGCAATTCTGAAGTTGAACGCGTGTTCACGACCTATGTGCACCATAAAAACTTGAGTGCTTTGTATATTGTACAAAACTTGTTTTTTCAAGGTAAATCCAGCAGGACCATCAGCTTGAACACAAATTATTTGGTATTGTTTAAAAACCCCAGAGACAATACCCAAATTAATGTGTTGGCGCGGCAGATGTACCCCAGAAACACGAATTTCTTTATGGACTGTTATGAAAATGCGACCAGCATTCCTTTCGGGTACCTTTTGATTGACTTTAAAGCGAAAACACCAGAGCAGTACCGTCTCAGAACAGATATTCTGTCACAACACCCAGTCGTGTACATTCAGAAAAGAAAACATTGACAGAGAGATTTGAAAATGTCTGCAAGACTTTTAAGAAACCTGCCTCTTTTAAAATTGTTATTAAAAGCCACGCCTAAACAAAGACGCGTTATTTTAGAGGCGGCCGCAGACGAGCTCATTGTGACATTGTGTGAAGTAGCTCTTAACGTGGTCCATGGTAATATTCCACTAACACCACAACAATATCAGAAACTGAAGAGAAGAAGAAGCGAGATCAAAATTGTTGCAGATAAAAAGGTTGGAGTTAGACGCAAAAGAAGGTTAATCAACCAACAAGGAGGATTTCTATTACCTTTGTTAAGTGTCGCAATTCCCTTTATAACCAGTTTGGTTACATCTAAATAAGTTTGATGATGGAGTATGCTGAGAAGATGTTTTTAGTCCCACAACACCAGTTGGATAAACTGAAATCCTCTAACACCCGTGAGTCTATACAACAGGTTGTGGAGAATGACCTGGACATGACTATAAGAAATATTTTGCACAGGTCTGATCTGGATCACCATGAAAAAGCTAAGATGTACACAGGTGTTTTGCAGCGGTTTTTAACACTCACTAGACAAGGGGATAGGGAATCCACCACATTAACATTAAGTCTACCACAGCCTGGTAATGTTGAAAAAGAAGACCCACCCGCTACAGACCATGTGAGTGCCCATGACGATTTAGGTGCTTTTGTAGATGAGATTTTAAAGAATATTCCGCAGAGGAGTGTGAAAAATGTTCGTTACATTTTAGATAAAATGTCTAAAACTAAAGATGTAACTTCGTGGACTGAGTCGGGAGAGTTTGTGTTTAAAGGGAGAACAATCCCTGGTTCACACATGCTTGACTTAGTTAAAAGCGTCACGGCTCCACAAAAGATTGCTGACGAGCGGAGACCTGGTGGATGGCGCGAATTTCTGGAGGCTTTTGCTAGTTTAAATTTGCCACACTCTGTGGTACCAAACCACTATGTCAGACATACTATTAACTCTTTCAAAACCAAATCGACCCCCACTATAACAGGATCATCTAAGAAGAGTAAAAAACAGAAAGCGTTTCCGGGCACCCCGATACATTCAGAATATTCAGAAGACCTCACATTCAAAGCACCCGATCTCACCCAGACTAAGTGGTTACGTTTTTAAACTCACAGTTTGTATGTATTGTGTTCTCATTTTCTCTCTTTTTTTTTTTTTTTTGAGAACTTATGATGTGATGTATATGTGTAATAAAAGAGGGTTTAAAGAAACACATTTCCGTTCATTACTTGTTTTATTAAAAATATTTAGCATGAGACATGAACATTTCACCCATTTGTACACACTGAACACATTTGAAAACATTTTCATTACATGGAGCTTGTTTTAGTTTTTTCACAAATGCTGACACCTTTTTGTCATTTTTAATCAAATCATTACAATACAATTTCAACACATAATCATAATCAAATCCCTTCGCCATGTGGTAGAGAAAGAACACACAATGTTGTCCACACGTGTCTGATGAAAAATCTTGGACTTGCACAGTTGAATGTTGAACTTGACTAGAATTGAGCCTTAAAAAGTTTTTGATAATCGGCGGAAAACCATGGTAGTCTGGTTTATTACCAAAGCTGTCGAAAAAACACCCTACACCGTCCTCATTTATGTAGATGGCCACCCAGTGTTCCCCTGGGAGTCCTGAATGATGTGTATTGATTAAAACCATTGCTGGTAGCTTTCTTAAAGGGGCTTTTGGTAGATAGTCACATGGTAGAACTCCGAGAAAATAAGTATTGCATGATACCTTATCCATGACAGCCGTAAGCTGCACAGTGTTCATTTGAACGTGTTAGTAGTAATCAACCAGGATCTGACGGCGATTTGACACTTCAATCAAGCTGTCAAACAAAGCATAAACAATAAGGTTAATTGTACGTGGTAGTGGTTGTCTGAAACGGGCTTCTAGTCTAATATTGCCACTTTTGATAAGCGACACATGCTGGCTACACTCCTCATCTTGGGCGAAATTGAACGCATAGAGTGTATAGCCGTGCAGAAAATCCTCCCTATTGATGCATAGAGCCTGGTTTTTAAGATGCCTTCCAGTTGCCAGCGCTAATTGGTAAAACTCCCGCACTGCAGAACCGTTTTCATATTCAGGTTGCAGAGGCTTCGCGGGGTACTGTTGACCATCCAGAAAAATGGCCAAAAATTCTAAATCGTAGTTTTTAAACGCAAAAGGGTTTTTATTATACGCCCCCACAAATGCATCGTTATCAACCATCGCTAGAACCAGAGATTTTGGTAGAGTTCCTAAGAACAAGTTTTCTTGATTGCAGACACGTGAGCCGGCAGGTACTGAGAAGTTTTTCAGACACACTCTGTCGATGGGGTACTTGGCAGTGGTTGAGAGTAGGGCTTGTGCATGGCCCAGTCTCACAGCGGGTGACACAGACACTTTTTTCACAAATAGCGATGCAGATAGGATGTTCAGTTTATAGGCTGTGGCATTGCTCCTCATCAGGCAGAATTCATCTTTACCTCTAGTCATTCTAATTTTAAGGTCTAGTCCATTAAGCAATAGTTTTTCTTGAAAGAAGATATCGCTGTGAACAGGAGCGAGTAGTTCGACTACATTACTAGCGTTGGTGAAGGCTGCTCTCTTTGTCAGACCACGGTTTTCACCTCCTGGGTCCGCAACATCCATGTGCCCGGCTGTGTCTAGGTAAAAAAGCCCTGCTGAGAAAAGCGTTTCAAGGGTATCTTTACCATAATTGGTAAGACATTCTATCATACAGCGATATGGATATGTGCTAGAACTCTGTGATATAAGCCGATCTCCAAGCGATACATCCACTTGTGAAAAAATAGTAGCTCCAGGATAGTTGACAAGCCCTACGGGATCTGCATCTGCAATGTCCGATCCATCAGCATTAGTGATTTTGAGGTGCAAAAAAACTAATGTGTTGTTTAGATCTATGTAATCCTCTCCATTCCCCGCAATAAAAAACTCCAGCGGCGATGTGTCAGATATCGCTGATAATGGTGGCACTTCTATATAAGTGTTTTTTTCAACTGCTGTTTGAGTTAGTGGCACTGTAAACAGATCCAGTTCGGACTTCAAACACTCCTCTGACATGTTGTGTAGTAATGCCATGATCTAAAATATTGTTTTAACAGAGTTCCTTGATCTTTTTGAAGCAGTACGCTTAGCTGTCTCCTGGCGCTTGCGTTTTACAACTGATGTTTTCTTGGGTGGACGTTTTGTTTTCTTCTGCTTCTGGCCACTCCTCCGCACCCCTGGCGGCCTAGATGCTCTTTTGCGAGCCATTACCATTAGCCCTGAACCGTCTTGAGTATCGTAGTTGTTGTTAAAAGATCGCGATAACGTATTACTAACAACGTCACTTAGTATGTTTTTTGCAGCTGATTTAAGATGCGGCTTGGCTATGCTAAATCCTCGTTTTAGTAGTGGTATAGCCATTCTAAAGAGCCCTCGAAAAAGGCCGCCCAAACCGGCCCCATACATAACTCCGCCTCCTGCATACCCGGGGAGCCCGCTGCCTGCCTGATTCTGGTAATAGGCAACGTAGCGCATAGGGTCGACATTGTGGTTGTTGAAATACACCATTTTAAACTAAATGTTGGCCTGAAGTGAAGTTTAATGCACACTTTTCCGTAAGAAAATGGGACGTGTTGATTTTGATCGTCCTTCACCTCTATAACAATATCCGTAATGACAGATTTGTTGATAGATGCAGAAAAGATGCTGATTTTTGCAGAATAGAATCTCCTATAGGGATGCCTGGTTTCAATCCTAAAATAATGGCTAGGTTTCCATGGAATGTTATTGAAATGTTAGGTTTTGCTTTCAGAAATACTTTGTTTTTTACACGGTCGTAGCCGAATACCCCCTGGGTTGCTACTAAATCATTTATTACACTAACTAGAGATGGGACATTGTCGTAATATCCTGTTTTTATTGGAATGCGTAGTTTCGACAAGCTGGTCGTCTTCACATCCACACCGTGGCGCATGCTGTTATTGTATTTTTCACCATCAGCAGTGGTGGGTCCTATGTTTATCTCAAAAACGGCATCATTGCTGTTAAAGGTGTACCAACTTCTTGGATATTCAATTTGAACAAGTCCTACCTCCCATTCTCCTTTTATATTTATAGGGGTAGCCAGTCTTGTTGTATAATTTGAGATTTTATTATTCGGGTACACAGACAGTGAAGCGTTGCAGGGTAGTGTGACATAAAATCCGCCCTCAGCCATGTCTGGTTTTTTACAGCATTTGGAACATGAAAAAATACTTAGGGTGAACTACAGTAATAAAAAAAAAACATATGTGTCAACTGTACGTACAGTAAGGGACTTTATGTCAAAATTTCACCTGTAGTAAGTCAGTGTGGTCACTAGGAACATGCTACAACCTTCGGATAGTAAAAAATCCCTTTGGTGAATTAATGTAATTTTATTCAAAAAATATTTATGTATATTATGTACAGTGAGGCAGGTTTCCTAAATACAATCATTACAATGCACTTTTTATTGTTGCTAAAGTACAATCAATAGCATTAGAACACATAATGTGAGAGAGATTTGCTGGTACATCTCTGCTTTGCAAAAATGTAGTTGTCTGTTTGCACACAATGGGAAAAAATTTTAACTTTTTAGATGGTCCCTATCTTCTTTACCACACACATTGAATGTTCAGTGAACATTCGCAACTTTGTATGCCATTAAAACAATATTTGCCCATTTTGATCGATTGTGGAGAGTGTTGTAGTTCACCATCTTTGTCCTAAAGATCATGTAGCTGCTTTTATTTTGCAAAAATGTGCTTTATTGCGCTTGTTATTGAGACAGTTTAAGTGCGAATGTGCGAATATAAAACCAACTTTACCGCAGTATAAAAAGCTCACTGTTTAGTTTTTTTTAATCTTAATAAATCTTTTAAAAATCTATGTGGAGACATTTGTTTGTCTTAACAAATATAAAACATTGTCCTATGCATCTGCAAAAAAAACCAAAAAACATAATTAGTCATCATAACATGTACAACATTGCATTAACATTTTATTTTCAAAATGAAAATTATCTTTTTATTTAAAAGATAAAAAATAAAAAATAAACGTTTATTTTCTTACAGTGAAGCTGTGTATTTCTGATTTCCTGAAAAATTGGGCTTCATTATGCAAATGATCTTTCTTTGAAAAGTTTGGGGAAAAAATACATGTTATGAACAAAGTTACTTTGTCTTGAGCTGACCAATAATGGTAGTGTGTGTTGATTGGCGTTTAGAGTAGTTCAAGCTTGACAACCTTATTGCGTATGTATGCATATATAATTCTCTCTTTTTTTTTCATATTAATATGTTATTTTTCAGACAGCTGCTATAGAAGAAAAACGGAAATCTGAGTGCAGAGACAAGCGAAGAAGAGAGTAGTAAGTATGGTTTGATCTCATATCACCTCTGTTATAGAGATTTTTGAATCGGGCCTATTGAACGGTGATCGACAGTTAGGAAAATGTTAGCAACTAACTAATTATATTATATTATACCATTTCAGGTGTCTAATTTGTGCTGCCTTTGAGTCATTCATGTAAAAATCTGTTTATTTAATTGTTTTGTTTTTTAGTAAAGTCACTTGTCCTAGTTGTCCTGGCATACAATATTTTGAACAATTTCTAATTTCCTTAAATCTTTAGATCTTTCTTTACAATAGACAGGTTCATGGGAAATATCCTAGGTTTTAAATAAACCACAATTATCAATGTAAAACATATCCTCTAATACTCACAGGTTGCTTTTTTGCTGCAAATAACTATATCAGTAACTTTTTGATTGAACTTTGCTCACTGTAAATTGTGTTGGGCTTCTTCTAATCTCATGTTCAATGTAACTCATAGAGTGCTGTACAGAGATGACAGACAAGAGGATAAAAGCTTGATGAGGAGGATATAGCCAAAGCTTTTAAAGGTAAACGAGAAGTCAACGGAATTCTAATCTGATTTCTATGCAAATTATTATACATGTATTCAAACATGGATACAAAAATTTTAATCATTGGTTAATTTTATATTAATTCTTCTTCCCTTTCAAAGATCTTCTGATAAAGCAGTCTTCAAATACTACAAGCCCCAGTTGCAGAAAATGAGTCAAACTCAAAGAAGTGATCGTCCACTTGAAGATGAAGATGTGACGTTTAAACTCTTCTGTTTCTTTGGTTCAGCCATTTGTAGGCCTAAGTTTGTAAATGCATTATTCACTTCTGCACATTATTTTTTTTTTGAAACTTATTTTTATTTTTTCAGGAAATTGCATTGTGATGCTTATTTAGTGATGTAAAATTCATAGTGTACTTTTCAGTAATACATGTATAACTGAAATGTTCTACACAAAAATTATAAATATAGCTCTGCCATAGCATTTCACTGATCTTTTTAATTTACTTTTATTCCTTTTTTTTACTCTTATGTAATTTACACAAGATACTATATTAAAGTTTTCTTGATTTTCAAAGTCTGTGTATGTCTTCATGTTTATATTTAATTATTTTTGCACTTTTAATATACCGTTTTAAATACTGAATAAAACAGCTTTATATTAAGCTATTAGTGTAATGCTAATACACTTTTAATGCTGTTTAAATGTTCAATTATGCTTCACATTCATATTATAACTAGTTTAAGACATATGAAAGTATGAACTGCAAAGAAATACACTTAAATGTACTGGAAGTGGTTCCATTTTAGCATAATTTAGTATATTAAAATATAGTACAAATATGTTTCTAAGAGACTCATAATGACTTTATAATGTACTTGTAACACAAATAAAGTACACTTTAAGCATGTAATTAGTCCCTACACAGGCATATACTTAAAGTATACAAAATATACTTTAAGTTGTTCCACTTTAGCACATAAAAGTACACTAAATACACTTCAAGTTGAGCTTTTCTACAATTTAATTACTACTAAAATATATTTAGTACAAAATTAGTTGTTCCAAAATAGCATGCTTCAAGTTAACTAATCATGAACACACTTGAAGTATAATGATGATTAGTGTGGCTTCAAGTACACAAAAGTATGCTAAATTTTAGTACACTTAGCACATTTATTTTTCACCTGGGTTGTCCTGATGGAAGATCCAGCCACAGCCCATTATAAGATTTCTAGCAGAGGCCGTAAGGTTTTGATTTTTTATCTGTTGGTATTTGCTAGAATCCATGATACCATGTATTGGAACAAGATGTCCAGGACCTCCAGCAAAAAAATAATAATAGGCAGACAACATTAAAGATCCAGCAGTATATTGAACTGTGGTCATGGGGTACTTTTTTATTCTTTTTGCACCAAACCCATCTGGTGAGTTTGCTGCCAAAAAGCTCTTTTTTTAGTTTCATCTGACCATAGAACCAGGACCCTTTTGAAGTTCCAGTCATGTCTGATAACTGAATATCATGGAGTTCGTTTTTGGATGAGCGAGAAGGATTTGTCTTGAAACTCTCCCAAGCAACTTGTGGTGATGTAGGGGTTGTTTGCTAAAAAAAATGTAGGCTTTCTGACCCCAAGACTCAACTAATCTCTGAAATTCTCCAGCTATGATCCTTGGAGAGTCTTTGGCCACTCTCCTCCTCACGCTTTAAAATGATATATACACATGTCCTCTTCCAGGCAGATTTGTAACATAGTTAATTGGAACTTAATTCTTAATTCGTGCCCTGATGGTGTAAATGGGAATTTTCAATGCTTTCACAATTTTCTTACAGCCACTTTCTATTTTGAGAAGCTTAATCTTTTGCTGCACATCAAAACTATTCTTTGGTTTTACTCATTGTGATGAATGATTAAGGAAATTTGGTCTTGATGTTTCCTCATATTTGTACTCTGGTGGAACAGGAAGTCATGGCTGGATAATTTCATGCTCCTACGCTCCTAAAAAAAAAAAGAAATATGAATGGGAATATACTTGTGATTTGATTTGTGAAGAAGGACTACACGCCTGCACACATATTATCTTCAAATGTGCATATCGAGTGAACACGTGATGCGTGCCGTCTGCGTTTTCGCGGGTTTGCGTTTTTGAGGTTTGGACAGAGAAAACTGATAATCTTTTGCACCTTCGAACCTATTTCAGGGAGTGCGTTCTTGAGACACCAGGCACTGTTTTGTGCGGATGGGCGGCCAGAGTGTGTTAAGGGTTTTTCTGTTAGAACGGTGTCGTGTTAGCGGCCCCTAAGTTGATAACTAATGATCTTCGCAACGGAAGTGAATCAATCAAGACTATCTTTAGCTGGACAACAACTTTATCATATAAAGCTGTGGTAAAGCGTAAACAATCTGTTACAGTAATTTCTATTATCACTGTAAATCTGCTTTGAAACAATCCATACTGTTAAAAACACTTTAAAAACACAGAATGTGCGTAGGCACCTATTGTTTTCGTTCCGATTCTTATTATTAGGGGCCAAGCACAGAATGTGCGTAGGCACCTATTGTTTTCGTTCCGATTCTTATTATTAGGGGCCAAGCACAGAATGTGCGTAGGCACCTATTGTTTTCGTTCCGATTCTTATTCTTATAAGGGGCCAAGCACAGAATGTGCGTAGGCACCTATTGTCTTCGTTCTGATTCTTCTTCTTCTTATTATTATTAGAGGCCAAGCACCGAAGGTGCGGAGGCACCTATTGTTATTGTTCCCGTTCTTCTTATTATTAGGGGCCAAGCACCGAAGGTGCGGAGGCACCTATTGTATCTGTTCCCGTTCTTATTATTAGGGGCCAAGCACCGAAGGTGCAGAGGCACCTATTGTATCTGTTCCCGTTCTTATTATTAGGGGCCAAGCACCGAAGGTGCGGAGGAACCTATTGTATCTGTTCCCGTTCTTATTAGGGGCCAAGCACCGCAGGTGCGGAGGCACCTATTGTATCTGTTCCGGTTCTTATTATTAAACCCAAGCACCGAAGGTGCGGAGGCACCTATTGTAATTGTTCCCGTTCTTATTAGGGGCCAAGCACCGAAGGTGCGAAGGCACCTATTGTAATCGTTAGCGTTCTTATTATTAGGGGCCAAGCACCGAAGGTGCAGAGGCACCTATTGTATCTGTTCCCGTTCTTATTATTAGGGGCCAAGCACCGAAGGTGCGGAGGCACCTATTGTATCTGTTCCCGTTCTTATTAGGGGCCAAACACCGCAGGTGCGGAGGCACCTATTGTATCTGTTCCGGTTCTTATTATTAGGGGCCAAGCACCGAAGGTGCGGAGGCACCTATTGTAATTGTTCCCGTTCTTATTAGGGGCCAAGCACCGAAGGTGCGAAGGCACCTATTGTAATCGTTAGCGTTCTTATTATTAGGGGCCAAGCACCGCAGGTGCGGAGGCACCTATTGTATCTGTTCCGGTTCTTATTATTAGGGGCCAAGCCCCGAAGGTGCGGAGGCACCTATTGTATCTGTTCCGGATCTTATTCTTCTTCTTCTTCTTCCGACTGGGAGTCTATGGCAGCCTATAGAACCGTTTGCGGGAAAGTATGAGTAATATGAAGTAATATGAAATTTGGTACACTTACAGAGGACAGTCTGAAAAGTCGCTAGAGCAAATTTGGAGTCTCCAACTCAATCCCTCTAGCGCCACCAACTGTCCAAAGTTTCACTCATGTTTATGCTAATAACTTTTGAACCATAATGCCTAGAATCACCATTCCTGTGTCATCTTATTCCTTGGCTCAAGCCGATTTGATTGCACCCTATGACATAATTTCCTTTATGATAATTAGCCCGACATCTTTAATGATCCGAAAAACCTACTTTTGCGAACTCCTCCTAGGCCGTTGCTCCGATTCTCACCAAAATTGAACCAGATCATCTCCAGACCATGCTGACAAAAAATTATGGAATTCAAGAAGATTCGCTTAAGAATTTTTGAGAAACGCGCAAACAAATTTTACGTAGCGCTTGCAAAAACAGATGTAAGGTTGTATCTCCGCAACGCTTTATCGTATTCAGACCAAATTTGGTACATGTCATCACAAGCATGACCTGAGGCTACATGCTGCGTTTCGGCGCAGCGCCACCTACTGGTCCAGAGATACAAAAAATTGCTTTTTTTGCGTATAACTACTGAAGGGTTAGTCCAAAAATCATAAAAGTGGTCTCGTTAGGTTCAGGGCGTCATGCCGAGTCGACTGATATCCAATTTTCCCAGATCAGCCATTTTGGCTGTCGGCCATTTTGAATTATGTGCTAAAATGCTGTATTTTTTTAACGCATGAACGAATTGTTATGAAACTTGGTATGGGTAATCAGTACGAAGCCCCGAAGGAGCCTGAGAAGTTTCTAAACAGCGCCACCTAGTGGAAATTTTTTTTTTCAAATGCTTATAACTCTGGCTGTGGTTGACTCATTTTCACGGGAGTCATCTCATTGAGGTCCTGAATCCTTGCCGAGTCCACAGATACCAAACATGCTAGGTTAAGACTTACGATTTGTGTAGCGTTGTGATTTAGCGCTTAAAAAACATTTGCCAATATCTTCTAAACCGCTAGTCCGATCGAGACGAAACCACCGTCAGAAGTTTGGAAACATAGGTCGATAGCTTTTAGTCATTGCCCAAATACCAAAATATTGATCGTAAGGGGTCGTAAAATTCAATCAAAGTCATGTGTCAGTCATTTTTTACGAGTTTTTTTCACATAAATATCTATAACTCCGAAGCGAATTGAGATATTTTCACCAAAATCGACATGCATATGTATGGGCTCACTCCGAGGACACATAAAAAAAATTGTGGGATTTTGCCTCTTGGTGGCGCTATAATAGAACAAAACATGAAATTCCCATTGACTTTAATACAGTTTTGTGATGTAAAATGCTATACTTAATGAATGCATTGCTGTAACATTACGAAACTCAGAATGTGCCATCGGCACCATGCCCTGAAGGTACTCAAATGATTTCTAGACAGCGCCACCTTTTGGTCAAAAGTTTAAATTAAATTTCCAAAAATGCTAATAACTTTTGAATACATCTGCCTATTGTAATGACACTGGCCTTAATAGATTGCTTGGGTCATGCCGAGAACATAGATACCAAGTTTGCCATATTTGGACAAACTTCCTGTCCACCATCTTGATTTTCATTCAGTACCTACTTTTTCAAACTCCTCCTAGACCGTTTGTCCGATTTTCACCAAAATCGAATCGTATCATCTCCAGACCGTGCCAACCAAAAGTTATGGATTTCGTGTTGATAGACTAAATCGTTTTCGTATACCGCAGCAGCAAATTTGAGGCATGATGCAAAAATGATTATTCAGGCTTTATATCTGCAATGCCTTGACATATTGAGACCAAACGTTGTATGTGTCATTGTCATTTCACTCTGACCACATCACATCGACTTTATAACTGCGCCACCTATTGGTCGAAAGTGATAAACCATTAAATCATCTTATAAGTTACTGTATGTATGATTTTTCAACCATTTGCCGAAAATCCTCTGAAAATGTCTTTAATTGCTCATTGTTGCAGTTGGTCTGACACTTGTCTTCTATTGTCTTCTACTGCTTGGCCCGATATAATGGCTGCTTACAGCTATATTTATTGTAATTATTGTAACATTGTTTAAATGCTTGCTAACATATATCACGTTATGGGAAAGTACACATTTGTGGTATAGTAACAATGAAGGGCATGTTGCAATGAAGAGAGAAAGTGTTTATTTGGTGTAGTTAAGTTGGCCTACATGTCAATGGAGAAGAAAAATAAAAATTATTACATAATCAAGACATTCTCTATAATAGAATACAAATATAGTACACAATAATAGTACACAAATGGTGAGACAAATGTCATATGATCAAGGAAATAGAATATACAATAAAAGAGAATATTTACATTGTAATGTGTATTGTCTATAATTCACTATACAATAGTTATTCAATTTCAGTTTTAAACTAGCTGTTTTCAAACTGTGAAAAGTAAAACATTTTGTTTTACAAAGTAGAAACATTCCCAATGTATGAAAGACAGTTTGGCCTGGCAGAATGCATGCAGGGTATTTGAGATACAAGGCTTGAGGGGAAGTCCTCATTCTTTGGATTTCTGTCTTATTTGTATTTTTCGTAAGTTGAACAAAGACCTCTATTTGTGAGCATCAGTGAGGTAAACAGCACTTTTAAGAAATATCAACACTGAAGTTTGCGTTGATGCATTGAAAGAAACTTATGTAACTGGCTCACTGTAAACAAAAGTCCACAAGTTTTTACACACATATGGTTACTGTGAAATCCCATTAAATATTAATCTACTGTGCTGTTTTGAACGTTATCTTATTTAAATTATATTATTTACAGCTTCCTGTAAATGTTCCAGTAAATGTTTAAATGGTTTTATTATTATTATTGATGCACAAAACATTCAAAACAATAGAACAGTATTAAAGAGAAAGAAATAATTTCTAGTTATTGAAATGATAAAGTATAGTATGCACCTTACCATCATGTCCCAATAAAGCACCTTATATTCCCGTTTCTGAGAAATACTTTAATATATGGAAAAATATTTTACTTTAAGTTCTGGTACGTATACTGAATGATAGTCATGGAACCCTCAGGGTTCAGCACAAGACAAATGCCTAAAATGGACAAATGATGTAGCGTTACTTTTTACATAAACTGCACATTACCTTTCAAAAAGATCTTATCTTTAAATCCTACTGACCTCAACACTAGTGTTGTTTGATTATTGCACTAAACGCATAGTTTATAAGTCTGAAACAACATTTCACGTTTTTACTTCCTTTAGCTCTGTAGCAGATCTCCACTATTTTGCTCTCAATGCACAGAAACGGTCCATTATACTTCTGCATTGGACCTGCGGTCTAGCCTCTAAGCGGTGGTTATTACAATTTTGTTTACAATCGCGATCCATTTCTAAATACTTAGGTCACTTTTTTAAAACTCTTCACACATTGAGCACAACAGCAGTCTATGTGGGCTAAAATGTGATCATTTATCATTATCATCTTTCAAATTGCATAAATTCTTTTTCTCACTCAAACACAACCACCACCAAACCTCTATGTACCTACAGACTAATTTGTACATTTTAAATACAAGACAACAGTTTGCAACATTTGAACAGTAATACCATATTGTAATATTTCAAATCTAAAAAATTAAATGCTATCAAAAGAATCAGATGTAGCTGAACCCCCTACACATGGTACGGTGACGCATTGCTGCCACACACATATTATTTTTTCCCGTCAATTATGTTGTAATAATGAGATCTTATGTCGCTAAAACGACATCTTTTCTCATAATAACGAGATCTTATGTCGTTTTAGCAACATCTTTTCTCGTAATAACGAGATCTTACGTCGTTAAAATGACATATTTTACTCGCAATAACAAGATGTTATGTCGTTAAAACGACATAATTTCTTGGCCTTATAAGGACGTCATGTACAAAATATGCCTTTATCCACATAGAATTTATAGCCAATCATGTCTTTATCATACTTCTACGTTCAAAAAGCTGAAGCAATAGCAGCCCACAATGGATATTTATGTTAAAAGATCAAATTTTGTACACACCTCATTAATAAAGCATGTGTAGCCTACAGATTAGCAGATGAGCCCAGAATACGAACATTGCGTTTAATTACACAGGCTAAACGTTTGCCTCTCATAGAAAACTCTTATAATAAAGAAAAAGGTTATCTGGCTTATACTTCAGTGATAAAGATCAAATGCTGTAGCCTACACGCCTTATTAATAAACCATACTATCCTACAGAAAAGCAGTTGAGCCCAGAATATGAACACAGTGCATTTATTTACACGTCAGCCGTTTTCCTCCCGAAACCCTTTATTATAAAGATGGCTCTCAACGTGTCACATCAAATCCTTTAAATGGTAGGCCTATTCAATGCAAAACAAAAATGAAAAATATAAGTAAAAAAAAAATAAATAAAAAATAAATAAATAAAAAAATATATATATATATATATATATATATAGTGGCATTAATTAGCCCACAAACAATATTTATTTTAAAGCCTAAACAAATTTATTTAAAGAAAAACACCTACGTTGGGCGTTTATTAGGGCCCGAGCACCGATGGTGTGAGGACCCTCTTGGAATTGCTCTGTTTATTATTATTATTAGGGCCCGAGCACCGATGGTGTGAGGACCCTCTTGGAATTGCTCTGTTTATTATTATTATTATTATTATTATTATTCTCCGCAATGAATCGCATTTTTGAGGGCCTAAACATGCACGAAAACTCACGAAAATTTGCACACGCGTCAGAACTGGCGAAAATTTACATCTGATATGCGTTTCAAAATTGGGCGGGGCAAAATGGCTCGATAGCGCCACCTATAAAGGTTCAACGGAGTGCGCCTCGCGTTACGTTTCACGTACGTGTACGAAATTCGGTACATACCTGTAATGGCCCAATACCTACAAAAAAGTCTCTTGGAGCGTAGCCCTAAACACAACAGGAAGTCAGCCATTTTGAACTTCCTCTCAGATTTTTGTGCAGTTTTTGCCCTTTTCAGGCCTCGTACTTTAACGAACTCCTCCTACAGTTTTAATCTGATCATCTTCAAATTTGGTGAGTCTAATCTTAAGGCCTTTGCGACGTTAAATTGCGAAGATCTTGAGTTTTCGTCGAAGGGCGTGTCCTCTGCGGCCTGACAAATTTTGATGTTTCGCCATGAAAAAGGAAGTTGCTGTAACTCAGGCAAACAATGTCCAATCTGCCCCAAACTTCACACGTTTGATAAGAGTTCTGTCCTGAACACATGTCCATGCTCAAATTCAGTTACAGTCACAGCGCCACCTGCTGGCAACAGGAAGTGACATGTTTAACACTGTTGTGGACTCCTGATAACATATAAAAAAGTGCCAGCAAGTGTTAAACATGCTAACAACATACTTGAAACATGCTAAAACATGCTAGCAAGCACTTAGCTAAGTGCTAAAGCATGCTATTACTGCAATTCAATAGGAATTTGCTGTAACTCAGGTATGGAATGTCCAATCTGCCCCAAACTTCACACGTTTGATAAGAGTCATGACCTGAACACATCTACATGAGAATATTCAGTTATAGTAATAGCGCCACCTACTGGCAACAGGAAGTGACATGTTTAACACTGTGATGCAGTACTAGCAACATATTAATTATGCCAATGAGTTATAAACATGTTAGAAACATGTTAAAACATGCTAGCAATTCTTAGCTAAGTGCTAAAGCATGCTAATACAATGAAACAGGAAGTTTTTGTTACTCAGGAAGGCAATGTCCAATCTGCCCCAAACTTCACACGTTTGATAAGAGTCCTGCCCTGAACACATGTCCATGCTCATATTCAGTTACAGTCATAGCACCAGCTGCTGGCAACAGGAAGTGACATGTTTAACACTGTTGAGGACTCCTAATAATATATAAAAAAGTGCCAGCAAGTGCTAAACATGCTAACCTCATACTAGAAACATGTTAAAACATGCTAGCAAACACTTAGCTAAGTGCTAAAGTATGCTATTACTGCAATTAAATAGGAATTTGCTGTAATAGCGCTGCCTACTGTCAACAGGAAGTGACATGTTTTACACTGTGATGCAGTACTAGCAACATATTAAATATGCCATTGAGTTCCAAACATGCTAGAAAAATGCTAAAGCATGATAGCAACACTTCCTCTTAGATTTTTGTGCAGTTTTTGCCATTTTCAGGCCTCGTACTTTGACAAACTCCTCCTACAGTTTTAATCTGATCATCTTCAAATTTGGTGAGTCTAACCTTAAGGCCTTCGCGACAGTAAATTGCGAAGATCTTGAGTTTTCGTCAAAGGGCGTGTCCTCGGCGGCCTGACAAATTTCGATGTTTCGCCATGAAACAGGAAGTTGCTGTAACTCAGGCAAACAATGTCCAATCTGCCTCAAACTTCACACGTTTGATAAGAGTTCTGTCCTGAACACATGTCCATGCTCAAATTCAGTTACAGTCATAGCGCCACCTGCTGGCAACAGGAAGTGACATGTTTAACACTGTTGTGGACTCCTAATAATAGATAAAAAAGTGCCAGCAAGTGTTAAACATGCTATCAACATACTAGAAACATGCTAAAACATGCTAGCAAACACTTAGCTAAATGTTAAATTATGTTATTACTGCAATTAAATAGGAATTTGCTGTAACTCAGGCATGGAATGTCAAATCTGCCCCAAACTTCACACATTTGATAAGAGTCATGGCCTGAACACATCTACGTGACAATTTTCAGTTATAGTAATAGCGCCACCTACTAGCAACAGGAAGTGTCATGTTTAACACTGTGATGCAATACTGGCAACACATTAAATATGCCATTGAGTTATAAACATGTTATAAACATGTTAAAACATGCTAGCAATTCTTAGCTAAGTGCTAAAGCATGTTAATACAATGAAACAGGAAGTTGCTGTTACTCAAGAAGGCAATGTCCAATCTGCCCCAAACTTCACACGTTTCATAAGAGTTCTGTCCTGAACACATGTCCATGCTCAAATTCAGTTACAGTCATAGCGCCACCTGCTGGCAACAGGAAGTGACATGTTTAACACTGTTGTGGACTCCTAATAATAGATAAAAAAGTGCCAGCAAGTGTTAAACATGCTATCAACATACTAGAAACATGCTAAAACATGCTAGCAAACACTTAGCTAAATGTTAAATTATGTTATTACTGCAATTAAATAGGAATTTGCTGTAACTCAGGCATGGAATGTCAAATCTGCCCCAAACTTCACACGTTTGATAAGAGTCATGGCCTGAACACATCTACGTGACAATTTTCAGTTATAGTAATAGCGCCACCTACTAGCAACAGGAAGTGTCATGTTTAACACTGTGATGCAATACTGGCAACACATTAAATATGCCATTGAGTTATAAACATGTTATAAACATGTTAAAACATGCTAGCAATTCTTAGCTAAGTGCTAAAGCATGTTAATGCAATGAAACAGGAAGTTGTTGTTACTCAAGAAGGCAATGTCCAATCTGCGCCAAACTTCACACATTTGATAAGAGTTCTGCCCTGAACACATGTCCATGACAATTTTCAGTTATAGTAATAGCGCCACCTACTGTCGACAGGAAGTGACATGTTTTACATTGTGATGCAGTACTAGCAACATATTAATTAAATATGCCATTGAGTTCTAAACATGCTAGAAACATGCTAAAACATGCTAGCAACACTTATCTGAGTGATAACGCATGCTACTATCCCCATAATAAAGGACATTTTTGTAACTGACTTTGACATACTCCTCCTATATTTACCTACTTAAATGCACATTGCCCACCGTGCTCTGTCTTCCTGAAGCCACCGGGTGGCGGTGGCACGGGTGTGAGGGCCCTTTCATCGCTGCTTGCAGCTTTAATCTGTATCTGTATCTGTAAGTGTTTCTGAAAGTGTTTCAGCAGCCCTTTTCAAACTGGCGCAAGAAAATGCAACATAATTTGATTTGTTAAGCATGAAGAGGACTTATCCGTCTGGTATGGCCGCTCGCTCTAACGTTAACCTAGATAAATGTTCGCTATTATTAAGCGCATAGCCAAGTGTTTGTGCGGAGTGTGGAGCACGCACTGCATGACACGGAGGCGCCGGTGCCATCACTCGCATTTTCCTATCAACAGTGGAAAAAAATTTAAATACTGCACAATGTCTGGTCATACAGAAAAGAATAAAACATCAGTCACAACTACTTTTATTTGTGTAAACTCACAACAACAAGAAAACGTTGTGCTTTTGTAAAATAAAATAAAACGAACAGGGCGCGCTTTCATGGTCTCTGTGAATTGGAGCGCGTCTCAAAAATGAACTGAAAAACAGTGTATAGACAAGCCTCACAGTCATGACATGAAAAATATAGCCTTCTATACAAAGCTTATAAAAAATGTCCACCAACGAAAAAAACCCAATCGAAAGCAAATACGCACGGTAGCCTGCATCTGATTATGTAATCCTGTCCGTATGAAAGGCGCATATAGGCTACATTACAGCGTAGATGTATGGAGATATGTTTGCAGGCAGCCTACACTGATTTAGAAAAGACCAGTTTATTAATAAACAATTAAAATGCTTAGTTATTTTTTTTTTCAGACACATTTATTATCATTAGTCTACTTTTGCCGGTGCTTTATGGCAAGTTGTATGCATGCGCTTGAGCGCGGTATATCGGCTATAGCCTGTATGCACCCAGGATTGAATATAAACGTGCGATTAGTCATAACTGCTGAAATGAATGACTAGGCTACTAGTCTAGAAAAATCTTTAGTCTATGGCAACTCTAATCAAAAGCCTCTTTAATATTTGACATTATTTAATTAGTAATTCCCAGCTCTTTACATTCAATTAGTTGAGTTAGCATAATGAAATAATAAAATAATAAAATAAAGTTTAAATTAAGATACAGCATTACTTACTCCACCACACAAAGGACTGTTTATAAGGTGACAATTCGTTAGACATGTGAAGATTGTAGGCTGTATCTTAAATATTTTTGTATTGTAGCTATTGTAGGCTATTGTCTTCTGTTATAAAGACAAAGAATGACACTTCGTTAATTAAACAAAATAAGAACACAATGTTGTAAAAAACAACTTAGGCTATGTTCTGTTAGATGTGTTTTTGACTACTTTTTGTTTAATTATATCTAATGGTAATGAAGATATAGCCTATTAACAAAAATGTTTGAACGTAGAAGTGTGATAAAGGCGTGATAGGCTCTACATTTTATGTGGATAAAGGCATATTTTGTACATGACATGTCCTTATAAGGCCAAGAAAATATGTCTTTTTAACGACATAACATCTTGTTATTACGAGAAAAAGATGTCGTTTTAACGACATAAGATCTCGTTATTATGAGAAAAGATGTCGTTTTAACGACATAAGATCTCGTTATTACGAGAAACTATGTCGTTTTAACGACATAAGATCTCGTTATTACGACATAATTGAGGGGAAAAAATAATATGTGTGTGGCAGCAATGCGTCACCGTAACATGGACCATGTAACATACTCTTAGAAGAAAAGGTTCTATCGGCGCTACGTATTTGAAACCCCTAGAAGAGTGAATGCAATAAATTCTAAACAGTAGAGATTTGTCAATCTTGTTTTGTGAATACATTTTTACAAAAAAATATTTTTCCTTCAAAGAAAACTTTGTAAAATAGTTAGGGTTTTTTAGGTATTTTTTTTATGAGTGACAGCGTGTTTGTTGGGTGACAACCTTTGCTAGTGTTATGGAAGAATGACTGGATGGAAGTGTTTTGGTGGTTTTAGTGCATTTTGAATGTGAAATTTATGGTTTATCATCATCTCTGTATAACATGCTGTGTTTTAATCAGCCACACTTCTTTCATTAAAACCATCAAGCAATCAGGCTATGTTATTCATTTTCCATGGATGCACTTTTTTCCATCATCCTGGGGGAATTTCTGTGGTTATAAAACCAATCACAGCCTTTCTGGAAAGTAACCAAACTACACCGTAGCCACCTTTGCTACACAGGGTCTACAGCATAGGTTTGAAGCAGAATTATAAATTGTCCTTAATACTAATAGTTAGCTGCCTGTAGTGAGGGAATTTATAATTTATGCCCTCATTCCTATTAGTCCCTCACCAGGGATCTGCCTCAACCCACACAATATTATTTTGCTCCTCTCTCACCACAGTTTTCACAGTGTCCACTAGGCTGGCACTGTCATTCCAGCTCTCTGGTGGAATGCTTCGATAAAGGCAGGGTAGTTTATCCAGAAGGGGCTCCTCATTGCAGGAACACTCCAGCACCTGAGACTCAGTCACAGAGTTCTGCCGTAGTTTGTGTCTAGGAAACAATGGATAGATAAATACAGCAATTGTAATGCTCAGAACAGCATTTTTTTGTCTTAAAAATTAGAACCTTTATAGCAAAGGCTAGTTCGTGTAGATTGATTTAATAATGCTCTTACAGAACCAGAGAAAATCATAATACCTCAATTTGCGGAGACTTCTCTCTGTAGACATGATGTAGACAATGATGGGGAAGATTTCAGCACGGTGGAGACGACGCACACAGTCCAAACCCAGCGGTAACACACAGTGAGTGCCCTATACAATGGATATCAAACAGGATAACATTAAATGACCATACTTTTGAGGACACACATATGGTCTAATATATGGCTTTGTTTTACCTAATATATACTGTAGATAGTAGATAACTATAACTATTTTTCACTTTTTCACGCTTTGTCACTTTCAAAGCCGCAAACTCTGTCAAATAAAATGGTCTTACTGGAATCAGGGATGGATGCAAAATGTGGACTTTTAGTCATTAAAATGAGTTATCAATGGTAATCAAACAGCCATAGTTGGGAAAAAATACTATGGAAGTCAATGGTTACCGTCCACTGTCTGGTTACCAACCTTCTTTAAAATATCTTCTTTAGTAGAAGAAAGACACTCATACAGGTTTGGAACAACTTGAGGTGTGAATAAATGATGAATAAATAATGTTTTTTGGGGGTGAACTATCCCTTTAAGCTCACTGGAAACTCTTTAACATTTAAAAACAATACAATATTGTTTTGTTGATTTTACATATGGAATTTTATTTTTCATTTTATAAAAATGTTCAAAGCAAATGTCTTGTTATAACCCCTTCATGATATCTTATAGCTGTTTAAAAGAAGACTTAACTTTTGTTACTTTACTTAAAGCAGACAAAGACCACTTATTATGAACACAAGCGCTTTAGATGTTAAGAAGATTTTCTTTTTGTCACTTTACTTTATGCAGTAAAAGACTACTTCATAAAATGTAGTATGATACTGTGCAGATCAAACAATGTCAAGATATGAGACTTGGAAAGTAAAACATATAAAACTTAAGTGTATATAAAAAATCTTAAGTGTATACAATTATGTCCATTCTGTGTTATAAATCATCATAAACCTAATAGTTACCACAAAAAGTATGTATTATTACTGTTGTTATGCTTATTCACAAGATGATACAACACTTTATATGGTTATTTATAAGGGATTATGTGTGTATTATAATGCATTAATAATAATTTAACCACAAATAGGTAAGTATTACAGTATTGTACCTGTTGTTGTGATTATATATAAGATGATACAACATATTATAAGGTTGTGTATAAGGCATTATGTAAATACAGGCTTCATAGAAAGTGTTACCAAACATTTTGAATATTAAACATTTTGAATATACAAACAATGAATTGAATATTAATTCATATCATGTCTGTCTGACGTCATATGATGTCTATCTGTGTCTATCTACCAATCAGCTGTCTGTCTATCTGTCTGTCTATCTATGTTTGTCTATCTGACTCTCTAATCGTTCTCAAAATAAAGTTTCACCCCTGACCTTAATTTTTGCAAAACATTTTTGTAGGCTTTCTCTTTCTGATTAATTATTGTAAATCATATTATTGTATTGTATTATTGTAAAACCAGTCTTCCATATTTTATTTGAACTTACTAAATAAAATTGCTCTGAATCCTGTTGAGCAGGCAGTTATATAAAAACAATGTTTTATGACACACCCGTTTCATGATCTTCTCCACTCCCTGCAGTGTATAGCAACGGTGTGTTTTCGAGTCACATTCTTCAAGAATTTCCCCCTTCTGCATTTTTACGGCATGCTCACTTGCCATCAGCAATTCTAAAATATAAGAGATGGATGTCAGATGTGAGGAAAGGAGGGAGCAGCCAGAGAAGAAAGCAGATAAATAAAACTATACAGAGGGGAAATTAAAGTCAGACAGAAAGAAACAGAGATGGCCATATATCCTGGGACAGAAAGAAACAAAGATTGGCACATAGGTCAATATACATCACCTCAGTCTTAATTTTAATTAATGCCAGGACTTATTATAATATATAATTACAATTATAAATGAATTATAAATAATTATATAATAATTTGTCTTTAAAGTTTTAAAGTAAAGTACTTGTGCTTTTTTTCTCGTCACCATTTATAGTGTAGCCTATGGAAGCTTGTTTCCGCCATGGAATAAAACAGTTTAAAAGATAATTGCCACTTTGTAGCGCACAATTCTGACACTTTTTCTTACATCTTGCAATTGTGACTTTTTTTTCTCGCAATTGTGAGTTTATATCATACAATTCAGATAAAAAATGCCAGAATTGTGAGATAAAAAGTCAAAATTACCTTTTTTTATTTTTTATTCAGTGGCAAAAACAAGCTTCCATAGTAGCTCCACCCATCAGTCAGTCACGTTTGACATTACGTCAGAATGAACTGATACATTGTAATCCCTATGGAAAGTGCCACAACTGCTGCCCCTTCCAGCGCCCCGAGTAAGCCACCTAGTCCCCCCGCACCTGTTGGGGCGGAAGAAAGGACAGGGCTTTGAATGCAGAATGTCACTGACCCTATACAGAGAGACTATTGGACAACACTGTGAAATATTCCAACCGTAAATGAGCACTACAGAGACCACATTCTCATCCTGCTAGATCTGTCTGCTGCCTTTGACACAGTTAACCACCAGATCCTCCTGTCAATCCTAAAAGACGAAAGGAATCTCGGGAACCGCACTCCAATGGTTCAAGTCTTACCTCTCAGGTAGGTCCTTCAGGGTGTCGTGGAGGAGTGAGGTGTCGAAGTCACAACATCTACCTACTGGAGTGCCTCAGGGCTCAGTGCTTGGACCACTTCTCTTCTCCATCTACATGACATCACTAGGAACTGTGATAGGCTTTTCCTATCACTGCTACGCTGATGACACACAAATCTACCTCTCATTCCAGCCTGATGATCCGACGGTAGCTGCTCGCATCTCAGCATGCCTGACAGACATCTCTGGCTGGATGAAAGAACACCACCTTCAATTTAACCTTGCGAAGACAGAGCTACTTGTGATCCCGGCCAATCCAACACTTTGTCACAACTTCACTATTCAGCTAGGCCCGTCATCCATAACTCCATCACGGTCAGCCAGGAACCTTGGCGTTGTTATTGATGATCAATTGAACTTCACAGACCACATTACTAGAACTGCCCGGTCCTGCAGATTTGCTTTGTATAACATTAGGAAGATCAGGCGTTTCCTATCAGAGCATGCTACACAACTCCTTGTTCAAGCGCTTGTTCTATCCAGACTGGACTATTGCAATGCTCTCCTGGCTGGTCTTCCAGCTTGCACGATCAAACCTCTGCAGCTAATCCAAAATGCTGCAGCTAGAGTGGTCTTTAACGAGCCGAAGAGAGCACACGTCACTCCTCTCCTCACAAAATTGCACTGGCTGCCAGTTGCAGCTGGCGTCAAATTCAAGTCACTGACGCTTGCTTACAGAACAACCACTGGCTCTGCTCCCTTTTACCTAAACTCATTACTTCAGACTTATGTCCCATCCAGAAATTTGCGCTCTGCAAGCGAACGTCGTCTTGTGGTGCCACGTCAAAGAGGCACAAGATCTCTTTCTCAGACCTTTACCATGACTGTTCCCTGCTGGTGGAATGACCTACACAACTCAACCAGAGCTGCTGAGTCCGTAGCCATTTTCAAGAAACGGTTGAAGACGCATCTCTTTCAGCACTTGTTCCAGTAATACTAACACTTTCTCTTCCTTTCTATTAAAAAAATAAATAAAAATAATAATTTTACGGGTTCTACGTTGGATTAAACTGTGAAAGGTAATAGCACGTACATTTTGTTGTCCTGCTGTTAGTTTAACTGCTTCTATGGTTCTCATTTGTAAGTCGCTTTGGATAAAAGCGTCTGCTACATGAATAAATGTAAATGTAAATGTAATGCTAATCGTAAATTCTCTAAGATTATTATTCACGTCGGCACAAATGATGGCTCTTTCACCTAGATATCATCATATAGAGACTGTGTCTGTTCCCCGAATTAGGAAATACAAAAAACTTCCAAACCCATCTAAGGTTAAAAATGTAATTCATGTTCAACAAATAAAAAACTGAAACAAAATGAACTGATAAAGCTTGGGTTGCTGAATATTCGATCCCTTACCTCAAAAGCACTTATTGTTAATGTTATGATTACAGACTATAACCTAGATGTGCTGTGTTTGACAGAAACCTGGCTAAAACCAGACGATTACATTACTTTAAATGAGTACACCCCGCAACATTACTTTTATAAACGTGAACCTCATCTGAAAGGTAAAGTTGTACTTTGTTGCTGTAATTTATAGTATTATTTTCAAAATTACAAAGAAGTCTAGTTTCAAATATAATTCTTTTTACGTGTTGGTGCTTAATTTAACAATATAGAGAGTAAATGATAAATCACGTTTGAGATTTGTGCTGGCTACTGTATACAGGCCACCAGGGCACCATACAGACTTTATGGTAACACTTTACGGTAAGGGTACATGAATTATCATGAATTCATGTATAAATTCATGCATTAATTATGCATTCATTCATGCATTAATATCTCATGAATCATCAGGAACTAACACGAGTTCAACGTTTTTCATTCATGACTTCATGGATGAACAACACCTTAATTAAAACATGAACTAAGATGAGCACATCATCATGAATTATGATTTATTACGCATGATCATGATGTTTTCTTTGTTCTTTGTCTAGGTCAGTGACCTTGTCACCACTTTAGTTGAGGGGCCACACACATGATGAAGTAATTGATAGATAATGCTTAGTTAATTATGACTACTGTATTGGACAGACCCCAAAATAGACCAATCTCAGCTCATAGCACACAAATTCTGTTAATCAAATACAGTAGTCATCAGGAACTAAGCATTACATATCAATGACTTCATCATGTGTGTGGCCCCTCAACTAAAGTGGTGACAAGGTCCTTTGAAACACTGTTCACAGTTATGCCACCATTAATAGCACATTGTTGATCAGTGTTTCAAAGGACCTTGTCATCACTTTAGTTGAGGGGCCACACACATGATGAATTCATTGATATATAATGCTTAGTTAATGATGACTACTGTATTTGATTAACAGAATTTGTGTGCTATGAGCTGAGATTGGTCTATTTTGGGGTCTGTCCAATACAGTAGTCATAATTAACTAAGCATTATCTATCAATTACTTCATCATGTGTGTGGCCCCTCAACTAAAGTGGTGACAAGGTCACTGATCTAGAAAAAGAACAAAGAAAACATCATGATCATGCGTAATAAATCATAATTCATGATGATGTGCTCATCTTAGTTAATGTTTTAATTAAGGTGTTGTTTATCCATGAAGTCATGAATGAAAAACGTTGAACTCGTGTTAGTTCCTGATGATTCATGAGATATTAATGCATGAATGAATGCATAATTCATGCATTAATTTATCCATGAATTCATTATAATTCATGTACCCTTACCGTAAAGTGTTACCGACTTTATCAAATAATTTGCTGGCTTTCTATCAGAGTTAGTACTGGCTGCAGATAAAGTACTAATTGTTGGCGATTTTAATATACATGTAGATAATGAAAATGATGCATTGGGATTGGCATTTAAAGACATTGTGAACTCAATTGGAGTTAGACAACATGTGTCAGGACCTACTCATTGTCGTAATCATACTCTAGATCTAATACTATCACATGGAATAGATGTTGATGCTGTTGAAATTCTGCAGCAGAGCGATGACATCTCAGATCATTATCTAGTCTCATGTAAATTACATTTAGCCAAGGCTGCAAAGCCGACTCCGTGTTATAAATATGTTAGACCTATAACTTCTGCCTCTAAAGATTGCTTTATCAATAATCTTCCTAATCAGTTTCATCGTCTCCGCATCCTGGATAGCTTAGAAGAACTTGATATTGCAACAGAAACTTTTAACTCTCTCTTTTCCAGCACTTTAGAAGCAGTTGCTCCGTTGCGCTTAAAGAAGATTAAAGAAAATAGTCCAACGCCATGGTACAACGAGCACACTCAGGCCCTTAAGAGAGCAGCCAGAAAAATGGAGCGCAAAAGGAAGAAAACAAAACTAGAGGTTTTTCGATTGCTTACAGAGAGGCCTTAAAAGCTGCTAGATCATAATCCTAGGTATTTATTTGAAACAGTGGCTAAACTAACGAAAAAGAAAGCTTCAAGCCCAGAAGTGTCCAAGCAACACAGCAGTAATGACTTTATGAACTTCTTCACTTATAAGATTGATAATATCAGTAACAAAATTATAATTATGCAACCGTCTACTATAGTATCGGATCAGGGAATGCATTGTAGGCTCCATGATGAAATATTTTATTCATTTGTTGCTATAGGAGAGGAAGAATTTTGCAAACTCGTTAATTCATCTAAATCGACAACTTGTATGTTAGACCCTATACCGACTAAGCTACTGAAGGAGATGCTTCCAGATGTCATAGATCCTCTTCTTAATATCGTTAATTCGTCTTTGTCTCTAGGGTATGTACCAAAAACCTTTAAGCTGGCTATGATAAAACTGCTTGTTAAAAAAACGCAACTTGATCATAAAAACTTTTGATTTTTTCGTCAATTACAGGCCGATCTCGAATCTACCTTTTCTGTCAAAGATATTAGAAAAAACAGTCTCCTCACAACTGTGTTCCTTTCTTGAAAGAAAAGATATCTGGGAGGATTTTCAGTCCGGATTTAGACCGTACCATAGTACCGGAACAGCTCTCGTTAGAGTCACAAATGATTTGCTTTTATCATCCGATCGTGGTTGTATCTCCCTATTAGTGTTACTTGATTTTAGTGCTGCATTTGACACAATTGACCACAACATTATTTTAAATAGACTAGAAAACTATGTTGGCATTAGTGGAATTGCACTAGCATGGTTTAAATCATACTTATTTGACCGTTATCAGTTTGTAGCAGTAAATGAAGAAATGTCTTATCGATCACAAGTTCAGTATGGCGTACCGCAAGGCTCAGTACTAGGACCGCTGCTGTTCACTCTGTACATGCTGCCATTAGGAGATATCATTAGGAAACACGGGATTAGCTTTCAGTTGCAGCTGGCGTCAAATTCAAGTCACTGACGCTTGCTTACAGAACAACCACTGGCTCTGCTCCCTTTTACCTAAACTCATTACTTCAGACTTATGTCCCATCCAGAAATTTGCGCTCTGCAAGCGAACGTCGTCTTGTGGTGCCACGTCAAAGAGGCACAAGATCTCTTTCTCAGACCTTTACCATGACTGTTCCCTGCTGGTGGAATGACCTACACAACTCAACCAGAGCTGCTGAGTCCGTAGCCATTTTCAAGAAACGGTTGAAGACGCATCTCTTTCAGCACTTGTTCCAGTAATACTAACACTTTCTCTTCCTTTCTATTAAAAAAATAAATAAAAATAATAATTTTACGGGTTCTACGTTTGATTAAACTGTGAAAGGTAATAGCACGTACATTTTGTTGTCCTGCTGTTAGTTTAACTGCTTCTATGGTTCTCATTTGTAAGTCGCTTTGGATAAAAGCGTCTGCTACATGAATAAATGTAAATGTAAATGTAATGCTAATCGTAAATTCTCTAAGATTATTATTCACGTCGGCACAAATGATGGCTCTTTCACCTAGATATCATCATATAGAGACTGTGTCTGTTCCCCGAATTAGGAAATACAAAAAACTTCCAAACCCATCTAAGGTTAAAAATGTAATTCATGTTCAACAAATAAAAAACTGAAACAAAATGAACTGATAAAGCTTGGGTTGCTGAATATTCGATCCCTTACCTCAAAAGCACTTATTGTTAATGTTATGATTACAGACTATAACCTAGATGTGCTGTGTTTGACAGAAACCTGGCTAAAACCAGACGATTACATTACTTTAAATGAGTACACCCCGCAACATTACTTTTATAAACGTGAACCTCATCTGAAAGGTAAAGTTGTACTTTGTTGCTGTAATTTATAGTATTATTTTCAAAATTACAAAGAAGTCTAGTTTCAAATATAATTCTTTTTACGTGTTGGTGCTTAATTTAACAATATAGAGAGTAAATGATAAATCACGTTTGAGATTTGTGCTGGCTACTGTATACAGGCCACCAGGGCACCATACAGACTTTATGGTAACACTTTACGGTAAGGGTACATGAATTATCATGAATTCATGTATAAATTCATGCATTAATTATGCATTCATTCATGCATTAATATCTCATGAATCATCAGGAACTAACACGAGTTCAACGTTTTTCATTCATGACTTCATGGATGAACAACACCTTAATTAAAACATGAACTAAGATGAGCACATCATCATGAATTATGATTTATTACGCATGATCATGATGTTTTCTTTGTTCTTTGTCTAGGTCAGTGACCTTGTCACCACTTTAGTTGAGGGGCCACACACATGATGAAGTAATTGATAGATAATGCTTAGTTAATTATGACTACTGTATTGGACAGACCCCAAAATAGACCAATCTCAGCTCATAGCACACAAATTCTGTTAATCAAATACAGTAGTCATCAGGAACTAAGCATTACATATCAATGACTTCATCATGTGTGTGGCCCCTCAACTAAAGTGGTGACAAGGTCCTTTGAAACACTGTTCACAGTTATGCCACCATTAATAGCACATTGTTGATCAGTGTTTCAAAGGACCTTGTCATCACTTTAGTTGAGGGGCCACACACATGATGAATTCATTGATATATAATGCTTAGTTAATGATGACTACTGTATTTGATTAACAGAATTTGTGTGCTATGAGCTGAGATTGGTCTATTTTGGGGTCTGTCCAATACAGTAGTCATAATTAACTAAGCATTATCTATCAATTACTTCATCATGTGTGTGGCCCCTCAACTAAAGTGGTGACAAGGTCACTGATCTAGAAAAAGAACAAAGAAAACATCATGATCATGCGTAATAAATCATAATTCATGATGATGTGCTCATCTTAGTTAATGTTTTAATTAAGGTGTTGTTTATCCATGAAGTCATGAATGAAAAACGTTGAACTCGTGTTAGTTCCTGATGATTCATGAGATATTAATGCATGAATGAATGCATAATTCATGCATTAATTTATCCATGAATTCATTATAATTCATGTACCCTTACCGTAAAGTGTTACCGACTTTATCAAATAATTTGCTGGCTTTCTATCAGAGTTAGTACTGGCTGCAGATAAAGTACTAATTGTTGGCGATTTTAATATACATGTAGATAATGAAAATGATGCATTGGGATTGGCATTTAAAGACATTGTGAACTCAATTGGAGTTAGACAACATGTGTCAGGACCTACTCATTGTCGTAATCATACTCTAGATCTAATACTATCACATGGAATAGATGTTGATGCTGTTGAAATTCTGCAGCAGAGCGATGACATCTCAGATCATTATCTAGTCTCATGTAAATTACATTTAGCCAAGGCTGCAAAGCCGACTCCGTGTTATAAATATGTTAGACCTATAACTTCTGCCTCTAAAGATTGCTTTATCAATAATCTTCCTAATCAGTTTCATCGTCTCCGCATCCTGGATAGCTTAGAAGAACTTGATATTGCAACAGAAACTTTTAACTCTCTCTTTTCCAGCACTTTAGAAGCAGTTGCTCCGTTGCGCTTAAAGAAGATTAAAGAAAATAGTCCAACGCCATGGTACAACGAGCACACTCAGGCCCTTAAGAGAGCAGCCAGAAAAATGGAGCGCAAAAGGAAGAAAACAAAACTAGAGGTTTTTCGATTGCTTACAGAGAGGCCTTAAAAGCTGCTAGATCATAATCCTAGGTATTTATTTGAAACAGTGGCTAAACTAACGAAAAAGAAAGCTTCAAGCCCAGAAGTGTCCAAGCAACACAGCAGTAATGACTTTATGAACTTCTTCACTTATAAGATTGATAATATCAGTAACAAAATTATAATTATGCAACCGTCTACTATAGTATCGGATCAGGGAATGCATTGTAGGCTCCATGATGAAATATTTTATTCATTTGTTGCTATAGGAGAGGAAGAATTTTGCAAACTCGTTAATTCATCTAAATCGACAACTTGTATGTTAGACCCTATACCGACTAAGCTACTGAAGGAGATGCTTCCAGATGTCATAGATCCTCTTCTTAATATCGTTAATTCGTCTTTGTCTCTAGGGTATGTACCAAAAACCTTTAAGCTGGCTATGATAAAACTGCTTGTTAAAAAAACGCAACTTGATCATAAAAACTTTTGATTTTTTCGTCAATTACAGGCCGATCTCGAATCTACCTTTTCTGTCAAAGATATTAGAAAAAACAGTCTCCTCACAACTGTGTTCCTTTCTTGAAAGAAAAGATATCTGGGAGGATTTTCAGTCCGGATTTAGACCGTACCATAGTACCGGAACAGCTCTCGTTAGAGTCACAAATGATTTGCTTTTATCATCCGATCGTGGTTGTATCTCCCTATTAGTGTTACTTGATTTTAGTGCTGCATTTGACACAATTGACCACAACATTATTTTAAATAGACTAGAAAACTATGTTGGCATTAGTGGAATTGCACTAGCATGGTTTAAATCATACTTATTTGACCGTTATCAGTTTGTAGCAGTAAATGAAGAAATGTCTTATCGATCACAAGTTCAGTATGGCGTACCGCAAGGCTCAGTACTAGGACCGCTGCTGTTCACTCTGTACATGCTGCCATTAGGAGATATCATTAGGAAACACGGGATTAGCTTTCACTGTTATGCCGATGATACTCAGCTCTATATTTCTTCAAAACCTAACGAAACTTACCAATTCACAAAATTAACGGAATGCATAGCTGATATAAAAAATTGGATGACTAGTCATTTCCTACTACTAAATTCTGAAAAAAACAGAGATATTGATTATTGGACAAAAAACGTCCACACGTAATAACCTAGAATACTGTCTAACACTTGATGGCTGCTCTGTTAAGTCTTCGTCGTCGGTTAGGAACCTGGGTGTGCTCTTTGATGCCAGCGGGCCGCCCACCCCCTCGAACCGAACCGAAACACCACCCGAGGAGCGTGCCGTGGAACATATGAGGCAGACACAGCGTTTAAAATCAATTTATCTTCTTTATTAAATAAAAACAACTTAAAAGTCTCTTTCGTTCATAGAACAGCACAGCCGTCAGCAGACTCACTTCAGGAGAATGATTCACAGAGTCTCTTTCGTTCATAGAACAGCACAGCAGTCAGCAGACTCACTTCAGGTGAATGATTCACAGGGTCACTTTCGTTCATAGAACAGCACAGCAGTCAGCAGACTCACTTCAGGAGAATGATTCACAGGGTCTCTTTCGTTCATAGAACAGCACAGCAGTCAGCAGACTCACTTCAGGAGAATGATTCACAGGGTCTCTTTCGTTCATAGAACAGCACAACAGTCAGCAGACTCACTTCAGGAGAATGATTCACAGGGTCTCTTTCGTTCATAGAACAGCACAGCAGTCAGCAGACTCACTTCAGGAGAATGATTCACAGGGTCTCTTTCGTTCATAGAACAGCACAACAGTCAGCAGACTCACTTCAGGAGAATGATCCACAGGGTCTCTTTCGTTCATAGAACAGCACAGCAATCAGCAGACTCACTTCAGGAGAATGATTCACAGGGTCTCTTTCGTTCATAGAACAGCACAACAGTCAGCAGACTCACTTCAGGAGAATGATTCACAGGGTCTCTTTCATTCATAGAACAGCACAGCAGTCAGCAGACTCACTTCAGGAGAATGATTCACGGGGTCTCTTTCGTTCACAGAACAGCACAGCAGTCAGCAGACTCACTTCAGGAGAATGATTCACAAGGTCTCTTTCGTTCATAGAACAGCACAGCAGTCAGCAGACTCACTTCAGGAGAATGATTCACAGGGTCTCTTTCGTTCATAGAACAGCACAGCAGTCAGCAGACTCACTTCAGGAGAATGATTCACAGGGTCTCTTTCGTTCATAGAACAGCACAACAGTCAGCAGACTCACTTCAGGAGAATGATTCACAGGGTCTCTTTCGTTCATAGAACAGCACAGCAGTCAGCAGACTCACTTCAGGTGGATGATTCACAGGGTCACTTTCTCAAGGCTCGAGCAGAGGGAGAGTTAAAAACATGGATGATCACAACGGCAGTTTCGGGCAGAGAGGAATGAACATATTTCACCGTTTCCGCGTTCTCTTCTCAGCTTCTCCTCTTCAAGGCTCGGGTAGAGAGAGAGTTGTAAACATGCTGGGACTGCGAGTGGACAGCAACAACACCATCCCACACTCGCATATTCACCAATACACTGCAAGATTTCACTCGTGCTCGCAATAGAACTGCAATTCAACAGACTCACTGTGCAATCAGGGCTTACACCCGCAATCCCGCCGAAATCTCGTTCTCTCTCACTCTCTCCGTCTCTCCGCCTCTTTCTCGCTCTCCCGCTCTCTTTCACAGCCTCCCCCGCTGCTTCGGCCTCGGCCACTCGGCCTGCTGCGTGCACGCTCCGTTTTGGTTCCCGTTTTTTTTTCTGCTCCTCTTCACGCCAACATGGCCTTTTTATAATCCACGTCGTGGATACGTGTCCCAATCACCGTTAACTCTCCTCCTCTCGCCCAGCTGATGCTCGTCTCCTCTTTAGCAGCTGCGCCCGGACGCATTACATGGGTGCAACCCCGGAACCATCTCAGTGTCCCACTAAATCCTCTCCCCCCGGAAACATTTCCCAGGACGAAAGTTCCTCCTTGTTCGTCACCCCGTGACAAATACATCTGCCGGGCTTCCAGCTGTTTCGAGCTTATCGCATCGCGGAGCTAACGGGGAAACCGAGAGGCGGTGGATTGTGTTTCTATATTAACGAAAATTGGTGTTCAGATGTAACAACACTGAAGACGATGTGCTCTCCTAATTTAGAGGCCCATTTCATTAATTGCAAACCCTTCTACTCGCCATGGGAGTTTTCCTCTTTCATTCTCATGAATGTTTACATCCCTCCCGACGCGTGTGTGAGCGCGGCGCTACAACAGCTGGCTGAACAAATAGCTGAAACGGAACAAAGGTACCCAGACTCTCTTTTAATCATTCTTGGAGATTTTAACAAAGCAAATCTTTCCCGTGAATTACCAAAATACAGACAGCACGTTACATGTCCCACAAGAGACAGTAATATACTGGACCACTGTTACACCAATATAAAGAATGCATATCACTCCGTCCCACGGGCAGCTTTGGGGCTCTCTGATCACTGTTTGGTTCATCTTATACAGACCTACAGGCAGAAACTGAAATCAGCTAAACCTGTAATAAGGACTGTTAAAAGATGGACTAATGAAGCAGAGCAGAACCTACAGGCCTGCTTTGATTGCACTGATTGGACTGTTTTTGAAGCTGCTGCCACTAATCTGGATGAGCTCACAGATACTGTAACATCATATATCAGTTTCTGTGAGGATACATGCATTCCTACCAGGACATTCTTATCATTCACTAATGATAAACCATGGTTTACTGGGAAACTCAAACACCTTCGTCATGCCAAAGAGGATGCTTACAGAAGTGGGGATAAAATCTTGTATAACCAGGCCAGAAACAGACTGACAAAGGAGATCAGAGTTGCTAAAAGACGCTACTCCAGTTTTCATCCAATGACCCATCATCGGTCTGGAATGGCCTGAGGAACATCACCAACTACAAGTCACCATCCCCCCGATCTGTGGACAATCAACACCTGGCTGATGATTTAAACTCATTCTACTGCAGGTTTGAAAAGCCCTTCATTCATACCACACACCCGTTCTGATCTGCACTTCACACATCCACCATCACCTTCTGCACCCCCTCTCCTCTCCCCTCCTGCCATCCAACCTTAAGGTCTGTGTGGAGAACGTGAGCCGAGTCTTCAAAAAACAAGACTAGGAAAGCCTCAGGCCCAGACGGCATCTCATCTGCTTGTCTAAAAGCCTGCGCTGACCAACTGGCCCCGGTCTTCACGCAGATCTTCAACAGATCATTGGAGCAGTGTGAAGTTCCCTGCTGCTTCAAACGCTCCACTATCATTCCTGTCCCCAAAAAACCCAAAATCACTGGACTTAATGACTACAGACCTGTCGCTCTCACGTCTGTGGTCATGAAGTCGTTTGAAAGACTGGTGTTGGCCCACCTGAAGGACATCACTGGACCCCTGCTGGATCCCTTTCAGTATGCTTAGAGAGCAAACAGGTCTGTGGATGATGCAGTCAACATGGGACTGCATTATATCCTGCAACATCTCGACAGACCTGGGACTTTTGCAAGGATCCTCTTTGTGGACTTCAGTTCGGCCTTCAATACCATCATGCCTGATCTTCTCACAGCCAAACTGACCCAGCTCTCCATGCCATCCTCGATCTGTCAGTGGATCTCCAGCTTTCTGACGGACCGACAGCAGCTCGTGAGACTGGGGAAACACACATCCAGGACTCTCACAGTCAGCACTGGTGCCACCCAAGGGTGCGTTCTCTCCCCACTGCTCTTCTCCCTGTACACTAATGACTGCACTTCTAAAGACCCCACTGTCAAGCTCCTGAAATTTGCCGACGACACCACTGTCATCGGTCTCATCCGGAACGGTGACGAGTCCACATACAGACTGGAGGTTGAACAGCTGGCTGTCTGGTGCAGTTACAACAACCTTGAGCTGAACACGCTCAAAACAGTGGAGATGATCGTGGACTTCAGGAGGAACAGCCCAGCACTCCCCCCACTCACCATCATGAACAGCACTGTGGAAGCAGTGGAGTCATTCAGGTTCCTGGGCACTATCATCTCTCAGGACCTGAAGTGGGACAATCACATTGACTCCATTGTGAAAAAGGCCCAGCAGAAACTGTACTTCCTTCGCCAGCTGAGGAAGTTCAACCTGCCACAGGAGCTGCTGATTCAGTTCTACTCAGCCATCATTGAGTCTGTTCTGTGCACTTCCATCACTGTCTGGTTCGGTTCAGTTACCAAAACAGACATCAGGAGACTACAGCGGACAGTCCAGACTGCAGAGAGGATTATTGGTGCCCCTCTGCCAACCCTCCAGGACCTGTACTCTTCCAGAGTGAGGAAGAGAGCAGGTAAAATCACCACAGACTCCACTCACCCTGGACACCACCTGTTTGAACTGTTACCGTCAAGACGGAGACTCAGATCACTGGCCACAAGAACATCTCGGCACAGGAACAGTTTCTTCCCACAGGCCATTTCCCTTCTGAACAGTTAACATACCTCCCAAGGCATATGCCTGTAAGTGCAATACTCCCACTGTTTAGTGCAATAACTTACAACTCAGGTGATACTTATATGTAGACTTGTATGTAGATTTATTTATTATAATATTCAAAACACTGTAAATATGTTCATAATCTGTAAATCTGTAAATGTTTATTCTGGCTAAACCCAACTGTGATACTTTTATTCTCTTATTTTTATATATTTTTTATTCTTATAATTTGTATTATTATGTTTCTTGTTATATTTGTATATGCACACTGGAAGCCTCAGTACCAAAACAAATTCCTTGTGTGTGCAAGCACACTTGGCAATAAAGCTCTTTCTGATTCTGATTCTGATTCTGAAAGTCACGTGTCTAGTATCTGTAAAACCGCATTTTTCCATCTTAAAAATATATCTAAATTACGTCATATGCTCTCATTGACAAATGAGGAACAATTAGTTCATGCGTTCATGACATCAAGACTAGATTATTGTAATACTCTACTGGGTGGTTGCCCTGCACGCTTAATAAACAAACTACAGCTAGTTCAAAACGCAGCAGCTCGAGTTCTTACCAGAACCAGGAAGTATGACCATATTAGCCCGGTTCTGTCAACACTGTATTGGCTGCCTATTAAACATCGTATAAATTTTAAAATATTGTTGATTACTTACAAAGCACTAAATGGTTTAGCTCCGCAGTGCTTGAGTGAGCTCTTATAGTTGCATTATAGTCCTTATAGTACGCATTATAGTCCTTCACGTCTATTGCGATCTCAAAATTCCGGCCAGTTAATAATACCAAGAATACCTAGAATACCTAGACTGCTGGCGGTAGATCCTTTTCCTATTTAGCACCAAAACTTTGGAACAGTCTTCCTACCATTGTCTGGGAAGCAGACACACTCTGTCAGTTCAAAGCTAGACTAAAAACACATCTCTTTGACCTAGCATACACAATACATTATAGACTTCTATAATTCAATGTTAGGCTGCATAGATTAGGTCAGCCAGAACTGGGAACACTTCCCTTAAATCCTGATGTACTCGTTACATCATTATCAGTCAGTCGAATGATAGGGAAACATGTTGATACTGTGACTCAAACCTAAATTTCTCACTGTAATGGGAAAGTTTTCTCTATGGTATCTTTTATATTTTTTCTCTATGGTATATTTTTTCCCCTTTATTTTTCTCTTGCTTGAAAATAAAGTGATTTTTTTTTTTACCTGGCTCACAGAGCTGATAACCTTCCTGTTCTGCCAACCGTTTGTGCAAGACATGGCCAAAGATTGTGGGGAGGAGGAGGACTGGGCGACAGATGGGAGGGAACTGAGGTGTGACCAGGGTGTAAGGCATCAGAGTCACACATCTGCTCTGCACACAACCATAACCTATAGAAGAAAAAGATTTACTTGACACTTAAGATAAAAAAAAATTGCCTGACACTTATTAAATAATTGAATGATTATCACACACACACACACTCACAGAGAGAAAGAGAGAGAGAGAGAGAGAGAGAGAGGGGTTGTAATTGAAGTTTAATCTGGATGTTATTAAATATTTCTGAAACTGAATGACCTTCATCTTTGTGAGACTTAAATCAGTGTAGTTACTGAGTAGTTGTACATAATGTGTAGTTGTGCTCAGTCAGTAGGATTTTACTAAAACAAATGAAATATGTTACCAAATTGTTTGTTTAGTGTTGAATTTATGCAGCCTCCAAAATGTCTGTGAATGATTTCCATTACACGAGAGTAGATGTTAAAACTTCATGCTGATTTGTACTCGGCTTTCGCCAAGATAAGCAACACTAAGACGTAGCTTTACAGTTAACTATGCTTCTCCATCCATTTACGCTTCTTTCCATATGAGGGTGTGACTCCCCTTCTGTCCGGCGTTAACGGCTGCAGTGTACTTGGCGCGTCAGCACACACGACGGCTGCAACTACAGTGTGGTCTCCCTAGTGGACCAGCACGACAACCGTCTGGATTGAGCCGAGTAGGGGACATCTCTAGGGTCTTCAAGTGGGCACCTTCCGTCCTCAGTGTTTCGTCGACTAGCCCACGACACCTCAAGAGGGCTCGACAGTGACTCTGGCGTCCCAGAGTCACCCCCCTCCGTCCCCCACTCAACTCAGCCCAGCTTACTGACCTCTACATCCCTCCTGCTGCTGAGACCTAACCACAATCTCTCCGCAACCCAACCATACGCGCCAACCCGATTGACTAAGGCTGTCGAGCCCCACTGGTGCGTTAAAGCGGTTACAGTGGCAACGGTTCCGTATGGCATACCACCTACCGCAAAACACAATATCTGCCCAACCACCCGTCATTCTATACTATACAACCTATACAAATAAACCAACAGACTCTTCAAGTTTTTCAAGAATTCTACGAAACCGTAGCGTGGCGGCCTGTACCTTGCCAGCTAGAATCTTTCCGTCTCAACCACAGCCAGTTGCTGCTCCTTTCTGCTGCTTCAGATAAGTTCTTTACTGTGCGACGCAACTCTTGGCCGCTGAATCCGACGTCTCTGAGGAACCGGGTTGTAGAGTGTGCCACAAAACCTCGACAACCCACTTCCACTGGATAAACCTGGACTCTCCATCCTCGCTGTTCTGCTTCAGTGGCCAAATGAGCATACCGCAGTTTCTTCCTCTCATATGCCTCATCTACAGCATCCTCCCATGGCACTGTCAACTCTATCAGTTGAACAATGCGTGCTGATCCAGACCACAAAACAATGTCTGGTCGTAGGTTAGTGATGGCAATCTCAGGTGGAAAAATAAGCCGTTGATCAAGATCAGCCAGCATCTTCCAGTCCCTAGCAGCTTCCAGTTGTCCTGGCCGAGAATTGGTGTTAACACCTTTTCTTGGTGGTTGCTCGCCTGTGCGGAGGAATGTTGTCTTCTGCGTGTAATGTTTTGCTAGAACAGGCGGCAACTTATTGGTCAAACTACGCTTGCCTTCCAATGCTAAAGCCAAACATCTCAGTACTTGGTCATGGCGCCAAGTAAACCGACCTTGGCTAAGAGCCACCTTACATCCTGTCAAAATGTGCCTTAATGTGGCAGGTGATGAACACAAAGGACAAGAGGGATCCTCTCCTACCCAGAGGTTTAGGTTCTGCGGTGATGGGAGAACATCATATGTTGACCTAATAAGGAAACTGATCCTACTCTCTTCCATTGACCAAAGGTCTTGCCAGTCCATTTTGCGTTGTTCCACACTCTTCCATCTCATCCACTCTCCCTGCTTGGCCTGGGAAATGGCCTTTATACTCCTCATCCTCTCCTCCTGCTTTCGCACCTCGTTGACTACCAGCTTCCTCCTTTGAGCTGGGCCTGCCTTGTGCCATTTAGGAGGAGCTAAACTGAGCCCAAAACCCCCTCTTCCATGCTGTACCTGTCCCACGATATCCCCTATTTGAAGGTCAGCCTTTGCCTCTACTACAGATTTCTTTGCTGACCACTTTCTACCAGTTTTTAACACAGGGGCTGCCTCCCTTATAGCCTGGTAATACCAGACTCTGCTACTTCACTTTGCTTCGTAGACAGAGTCTGGCATAGCATAATAGAGAAGTGTTTTCTCTCTCGCTAGGGGGCGATTTCTGAAGTTTAAAATCATTGGTTACCCGTAAGCCAATCAGATAAGTTTATTTATGACGTATGTTATGCGCCGACACAGCCGCATCGAACCACAGACATCATGCATCGAACTCAAATCTATGATCGAACTTCCACTGTAAACACTTAATGATGCGAGCGAAATACCGGAGTGAACATGGCTGTAAACGACTTTTTTGATCGGTGAGTGATGTAATAGAATGACTGCTGCGCGAGAGAGAGAGAGAGAGAGAGAGAGAGAGAGAGAGAGAGAGAGAGAGAGCGCCCCGGCCGCGCCCGCGCGCACTCTCACGTCTTCAAACAACACGAGCGCTGTCTTACTCTCTCTCCCTCGCACATATTAATTAAAATCAATCGACAAGATAGTAAAAGGTCGGAAGACCGCGGTTTCACGTGGAGCATTTGGAGATTTTTAGAGATTAGAGACTCTAGGAACAACATCTCAACACTAAATTATAAAGGCCTGTCTCATAGACGCCTGTCTCAAATACAAGCCGGTGCAGTTCGACGATTTGGGCAAATAAAAGCCCGGGCTATTATTTGAAGTTTTACGGTATTTAAGACCTGGAAAAGAAAGGAGACACTGACCTGTCAAAAGGCTCCCCAGTTTCTCGCTGACGATCGGTAATAGTTGTAGGGAGTAGGGCCACAACATCACCTCCATTCAAAATGTTTAATACACACTCTTCTTGTTCTGGCTTCAGTTTGCTAATGCCGGGAATATTCTCCACAACAGAGCGAATTGCATTCGCGTCTCCATATCCGCGGTCGTTTTCGATTTCCCTGACCTAATCTTAAACTCTGCGCTTAGGGACTACGTCACGGCTTTCAGCCCGCCCTCTGTTCGTTGATTGGCCCGGCTGTTTTCAGGCCGGTGGAAAACTGAAAGATAGGCTGCTATCTCAGACTGACTACAGGAGCGAAATGAAATTAGCGGAAGTAGGAAGTCTGACGTAGTCAGGCTACCTCCCTTACACATTTGTCACGTGACTCTACTAATGTCATTTCCAGTCTGACCTTGGCACACTTAAACTCCTCGGTTAAAGCAGAGACTGGCAGCTGCAATATTCCTTTACTATAAAGTCCCACTCTGCTGAGGCAGCGTGGAACTCCCAACCATTTCCTGATGTATGAACTTATTACCGCTTCCAGCTTATCCACTGTTGTCAAAGAAACCTCGTACACAGTCAGTGGCCACAGCAACCTCGGCAGTAGACCAAACTGAAAGCACCAGAGTTTTAGTTTGCCTGGTAGAGCACAGCTGTTTATGCTCTTCAACCCTTCCACTGCTTGTCGTCTAACTTCTCCCACTCGAACTGTGTCCTTTAGATCTCCATCGTACCATCTCCCAAGACTTTTCACTGACTTCTCAGAAACTGTTGGTATTGCCTCACCATTAATGAAGAATGTTTTATCTACTACCTTTCCTTTAACTATGGAGATGCTCCTTGATTTAGAGGGCTTAAATTGCATTCGTGCCCATTCAATATTATCTGTTAACTTCCCCAATAACCGATTAGTGCAGGCTACTGTTGTAGTCATGGTTGTCATGTCGTCCATGTATGCTCTGATTGGTGGTAGACGCATCCCAGAAGCCAAGCGCTCTCCTCCTACTACCCATCTTGATGCCCTAATGATTACTTCCATTGCCATGGTAAAAGCCAGTGGAGAAATTGTGCATCCTGCCATTATTCCAACCTCTAAGCATTGCCATGCAGTGCTGAATTTTGGAGTTGAGAAACTAAATTGCAAATCTCCAAAATAGGCTTTCACTAAATTTGTTATTGACATTGGTACTCTGAAAAAATCAAATGCTGCCCAAAGAAGCTCATGTGGCACTGAACCATATGCATTAGCCAAATCCAGGAATGTCACATGGAGCTCCTTCCTCTCCTTTTTTGCTGACTGAATTCGTTGCCAGATAACATTGATGTGTTCTAAGCATCCTGAGAACCCTGGAATGCCCGCTTTTTGAACTGAAGTGTCAATGAAGCCATTCTTTAATAGGTAGGTGGACAATCTCTGGGCAATAATGCTGAAGAAAATCTTACCTTCAACGTTTAATAGTGAAATAGGACGAAACTGACTGATGCTTGTAGCATCTTTTTCTTTAGGTATAAAGACTCCACCTGCTCTGCGCCATGCTCTAGGTACAACCTGTTTTTCCCATGCCACTTTTAACAATTTCCACAGAATTCGCAGAACTCCTGAAGCACTCTTGTACACTCTGTACGGAACTCCATTAGGCCCTGGAGATGATGAAGCCCTTGCCTTTCTCACAGCCTGCTCTACCTCTTTCCACTTAGGTGCACAGACCTCCATTTGGTATTCTGGTGGGTTGATAGGTGGTATGTCTGATGGAATTGACATATGCTCATGCCTTTTTGCATCTGTATGCGTTTCCTCCAAATATCTCTCTAGCTCAACTCTAGATGCTTTTAAAGTGCCATTCTTCTCACTGGTGAATAACTTCTTTACGAATTTGAATGGGTCTTTATAGAAATTAGCCCTCGCACGTTCCTTCTTTTTGTAGCGTTTCCGTAGACGCTCAGCTCTGCGTAATGTTGCCAGCTTATCTTTTATGTCCCTTTGTAAGAGATTGAGTCCCTCCTTCTGACTTTGTTCTGCTCTTTTCCATTGCTTCCTCAGCTGTCTCCTTTCTCTAACTAACCCTTCAATTTTTCAAAGGTAATTAAGACGACAGTGTAAAAACCTTTTGCAAGAAGTGTTTGAATAAATAACAAAAAAGATAGAGAAATATCACACCTATCTCACTGTTCCAAATATTTCCTCCTCAAAAGTACTAAAAGAATTGTTAATGGAACTATTAAGAATCAGAAATGCCTTATGTTTCCCATGCCTAGTTATGAGTAAAACAACTGAATTAGTATGTCTTGTACTAACTGTCCAGTGATGTGCTGTTGTCGTCTTCCACACTGACCCACAGAGGGTTTCTGCTCTGTTGACAGGTGCTGACGATTCTCACCTCTCTCTGCTTATCATTAGCTGCAGTTCTCTCCTGTGGACAGAAAACAAGTACTGAGGACTAATGTAACAGACAAACACTATAAACATGAATGTAGAACTTTCCACTAGGTGTAACGTCTCGGTTACGTATGTAACCCTCGTTCCCCGAGTAGGGAACGGAGACGTTCCGTCGGATGACGACGATTGGGGTTTCGCTTAGAAGCCTATCACCTTCGAGTATTACAAAACGAGCCAATGGCAAGAAAATGCCATGGGTCTGCGGAATTTGCATAGCGTAGCTCCGCCCCATGTTGTGGGTATATAAGGAAGTACGCTGGCATAACGCAGTCATGTTTTCCTGCTGAGGAGCCGAGACTGAACTCGGGCATTTCCAGCGGAACAGCAGAAGTGGCCATAAGACGGAACGTCTCCGTTCCCTACTCGGGGAACGAGGGTTACATACGTAACCGAGACGTTCCCCATCGTTGTCACTCCGAGTTCCTTCGGATGACGACGATTGGGGTTACCAGTCTAATCCCGCCACCTTCACAGCTGTCTTCCAGTGCCCTGCGTAAATCTGAGATCCCTGCCGTGAAAACTTAGCACGGACCAAGGACTCCTATTTAGCACAGGAATACCAAGGTACACTGGGAAGCATATCTCAATAGAAATATGCAAACACACTGCCTGCCCGAAGGGAGGACTTACAGAAAACACATATGACCCGGAGGGATGCATATGGAAAAATACTGGAGTGTCCAGCCCGCAGGGTGGAATCTTTCAACTCCAGGAGTGGCAAGGTGGCTTGCCGAGGGAAAGACACATGCTCAAAGAGACTTACAGTGGAAATACACATGTGGGGGTCGCCAGGGGGGAACCATGCACATGGGGCACTTGGCCAACACGAAAGCTGCCAGCGGCATAACTCTGGTGTTGACGTCAACAGCGCTGGAGGAACTCAGGGTTCCCTTTCGTCCTGGGAACTCCAACGTGTCGTCGGGGAGTTCCCTGACGAATTGGGATCACGCTAGGGAGCCAATTGCCTACGAGAGAATAAAAACGAGCCAATGGACATTGGCATGCAAGATTTGCATTCCGCAACCCGCCTACCAGCACGGGTATAAAAGGCGGAAGTAAACATTGCGCAATGCTTTTTGCTTCGGAGCCTCACAGTGTGTTCATTGAGCTGCTGTTCTTTTGCCGAAGATTGAGATTGAGAGTCCTCTTGAAGAGAAGAAGGTCCTCTTGTTGCTGGTGTGACGGCGCTTCAGCGATCACTGCTCCCGGTATCGGCTGAGTTTCCTCTTTAAAAAAAAAAGAGCCGTTTTCACGGCTGGTACGGTTGAGTGCAGCACACGGGCTTGCAGTTTCCCCGTGTGTCTGCCGCGGTGATCCCTCGGTGCTTCGGCACGTAAAAGAGCACTTTTTCTTCTTTTCTAAAAGAGCAACACGGGTGAAGATCGCGTCCTTTTCAGGATGACGTTTCACCCGTGTGTTTCTGGATGTGGTCGTTTCCTGTCCTCATTTGACGGCCACGATCACTGTTTCACATGCCTGGGCTTAAGCGGGTTGAGACTGCATTCGTGGGTGGTTCATGTTCTCTCATGAGAGCATGACCACGTCGGCGTGTTGTTCGTATCCCCTTTCTCGTAAAGGCTTGAGCCGTTCAGCGTGCCGTGTGCCGTGTGCAGACGGGCGACCTGAGAGAGGTTTGGTTTGCTGCTCTACGGGAGGGTGCTTTTGCACGCCTCCTTCCCCCGGGGGAGGGCCGGGCGGAGAATTTTCCTCTGACGCAGTCTCCTTCCAAGAGGGTCAGAATGGCAGTGGACGCTGTCTCCGAGCAGCGTCGCTCCCGTTCCCCTCTTCCCAACCTGCAGGTAGCAGCGACGCATCCTCGAGTGCATCGCTCCGGTCTGCAGTCGGGCCCAGAGGGGCAGAGACCAGTTCACGAGGAGGCAGGGCCTCGTTTCTCGTCTCTCCCCCTCTCCTCGCCACGGGGCAGTCCGCAGTTGAAAGCCCTCGGGCCTTCTCTGCCGTCTGCCCCCCCGGGGGGAGCAGGTTGGTGTCGGGTTCCACACCCAGACCCCGCTCTAGGTGGCCACATTGCCACCGCAGCCGGGTCCCTGTCTTCCTCCCCGCTGCCCCTCCGCGGGCACGCCGGTGGTTCGGGTGGGGCTGTTGCGTCGGTATCTGGAAGCCTGGCTAGCGCTTCCGGGCCCGTCCCGATGGCTCATCCGCACCATTCGGTTCGGCTATGCAATTCAGTTTGCACGCCGGCCTCCCAGGTTCAGAGGCGTCCACTTCACCCGTGTGCAGTCAGTGGGCGCCCCTGTCTTGCGGAAAGAGATCGATGTCCTGTTGGCGAAGGACGCGATCGAGCCGGTCCCCCCTGCCGAGATGAGGTCTGAGTTTTACAGCCTATACTTCATTGTGCCCAAGAAGAACGGTGGGTTACGGCCAATCCTGGACCTGCGAGTTTTGAATCGGGCCCTGCACAAACTCCCGTTCAAAATGCTCACGCAGAAGCGCATTTTCAAATGCATCCGTCCCCAGGATTGGTTTGCAGCGATCGACCTGAAGAACGCGTACTTTCACGTCTCGATTCTTCCTCGTCACAGACCATTTCTGCGGTTTGCTTTCGAGGGTCGAGCGTATCAGTACAAAGTCCTTCCCTTCGGGCTGGCCCTGTCGCCCCGCGTCTTCACGAAAGTCGCGGAGGCGGCCATTGTTCCCATGAGAGAACAAGGCGTTCGCAGTGCGATCACAGGGACATGGTGCTACGACACCTCAGCCGGTTGGGGCTTCAGGTCAACTGGGACAAGAGCAAACTCTGCCCCATGCAGAGGATCTCTTATCTCGGTATGGAGTTGGACTCGGTCGCTCAGACGGCGCGCCTCACGGAGGAACGCGTCCAGTCAGTGCTCACCTGCCTCAGGTCTTTTCGAGGCAGGACTGCGGTTCCACTGAAACAATTTCAGAGGCTCCTGGGGCATATGGCAGCCGCAGCCGCAGTAACGCCGCTCGGTCTGTTACATATGAGACCGCTTCAGCACTGGCTTCACGATCGAGTCCCGAGGTGGGCGTGGCAGAGCGGCACGTTCCGGGTCAAAGTGACCCCGCACTGTCGCTAAACCTTCTCCCCATTGTCGGATCCTGCGTTTCTTCGGGCCGGAGTGCCCTTAGTCCAGGTTTCCAGGCATGCTGTGGTTTTTACAGATGCTTCTGCCATGGGGTGGGGGGCCACGTACAAAGGGCATGCAGTCTCGGGTCTGTGGACGGGGCCCCAGCTGCATTGCCACATCAACTGCCTAGAGTTGCAAGCAGTACGCTTAGCCTTGTGTCGCCTCAAGGGGCTTCTCAAACACAAGCACGTACTGGTCCGTACGGACAGCACTGCGACCGTTGCGTATATCAACCGACAAGGTGGTCTACGCTCCCGTCGTATGTCGCGACTCGCCTCCCACCTCCTCCTATGGAGTCAGAAGCATCTGAGGTCGCTTCGCGCCACTCATGTTCCAGGGGAGCTCAACCGTGTGGCAGACGAGTTTTCACGGCTGCCTCCCCTGCCGGGAGAATGGCGACTCCATCCCCAGGTGGTTCAGCTGATTTGGAGTGTCTTTGGAGTCGCACAGGTAGACCTGTTTGCCTCTCCAGACACGACCCTTTGCCAGTGGTTTTACTCCCTGACCGAGGGGACCCTCGGCACGGACGCCCTGGCTCACAGCTGGCCCCGGGACCTGAGCAAGTATGCGTTTCCCCCAGTGAGCCTTCTTGCACAGACTCTGTGCAAGGTCAGGGAGGACGAGGAGCAGGTCCTTTTAGTGGCGCCGTATTGGCCCACCAGGACTTGGTTCGCAGAACTCATGCTCCTCGTGACAGCCCCTCCTTGGCCGATTCCTCTGAGGAAGGGTCTCCTTTCTCAGAGACGAGGCACTCTATGGCACCCGCGTCCAGACCTCTGGAAACTCCATGTCTGGTCCCTGGATGGGACGCGGAGGTTCTAGGTGGTCTGCCACAGGCAGTGGCAGACACCATCTCTTCCGCTAGAGCCCCCTCTACGAGGCGCCTCTATGCGTTGAAGTGGAACCTATTCGTCGACTGGTGTTCCTCCCGACAGGAGGACCCCCGAACTTGCCCGATCGGAGTCGTGCTTTCCTTCCTACAGGATGGGTTGGAGCGAAGGCTGTCTCCCTCCACCCTTAAAGTGTATGTCGCTGCAATAGCCGCACATCACGATGAAGTAGAAGGTAAGTCCTTGGGGAAGCACGACCTGGTCATCAGATTCCTTAAGGGTGCTAGGAGGTTAAATCCACCTCGTGTTTTGCACTCTGTACCCTCTTGGGACCTAGCCCTGGTACTTAGGGCCCTTCAAAGTCCTCCATTTGAGCCCTTGTTGTCAGTAGAGCTTAATATTCTGTCCATTAACCCTCTGGAGTCGAGAAACGCGCCGGCGCGTTTTGCGAGATTTTTTTCACATAGCAGCAAAATAGACTTAAAATACTCCGTCACCTTTGGTCATACACACTTAAGAAATATGAAAAAATAAACTATTAAATGTCTACTTTTTTATGGGTCCACTTACAATCGAAATAAAATATTGTGCTTTTGTAAAATAAAGAAAATAAACAGGGTGTGCCTTCTGCCTCTCCGTCTCCGTGAACTTTTTTTCTAGAGCACGTCTCTAAACATAAACAAAACTCCGCAAATACTAGTCACACAGGCATGATCAATATATCTTTATAATCATTTAAGTGTGTACTTTTAAATTATCTAATTCAAAACTAAAACAAATATTCTGTGTTTATGTAATCTATATAAAAAGAGAGAGATGCCAGGCATTCTCATTTCAGCTAACTTGCCAACACCCACACGAGCTCGATAAAACACCAAGTTCAGATTAATGTACCGGTAGTCTGTGTCGTTTTTCGAGGCTGTGAGGAATAATTCTGGATAATTTACCTCAGTGCTGGATTAATTTCACTTCGAGGAGCCATGGATCCAGGATCATAGTAAGTTTATTCTTTGTTCTAATCGCGAATACTGTTTTAAAATGAATCGCGTGTCTTTCTCTGTGTGATGAATGAACGGAATTCGCACTGTTGTTGTTACAGACGAAATATGAAAGACAACATTTAGTTGACTAGTTTGGGATAGATTATAAAGATTTTTACTCTAAAATAGACATCAAATAAGCTTTAGTTAACCAGTTTCTGCTCATATGTTAAATATATAACGTTAGAATGTTTTGTCAAAAATAAGCTCATAATCTAAGATGTTATTATAGTGTTTGTTCCAATGTAGACTATATCAAACTAATGAATCCTTAACTTTGAAATATGAATGATAAAATCCAGGCTATAGGCCTACTTAAAAAAAATAAAAAAAAGACAAGATAGATGTTAAAAAAATCTTAATATTATTGTTTTTTATTAGTGACACATTTGAGGAGATTCCAAAACTTTCTGAAAATACAGTATGAGAATTAACTGCATACTAGAAATGTTTACCTTGGAAATTATACAATTTGAATGTATAAAAAATTTGTGAAAAAATACCTTTTTTTCCTCTCTGAGAACTCTAACTTTCTAACTCTAACTAATTCTGTAGAATGGTCCATATAGCCTATTTGAACAGGATTTGTTTCCAGGTATGACTATGTACTAAAAATGTGCTTTTGACTTTCATTTATATTTGTATTTTATATATATATATATAATTTATTTATTTATTTTTGTCCTCGCATTCTTTCTTGTGTGACACACCTGAATGAAAGGCTCATTAGTATGCAGGCTCATTAGTATGCAGGCTCATTACTATGCAGGGTCTTTGTCTTCTCAGGTGTGAATCACAGCAAGTCACGCCCCTGCGCATATTGCCTTTGGAAGCAAAAACTGTTTTAAAAAATTTAAATCAATGTATTGTTTTATGTGAATGATTAGGCCGGGTGATTTTCAGATCATTTTGAAGCAAAAACACTAGGCAACTACATCCATTAGTCAAAAGTCTTGTGGACACATATTAAGTATGTGTTTTGTGGCCTTATTTCAGAAACTTTAATTTTTAGTTTTTTGAATAACCATGCATAAACATTATTCCCTCAAAAATACAAATATGTAAATAGATGTTGCTCGCATATTATGGTACCCCTATTTGTGCTAAATAGAGTGTAATTACACCTTTGCCATTGATATGTTTATAAGCAACTGAAAAAAGCACAAATGTCAGGGCATGTCAAAACATCTCACAGACCTCAAAAACCCCTTAGACTCCAGAGGGTTAAGACAGTGCTCCTTTTAGCATTGGCCTCTTTCAAGAGGGTCGGGGATTTGCAGGCTTTTTCGGTTGACGAATCGTGCCTAGAGTTCGGGCCGGGCCTTTCTCACGCGGTATTGAGACCCCGGCTCGGATATGTGCCTAAGGTTCCTACCACTCCCTTTGTAGATCAGGTAGTGAACCTGGAAGCGCTGCCCCAGGAGGAGGCAGACCCAGCCCTGGCTTTTCTCTGTCAGAAGGGGAAGGCTGTCTCCAAGCAGAGGTTAGCTCACTGGTTAGTGGATGCTATCACCCGAGCGTATGAGTCTCTGGGTGAGCCTTGTCCTCCCAGGTTGCGCGCTCACTCTACTAGAGGTGTTGCCGCTTCCTGGGCTTTGGCTCAAGGCGCCTCGCTGTCAGACATTTGTTGAGCTGCGGGCTGGGCGACACCGAACACGTTCGCTAGGTTCTATAGCCTACGTGTAGAACCTGTTTCCTCCCGAGTACCCGCTTCGGCCAGTGGTGCGAGGGAATAGGTTGTGTCGGCTTGCTACGCCACTCCGTGCCTCGGCCAGATACGTGCGTCTTTTGCTCCGTTGGCGCCCTACGTCCGTTAGCCTCGTGAGTTCCTCCATCACCCCTCCGGTGCCAGGCGTGGCGGACCGCCGGCGCCAGGTCTGCTACCTCTAGGTAGGAGTTGCTAGTAGACTGGGTGTTTTCCAGTGGTCTCTTCGGTGACCCATGTTGCCACGTGCAGTTCAGCCGTGTCTTCCCCTTGACAGACTCATTCTGTCGTCCCTGTTGAGTGTGCTCCCACTTCCCTTGGATTGGGACTACCTCAGGGACTGCCATATGTTCTCTATCCCTCTGGGTTAGTACATGTGTGTATTCCTGCCCTTCTTTAGGCGGGCTGGCTTCCGCAGCTTTCCCTTTCCATTTTTACGGTTAGGGCACGCTTTCCCAGTGTTATCCAATCCACTGAGCGGGTCTTGCGGAACAGCAGTGTGATTTCCTAGCTAGCTCCCGCGACTTGTTACAAGAAACTGCTGCAGGGTAGCTAGCCGGGCGCTGGAAGGGGCCAGCACCATGGCGTTTTATTAGGGATCCCAATTCGTCAGGGAACTCCCCGACGACACGTTGGAGTTCCCAGGACGAAAGGGAACGTCTCGGTTACGTATGTAACCCTCGTACCCTGAGTACAGGGAACGGAGACGTGTCGTCCCTTCGCCATGTTGCTGTACCTTCGCGGAGGACTGGACTCTGTTCGGCTCCTCAGCGAAAAGCATTGCGCAATGTTTACTTCTGCCTTTTATACCCGTGCTGGTAGGCGGGTTGCGGAATGCAAATCTTGCATGCCAATGTCCATTGGCTCGTTTTTATTCTCTCGTAGGCAATTGGCTCCCTAGCATGATCCCAATTCGTCAGGGAACTCCCCGACGACACGTCTCCGTTCCCTGTACTCAGGGAACGAGGGTTACATACGTAACCGAGACGTTTCTCGGGGAAACTCACCTAAGGAAAATATCGCACTGATCCAGTCCGTGGAGTGGAGTGGCGAGCAAGCGAAGACACCTGAGCTGATCCTAGCACTGGCTAGTTGAAGCGAGTACATGGGAGGATACTAGCTCCACTCGGAGATTATAGAATCTTGCGAATGTGTTGGGTGTCGCCCAGCCTGCAGCTCTGCAGATGTCTGCCATCGAGGCGCCAAGCGCTAGAGCCCAAGAGGAAGCAACACTCCGTGTGGAGTGTGCCTTCACACCAAGGGGGCAGGGTCGACCTTGCTGCTGGTAAGCCAAAGCAATGGTGTCCACTATCCAGTGAGACAGGCCTTGCTTTGAGAGAGCCTTTCCCTTCAGCTTCCCACCATAACAGACAAAGAGCAGGTCTGAGGTCCTAAAACACTGCATCCTGTCTACATAAGCGTGGAGGGCGCGTACTGGACAGAGTAGTGCCAAGACTGGGTCTGCCTCCTCCGGGGGCAGCGCTTGCAGGTTCACTACCTGATCTCGAAAAGGAGTGGTAGGAACCTTGGGCACGTATCCAGGCCGGGGTTTCAGGATCACGTGAGAGTCAGCCGGCCCGAACTCCAGGCACGCTTCATCTACTGAAAATGCCTGCAGGTCCCCTACCCTCTTCCCAGAGGCCAGTACAATCAGGAGCACTGTCTTCATTGACAGGAACTTAAGCTCCACTGATTGCAGAGGCTCAAAGGGAGCACTCTTCAGGGCAGTTAAGACCACTGAGAGGTCCCAAGAGGGTACGAGGGGAGAGCGAGGAGGATTCAGTCTCCTTGCGCCCCTCAGAAACCTGATGACCAGGTCGTGCTTCCCGATGGACTTACCATCAATAAGAACAAAATGGGCGGCAATGGCGGCCACATAGACTTTGAGAGTGGAGGGAGACAGCCTTCTCTCCAACCCATTTTGAAGGAACGAAAGCACAACACTGATAGGGCAAGTACTGGGGTCTTCTCAACGAGAAGAGCACCAGGAGACGAAGAGGTTCCACTTCAACTCGTAGAGGTGTCTCGTGGACGACGCTCTCGAGGAAGTGATGGTAGCCACCACCGCTGGTGGTAGGGTACTCAAACCTGCCTCGTCCCGTCGAGAAGCCACACATGCAGGTTCCATAGATCGGGATGAGGGTGCCAAATGGTGCCCCATCTCTGAGAGAGGAGGTCCTCCCTCAGAGGGATAGGCCAGGGAGGGGCTGTGGCGAGGAGTATGAGGTCTGAGAACCATGTCCGGGTGGGCCAATGGGGCGCAACCAGAAGGACCTGCTCGTCGTCCTCCCTGATCTTGCACAGGGTCTGTGCGAGAAGGCTCACTGGGGGAAACGCATACTTGCGGAGGCCCCACGGCCAGCTGTGCGCCAGTGCGTCCATGCCGAGCGTGCCGTCGGACAGGGAGTAAAACAGGCTGCAATGGGAAGAGTCGTGGGAGGCAAACAGATCTACCTGTGCATCGCCGAACCATTCCCAAATCAGCTGGACCGTCTGGGGATGGAGTCGCCATTCTCCAGAGAGTGGCTGAATCCGTGATAGCTTGTCGGCTGCACGGTTCAGGTCTCCGGGAATGTGGATAGCACGAAGCGACCTCAGATGCTTCTGACTCCATAGAAGGAGGTGGCGAGCGAGTTGTGACATACGGCGAGAGCGTAGACCACCCTGATGGTTGATGTATGCTACGGTCGCGGTATTGTCCGTACGGACCAGTACATGTTGGTCTCTGAGCATGGCTCGGAAGCGACGCAGAGCCAAATGTACCGCCAACAACTCGAGGCAATTGACATGCCATAGGCGCTGGGGTCCTGTCCATTGCACATGGCCCCCCCAACCCGTGGCTGAGGCATCCATTGACACAACAACATGCCTGGAAACTTAAACTAGGGGCACACCGGCCCGTAGAAAGTTGAGGTCTGACCACGGGGAGAAGGTTTGACAACAGGTCGGGGTAACTGGTACCCGGAGCCTGCCCAAGTGCCATGCCCACCTCGGGACTCGGTCGCGGAGCTAGTGCTGAAGCGGTCTCATATGAAGCAAACCCAGCGGAGTGGCGGCCGCGCGGATGCCATATGCCCCAGAAGCCTCTGAAAAAACTTCAGTGGAACCGCACTCTTGCTCTGGACTTGACGCAGGCAAGACAGCAGTGACTGCGCGCGCTCTCTCGTAAGCTGCGCAGATATGGCGATCGAGTCTATTTCATACCGAGAAAAGAGAACCTCTGCACGGGGCAAAGTTAGCTCTTCTCCCAGTTGACCTGAAGGCCCAGACGAGCTAGGAGCCGAAGCACTAGGGCTCTGTGTTTGCAAACCTGGTCTCGAGAGTGAGCTAGGATAAGCCAGTCATCGAGAAAGTTAGGATGCAAACCCCGTGTAACCGGAGAGGCACAAGGGCTGCCTCGACGACCTTCTTAAGGACGCGAGGGGACAGAGCTAACTCGAATGGGGGAACAGCATACTGGTATGCCTGCCGCTTGAAACAACCCGTAGAACGGCCTGAGTCGAGAAAGAATGGAGACATGAGAGTAGGCGTCCTTCAGGTCGATCGCTGCAGACCAATCCTGAGACTGAACGCATTCGAAAATGCGTTTGGCCGTGAGTAATTTGAATGGAAGCCAGAAAGGGATCGGTTCAACACTCGCAGGACCAGGACTGGCAGTAACCCACCGGATTCTATGGTACAACGAAGTCACGGCTGTAAAGCCGGACTTCATTTCGGCTGGAGGGATAATCTCAATCGCACCTTTCGCCAGTAAGGAAGCAACTTCCGCTCGCATGATAGGGGCATAAACACCGACCAGCGTGAAGCGGACTCCCCGAAGCGGGGAGGAGATTGTGCGAACTGAATCGCATAGCCGAGCCTGAAGGTCCTAGCGACCCAGCGGGACAGCTGGGGAGCCGAAGCCACGCGTCCAGAAACTGCACCAGCATGGGGACCACAGACGTACCCTCGGTGGGGCAGCGAAGCGGCATGACTGGCCCAGACTGGGGAGGCCTAGCGTCCCGGTGTGGGGGCACAGCCATAGACCGCGTCCTGACAGAGGAGACCAGGGAAGGACGTGCGTTCCACTGGGGTCTGTTCTGACAGGGGTCTGGCGACAGAGGGGGACGAGAGTGGCGAGGCTCGTAAGCGGCACACACTGTCATCCGCACACTCTGGGAGCTTAGAGATGAGAGAGTTAGTTCTGTCAACCACATTAAGGGGCCGCTGGCGAGCCAGCGGAAAAAGAAAGGATTTTCCCACGGCCCTCCACCGGGGAAGGAGTGGCCCTGCAACCACATCCTGACAGAACTGTAGCCCAACTCTAAGCTGTCCGCGTCAGGAGAGCCGCTTAGCCTGGCATTCAGCGGGCTGCGGGGCCTGAGCAGACTGGGGCGCCTTCCTGCGACCACCTCACGGCGCGGCCTGGAAAAGGCTGCTGCTGGGGCCGGGCGGGAGGGGGCGGAAGTCGCGGGAGGGCGCGGGAGGCGGCGAGCGGACTGAGGCATCTGAGCCGGCGGCAGGGCCAGCAGCTGGCCGCGGGGTCAGAAAAAGTTTTGAAGCCTCAGTCTGCTTCGGAGCGGCCGAGAACTGTTGGCCTCGCGCAAATCACCAGGTAGGCCAATGTCTGGACACCACCTGACCCAGGGAGCATGTGGTCACGTTCATCTGTCATAGAGCGAGAACGGTGACGGCACGCAGCTCTTAGATAAGCCCTGAATCAGCCCTGCCCTCATTCATGAGAATGCATTGACGCGGCAGCCTGCCCCACAGCTTCTGTAGGAATTGCCTAGACAAAACCTACAGGCATTGGAGGGGTGCTTAGGGTCGCCACGCCAGGTGGAGGCGCTGTGGGGACACAGACGTGTTGCCACAGAACACTCCACGGGGGGAACCCCAGTGTACCCTCGGCCACGGCCTCTGCGAGAGCAGAGAAGGCGGAAGAGGCAGATGAGCAGTCGCGAAAAGACATTAAGAGACTCCCACGAACTCATGGCCTCTTCATGCACATCCGAGCAGAAAGGAATCGGGGTCGCGACCCACAAAACCAATCATCAGCCTGAGCGCTTGGGACAAGGCGGAAGATACCACACAAGCCCAAACTCGCGGTGGCCCGGGAAAGCATAGCTGTCAACTCTGGATCAGATTCGGCAAAGCACAGCGGAACCATCATGTCCAGAGGACTCCAGCTCACCTTGTGATGCAGCGATAGACATGATTTCATCGGCCGGGGCGCCGGATGAGACGCGATTTTTATTTATTTCTTTGGTCAGCAAACTCATCCGGAAACCACACGGGTTGCAATGTAAAAGAGGGATGTGTGAACCGAGGAAAAATCGTCGGATTTGTTACACACCAGCTGCCTCTGGTCAACCTGGCCACCAGCCAAAGTATTACCTCTCGTGGGGAAAATAGATCGGGGTGTGGATAAGGGGACTCTCGCTCTAGTGAGGTCATCAAGTCTTGACCATAACATTGCGATGATCATGTTCCCGAGTGAGAACATGATACATCCACGAACGCTGTCAGAGCATGATCAAAGCCCAAACACGTCATAACAGCGTTCGCGCCCATTAGCTGAATCTATCAGACTATCGCACCCAGAATACACGGACAGAGCGTCTTTAAAAAGACGTGTCACATGCAACCTCTTTTAGTGAGAAGACGCTCAGCAGCCCGTGCTGAAGCGGCCAGGGAGAAACACACACGCTGGATGCAAACCACTGCACAGATCAGCAGGCAGGAATGTGAAGCTCGCTGGAAAATCGCCTTTGCACCAACACAGACTGAAGAGCTGCTCGTCTCGAAGAATACTCGGTGACACTCAGAGAGAATTCAGGCTGCAGGAGTGAAGAGAACCTCTTGGCTCCGAAGCAAAAACATGACTGCGTTATGCCAGCGTACTTCCTTATATACCCACAACATGGGGCGGAGCTACGCTATGCAAATTCCGCAGACCCATGGCATTTTCTTGCCATTGGCTCGTTTTGTAATACTCGAAGGTGATAGGCTTCTAAGCGAAACCCCAATCGTCGTCATCCGACGGAACTCGGAGTGACAACGATGGGGAACTAGTGTTTTACATTTGTTTTACATGTTTTCATTTTTCATTCAATTAATGATCAGGACTGGTATGCCTTGCCGGTGAGTGAGTGACTATAAACTAGCATTGCAAGTAATTAAGATCAAGAATTAAAGGGTTAGTTCACCCAAAAATTAAAGTTCTGTCAGTAATTACTCACCCTCATGTTGTTCCAACCCCGTAATACTTTTGTTCATCTTCAGAACACGAATTAAGATATTTTTGATTAAATCTGAGAGCTGGATCACTCCTCCAAAGGCTTCTAAGGGACTGAAACTTGTTCCCCCGAAAAGTTATTAAAGACATCGTAAAAATAGTCCAAGTGACTACAGTGGCTCAATCTTAAGTTTATCAAGCGACGAGAATACCTTTTGTGAGCAAAAATATATATATAGACTTTATTCAACTATTAATTTCCTTCTCGGTGGGCCTCGACTGAGTTCACGTAGTAAAACTGCGTAGCGCTTCTGTGGTGGAGGACGTCACACGCATCACACACATGACCAGCGTCGGCCAATAGGGACCCTACGTGTGACGTAGCCCTACGCTATCACACTACGTTAACTGACTAGAGGCCAACAGAGATGGAAATGAATAGTTGAAATAAAGTCGTTATTTTTGTTTGTTTTTGCGCACAAAAAATATTCTCGTCGCTTGATAAACTGAAGATTGAGCCACTGTAGTCACTTGGACTATTTTAACGATGTCTTTAATAACTTTTCGGGGGGAACAAGTTTCAATCCCTTAGAAGCCTATGGAGGAGTGATCCAGTTCTCAGATTTAATCAAAAATATCTTAATTCGTGTTCCGAAGATAAACGAAAGTATTACGGAGTTGTAACAATATGAGGGTGAGTAATTACTGACAGAATTTTCATTTTTGGGTGAACTATCCCTTTAATATCACATGAATGTGTAATTTCATTAGTTAATTTTGGTATTTGTGTTTGTGTTTTCATTGCAGGTTTACAACCTAACTAGCGAACTAACATGCTAAATAATGTCACTATATCCAGCTGACAGGCTAGCATAGCGGTATCACACAGGCTAACTTACCTAGTTTGTGGATGATTATTATGTATGTGTGCGCAATAAAAGCTCATAAAGTGACTCGAGTTGTCTCCGCTGTACTTTAACCCTTCCTGTGGGGAGTTTATTGAGTTATGGCGTAGTATAAAACTGGACAATGAATTATGACTAAACTTTTAATTCGTCATGTCAAAAGGGCAGCAAAGACAATCAATTTATAGTTCAGTTAAGGATTGTGCAGCATTCCATTAACTTCATGTGTAATTGTTTAAACACCGAGCAAAATTAATTTCTGCAATGACTATTTGGACTGTGTGAATTTACTGATGGATTCTTACCTTTCTGTGAGTTTTGCGAGGATAGGTCATATCCTCTATTGCCCTGATTAACAGCCTCTGTGCTCTGAAAAATGTGCAAGATTATGTGTGAGTGAATGTCCGTGTGTAAAGTAAAAGTAAAATTGTGAAATATTATTACAATTTAAAATAACTGCAAAATATTTTAATATATTTTATTATATTTTGAAATGTAATTTATTCCTGTGATTGCAAAGCTGAATTTTCAGCAGCTGGTACTCGGTGTCATATGGTCCTTCAGAAATCATTTGAATATGCTTTGGTGCTCAAAATCATTTATTGTTATTATCAGTTGCAAACAGTTGCTTGATATTATTGTAGAAACTGTAATACTTATTTCAAGATTATTTGATGAAAAACACTGTCACTTTTGATCAATTTAGAGCATACTTGCTGAATGAAAGTATTAATATTTTAACCCTCTGATGGTCTTCAAAAAAAAAGTCACACTCGTGGTCTTCGGGGTCTATTGGACCCCAGACAATAAGATTTAATTTTGTAACATAACAATTTTTTTTTTTTTTTAACAAATATAATTTTACTCTGTTTATTAATGTTTTTACTCAACATTTGTGCAGTTTTTGGAGGATTTATGATTTTTTTTTAAATTTCTATAAATAAATAAATAAATATTTATTTAAATAGGATTTTTACAAAAAAACAGCATTTTATGTTAAATAAACTTTATAAAAAGACCCAGATTTCTAACTTTCATTCCTGGGGATACCATGGACAATTTTACAAGGTTTAATGTAAGATTTTTGCCCATTTTTTGGAAAATACAGGTTATAATTTGTAATAAATCACTTTAACCACTAGATGGCTATAGAGCTCCACTAGGCCTATATACTATTTGAATTACTGAAAGATATAGTTTCTAAAGTTGGATTCATAATATCTAAATATTATAAAATCACAATTATAACAAAAATAAAATACTTTTTGTCAAAATTTAGCATTTTTTTGTACTGAAAAAACAACAGTTTTTCAATAATGTTACATTATGATTAGAATCAAACCTGAACAACATGTTACAAAGAGAAATGATTTGATAATTTTTTTCAACTGGGGTGCGTGGAAAGTGCTGACGTTTCTTCATTAGGGGAGCCACCAGAGCTTTTTTATAGATTTATTTTTGCGGTGATTCTGCATTTTAGATTATTTTATTTTACAAATGATAAGAGAACAGTTTTTATAGTCTGTATGTATTCCTGTATATTGTATTCCTCTATATGTGTGTGTTTGTGTGTGTGTGCGCGTGTGTGAGCATGATAATTTTGGATTGTGGATGTTTTTTGCATTGTTGGAAGTGTGCCACTTTATTTCTGTCATTTCTGTCTGTGTTCTGCGTTATTTCTGATTTTGATGATGAATTTAGTCTATTTTGAGTCCAATGATAAATAAATATGTCTTTATTTATTTATAGATATTTAAAAAAATATAATAAATCCTCCAAAAACTGCACAAATGTTGAGTAAAAACATTAATAAAAATAGTACAATTATATTTGTAAAAAAAAAAAAAACTATTGTTCTGTTACAAAATTCAATTTTATTTCTTGGGGTCCAATGGACCCCGAAGACCACGAGTGTGACTATTTTTGTCACGCCTACATAAAAACAGATAACATTCATTTTTACACACAATGATAATTGAAAAATGAGTGCTTTTCTTCTGAATCCCAGGAACTATACACAGAAAAATTGTATATTGACTGGGTAAATTTTACAATGTAAAAAAAATACCAAGATGTAAGTTTTGCTAATAATACAATTCATTTTACTACCTGTAATAGTTGGGTAGAGCCCCACTCTGAAGGTCTTCCATGTGAGAAGGGTGCACATGACTGGCCCACCAGAAGCCATCATTGGAATGGTGAGTGTTTGTAACATGGACAATGTTGTTACACTTGACCGGCAGAGTTCCTGCTACATCGCCCGACAACGTCATATTAACACGGATGTAGAAGGAATCACCCGACATCACTTCTCCATTTTTTAACTGCTGTAAAAGGTTCTCGTAGGCTAGGAGAAAATCAGTAGATCTTTATTTTGGTTTAGTACATCATCCATATTTACCAAATCAATCTCTGGTTTTATCTTACAGAACAAAAAATCACGTTGTTCATAATAAAATGGACAGTAGAAAACAAAATTAAACAAATTTTCTATATCATTCAAACAACACATGGGACAGATTCGTTTTTCCTCTTCTAAATTAACATATCGTCCTATTTCAACATTCAAAGGCAAAAACACCAGATCTCACTTGAGCACACAGAGATCTTTGCCTTTTGGACAAATTATATAAAACATAATTCTCTGTGCCATATTCTGGTTTTACCATCACAAAAATATGCAATTTTGGCTTAGTCCATACATCGTTAGCCCACTGCTCTTTGTCTTTAACAACCACAGATTCTTTAAACAAACCAATATTCAGCAAACAACTGAAATAAAAAATTAGAAAACAACACCCCAAATCCATATTTACAAAACAGTTTGCATATTTCTTTAGACCAAGAACCAAGATTGTGTTTTTCCCAGAGAAATATTTTCCTCGTCAATATACTTGCGTCCATATCTAATAAACGATTCCATAACTGGGCCATACATATCTTCCAACGGGCCTCACATGAGTCCCATCCCATGTCTCCCACTATCGCCAATGTTGGAGCATATTTATGTACACCAAGAAAATATCTTATGGCACTATTTTGTACTAATTCACAATTAGATATGTTTCTAAGTCCTCTATAACCCACAATATAATTGTCGTGATGTGGGTTTTGTGCCTTGTCTTGTTATGTCATGTTCAGTGGTTCCCTGTCTTGTCTATTAGTTAGTTATCCCAGGTGTTTCTTATTTCCCACGCCCCCTTGTTATTCTGTTAGCTCGTTTGTCCTTGATTATTTAAGCCCTGTGTTTCTACCCTGTCTTTGTTTCCGATCGCATCACAGCACAGAGACAGCGCTCATAAAGATAATAAACGATATTCGCTTAAATACTGATAAAGGCAAATTATCAGTGCTGGTACTACTCGACCTCAGTGCTGCATTTGACACTGTCGATCACAACATACTTCTTGACAGGCTGGAAAACTGGGTGGGGCTTTCTGGGATAGTCCTAAAATGGTTCAGGTCATACCTAGAAGGGAGAGGTTACTATGTGAGTATAGGAGACCATAAGTCTGAGTGGACGTCCATGACATGCGGAGTCCCTCAAGGCTCAATTCTTGCGCCACTCCTATTCAACCTGTACATGCTCCCAATGAGCCAAATAATGAGAAAGAACCAAATCTCCTACCACAGCTATGCAGATGACACACAGCTCTACTTAGCTCTATCGCCTAACGACTACAGCCCCATTGACTCCCTGTGCCAATGCATTGATGAAGTAAACAATTGGATGTGCCAAAATTTCCTCCAGTTAAACAAAGACAAAACTGAAGTCATTGCGTTTGGAAACAAAGATGAAGTTCTCAAGGTGAATGCATACCTTCACTCTAGGGGTCTAACAACTAAAAATCAAGTCAGGAATCTTGGTGTGTCTCTAGAATCAGACCTTAGTTTCAGTAGTCATGTCAAAGCAATAACTAAATCAGCATATTATCATCTGAAAAATATTGCAAGAATTAGATGCTTTGTTTCCAGTCAAGACTTAGAGAAACTAGTGCATGCTTTCATCACCAGCAGGGTGGATTACTGTAATGGACTCCTCACTGGCCTTCCCAAAAAGACCATAAGACAGTTGCAGCTCATACAGAACGCTGCTGCCAGGATTCTGAGCAGAACAAGAAAATATGAACACATCACACCAGTCCTCAGGTCTTTACACTGGCTCCCAGTTACATTTAGGATTGACTTTAAAGTATTATTACTGGTATATAAATCATTCAATGGCCTAGGACCTCAATATATTGCAGATATGCTCACTGAATATAAACCCAACAGATCACTCAGATCATTAGGATCACGTCAGCTAGAAATACCAAGGGTTCACTCTAAACAAGGAGAGTCTGCTTTTAGCTACTATGCCAGCCGCAGCTGGAACCAGCTTCCAGAAGAGATCAGATGTGCTCCTACAGTAATCACATTCAAATCCAGACTGAAAACACATCTGTTTAGCTATGCATTTGCTGAATGAGCACTGTGCCACTGTATGTGTCCGACTGTTTGAACTGTATTTTAGTTATTTTTTATTCTAAACTGTTTTAATTATTCATATTTCTTTTGATTATTTTAAATTTCTTCTATGTAAAGCACTTTGAATTACCACTGTGTATGAAATGTGCTATATAAATAAACTTGCCTTGCCTTGCCTTGCCTTGCCTTTGTGAGTTGTTGAATGTATGTTCTGTTCCAGGATTTATGTGAGTGTTGGTCGTTCCTGTCTAAAGATTCCTGTTCCAAGTTCTGTATCTCTGTTTAAGGTTATAGTTTATTTAAATAAAACGTGTACACTGTGTTTGGATTCAGCCTCACCCTTACTTCTACCACATTACAGAACAACTCACCATGAAATGGATCCAGCAGTTGTCAGCAACCGGGCCCTGGGAGAATACAACCCGGAATTCAAGAGGGCCAACCCGTCCAAAGGTACGCGAAGGACTTTCTGTCCATTTGCCATCTGGGAGCGCTAGATGATGTCCAGCTCATGGACCTGTTTTGGAACGGGCTGGATTATAGGATCGCTCGATGGATGCTGAGGGACCTTACCAACTGGACTCTTGACCGGTATATCGCTCAGGCTTGCTCCTTGGAAGATCTCTCCTCTTTTACAGGCTTGTTCTACTCGACACCTCCCGAGTTCACATTACCCGCGAAGCCCTCGTCGCCTTCTTCGCCGCTGGTTCCGTCCAGTCCGGACACGTCTTCGCCGCTGGTCCAGTCCAGTCCTGCCAAGCCTTCACCGCTGGTCCCGTTCTGCTATGACGAGCCAGAGCTTCTTCACGTCAGCCTCGACGAACCCGTGCTTCACGTCAGCCTCGACGAGCCGGTGCTTCACGTCAGCCTCGACGAGCCGGTGCTTCACGTCAGCCACGTGTAGTGGCTATATAGTGATGGGGGTTTTGTGTCTTGTCTTATGTCATATTCAGTGGTTCCCTGTCTTGTCTATTAGTTATCCCAGGTGTTTCTTATTTCCCACGCCCCCTTGTTTTTCTGTTAGCTCGTTTGTCCTTGATTATTTAAGCCCTGTGTTTCTACCCTGTCTTTGTGAGTTGTTGAATGTATGTTCTGTTCCAGGATTTACGTGAGTGTTGGTCGTTCCTGTCTAAAGATTCCTGTTCCAAGTTCTGTATCCTAGTCTGAGTCTCTGTTTAAGTTTATAGTTTATTTAAATATAACGTGTACACAGCGTTTGGATCCAGCCTCACCCTTACTTCTACCGCACCACATTACAATAATCAAGTATAGGGCATTATATAGGACATAAATATACATTATAAATCATTTTGGTTCAATTAATGAACACTTACAGTGGAAGTGTACACACACCTGTTAAAGAGGTCATGAATTGAGAAATCTCATTTTTCTTGAGCATTTGCCATATAAGAGATCATCATAGTATAAGAATTTTCGAACTGAAAACGTACTTTTTTTTTGTCCAAAAAAAACAGCTTTTTATTGTAACCAAAACCAGAGAACGACTCATTATAGAATGTGTTTATTTATGATGTCGCCTCTGCAGAAGAAAATCAACACCTACTTCATTGCCACTTCCAAAGGATCCTAATGCTAGGAATGTAGTTATTTATTTTCAACAATGTAAAAGTCTCAGTTGGACATTATTTATTTGTATTCGTTACATTTCACTGTGGATTCTTTAGTGGTAAATCAGTTGCAATTTTGGCGCAAGCTTTGCAGACTTTCACGATATGGACTCAACAGTAACGCCACAACACGTAAGTAACTGTGTTAATTCTAATGCCTGATCTGTGACCAGTGATTTCTGATATGTAATGATTCATGTAGCTACAGTCAGATGTTCTTTGTCAATGTGTCAGTAAATCAAACCAGTGACTAATAACAACTTTACATTGTTTCTCTTAGTAGGATGAAAATAACCTGTTATTTAAACTGTGATTCAATTATATATAGAAAGCGATCAAAGAACGCTCCCTTTACAATCGCTGGAGTTGCCAAACAAACAGAGCGAGTTTATCAGTAACTGAGTTCCCCATCGTTGTCACTCCGAGTTCCGTCGGATGACGACGATTGGGGTTTCGCTTAGAAGCCTATCAACTTCGAGTATTACAAAATGAGTCAATGGCAAGGGAAATGCCATGGGTCTGTGGAATTTGCATGGCGCAACTCCACCCCACCTCGTGGGTATAAAAGGAGGACGCCGGCAATATGCAGGTTATGTTTTCGCTTCGGAGCCAAGTTTAATTCTTCACTCCTTAAGCCATCTCTGAACTGTCAGCTTTGCAAGACGAGATTCTCCAGTGTTGGTGTGACGGCGATTCCCCAGCGAGTGCACATTTCCTGCTTATCTGTGCAGTGGTTTGCCTGTGAGTGTGTTTCTCCCTGGGCGCTTCAGCACTGAGTTTTCTCTCACTAAAAGATCTTGCACGTGGCACGTCTTTTTAATGATGTCTCGCCCGTGCACTTCTGGTTGCGGTATACTGGTGTCAGCCTCTGATGGGCAAGAGCGCTGTCTAGTGTGTTTGGGCATTGATCACGCTAGAGCAGCGCTCGTGGATGACTCGTGTTCTCTCTGCGGGAACATGACCATCGCGTCATTACGGTCGAGACTCAATGAACTCGCTAGAGTGAGAGTCCCCTTATCCACAGCCCGATCTAATGTCTCCTCATCCACACCCCGATCTAATGTCTCCTCGAGAGGCACTACTTCAGCTGGTGGCCAGGGTGACCTGAGGGTGACGGTGTGGCAGAAAGCGCCGACTGTTCGTCCATGCGCCACGCCCCCCCTCTTCAATGACGGTGCCCGCTAGCGTGCAGGGGATTCCCGCGGGTCTATCCTCGGATGCCCGGCGTGTTTCTTTCGGCGCTACAGAGGATGATGCGATGTCTATCGCAGCATCACAAGGTGCGCCGGAGTCATCTGGAAGTGATGACTCATCACAGCTGCCACCTTCCGGTGTGCATACGGCTGTGCTCGAGTCTGATCCAGAGATGACGGCCATGCTTTCCCTCCCGGCCGCGGCCAACCCCAATAACTTTTTTCCCGGATGTGCATGATGAGATCTCGAAATCCTGGAAGACCCCCATGTCTTCTCGGGATCGCTCGTTGATCTCATCCGCCTTTCCTCCCCTCGATGGGGCAGCTGCCTGTGGGTACACTGGGCTCCCCCCGGCTCCCCCCTCTGTTGCGATGCAACTGTGTCCTCAGAGTGCTTCTTCTTGTGGCGAGCCTAAGCACCCATCCAAAGCCTGTAGATTTTCCTCTACCCTGGTGGCGAAGTCTTACAGAGCGGGGGGACAGGCAGCTGCTTCTCTGCACGCTATGGCCACTCTGCAGGTCTATCAGGCCCAGATACTCAGAGACATGCACGAGGGCAGGACAGACCCAGGGCTCTTTGATGAGCTGCGCAGCGCCACCGACCTTGCCCTCCGGGGGACGAAGGTGAGCGCACGCTCCCTGGGTTTGGTGATGTCCACAGCCGTGGTCCAGGAGAGACACCTCTGGCTGAACCTGGCCGACATGCAGGACGCTGAGCGGTCCCGTCTGCTCGACACCCCCATGTCCCAGGCCAGCCTTTTCGGCGGTTTAGTCAAGGATTTTTTGCAGTCGACTGCCCAGAAACAGACTGAGGCTATTAAGCTATTAAGCACATCCTGCCCCGCCGGCCCGCTGCTGCCTCCACCAAGCCGACCGGGCAGGCTCCTCAGTCTGTTCGCCGCCGAGGGTGCCCTCCTGCAGCTCCCGCCCCTCCCGCCCGGCCCAAGCAGCAGCCTCCACCCGGGCCCGGTCGTGGAGGAAGCCGTTAGAAGGCGCCCCAGCCCTCTCCAGCCCCGCCCCCCGCTAAACGCCGGGCCAAGCGGCGCTCCTGAGACTGGCTGCACAGGGATTACGGTCATTTCCCAGGAGAATGGTAGCAGGACCACTCCTTCCCCCGGTGGAGGGGCGGGGGAGAATCTTTTGTTCTCCACTCCCCGCTGCTCACCCACGGGTGGGCAGCACCCTAATGTGGTTTAAGAAAGAAATGACATGTTCACCCCCGAGCTCACAGAGTTCTCGAACGACACGGTGCGCCGCCCCTCGGCCGTGCTCCCCTCGTAGTCCTCTGTCCCAGAGCTGGTTGACAGTGCGTGCCGTCCCCAGACCGTACCGCCCTCAGCCTCCTCTGTCGCCAGACCCCTGGCAGATCAGGCCCCCGTGGAACGTTCGTCCTTCCCTGGCCTCCTCTGTCAGGGCGCGGTTAATGACCATGCCCCCACACCGGGCCGCTATGCCGTCCACGTCCGGGCAGGTCATTCCGCCTCGCTGCTGTGGTTCACATGACCCCGCTGGTGCAGTTCTTGGGAGCTTGGTTAGAGCTACCCCACCTGTCCCGCTGAGTCGCCCGAACTATCAGGCTCGGCTACGCGATTCAGTTCGCGTGGTCTCCTCCCCGCTTCAGGAGAGTCCGCTCCACTTTGGTAAGGTGGCAATGCCCCCATCATGAGAGCACAGGTTGCTACCGTACTGGCGAAGGGTGCGATCGAGACTGTCCCTCCAGCCGAAATGAGGTCCAGCTTCTACAGCCCTTACATAATTTCAAGAAAACTGGTGGGTTACGGCCAATCCTGGACCTGCGCGTGCTGAACCGCTCCCTTCACAGGATGCCGTTCAAGATGCTCACTGCCAAACGCATTTTCGAATGTGTGCGGCCCCAGGATTGGTTTGCAGCCTGAAGGACGCCTACTTTCATGTCTCCATTATTCCTCGACACAGACCGTTTCTACGGTTTGCTTTCGAGGGGCAGGCATACCAGTACGCGGTTCTCCCATTCGGGCTAGCCCTGTCTCCTTGCGTCTTCACAAAGGTCGTCGAGGCAGCTCTTGTTCCCCTTCGGGAACACGGGGTTCGGCATCCTGAACTATCTCGATGACTGGCTGATCCTAGCTCGCCCTCGAGACCAGGTTTGCGAACACAGGGACAGATAGTGCTCCAGCACTTAGCCCGTTTGGGCCTTCGGGTCAACTGGGAGAAGAGCAAACTTTGCCCCGTGCAGAGGATCTCTTCTCTCGGTATGGACATTGACTCGGTCGCCATGTCCGTGCAGCTTACGAGCGAGCGCGCACAATCACTGCTGACTTGTCTTCGACAGTTCGAGGACAAGAGTGCGGTTCCACTGAAATTATTTCAGAGGCTCCTGGGGCATATGGCATCTGCAGCCGCAGCGACGCCGCTCGGATTGCTTCATATGAGACCGCTTCAGCTCTGGCTTCACGACCGAGTCCCGAGGTGGGGATGGCAACAAGGCACGCTCCGAGTACCAGTTACTCCGACCTGCCGTCAGACCTTCACCCCGTGGTCGAACCTCAGTTTCCTACAGGCAGGTGTCCCCCTGGAACGAGCTTCCCGGCATGTTGTTGTGTCAACAGATGCCTCCACCACGGCCTGGGGCGCCATGTGCAATGGACATGTGGCCGCAGGCTCCTGGACAGGACCCCACCGTCTGTGGCATGTCAATTACCTCGAGTTGCTGGCAGTACGTCTTGCTCTGCACCGCTTTCGAGCACTGCTCATGGGTTAACACGTACTAGTCAGATCAGGCAATACCGCCACTGTAGCGTACATCAACCATCAAGGTGGTCTACGCTCCCGCCGTATGTCGCAACTCGCTCGCCACCTCCTCATATGGAGTCAGAAGCATCTGAGGTCGCTTGGAGTCGTTTACATTCCCGGAGCCCTGAACTGTGCAGCCGACGAGCTTTCACGGCTTCAGCCCCTCCCTGGAGAATGGCGACTCCATCCCCAGTCGGTTCAACTGATTTGGGACCAGTTCGGGGACGCACAGATAGATCTGTTTGCCTCTCACGACTCAACCCATTGCGCCCTGTTTTATTTCCTGACCGAGGGCACGCTCGGCACGGATGCACTGGCGCACAGCTGGCCGCGGGGTCGCAAATATGCGTTTCCCCCAGTGAGCCTTCTTGCGCAGACCTTGCGCAAGGTCAGGGAGGACGAGGAGCAGGTCATTCTGGTCGCGCCGCACTGGCCCACCCGGACCTGGTTCTCCGAACTAGTACTCCTTGCGACAGCACCTCCCTGGCCAATCCCTCTGAGGAAGGACCTCCTTTCTCAGGGACGGGGCACCCTATGGCACCCTATGGCACCCTCGTCCCGATCTTTGGAACCTCCACGTGTGGCTCCTGGACGGGACGAGGCAGGTTTGAGTACCCTACCACCAGCGGTGGTACCATCACTTCCGCTAGAGCGTCGTCTACCCGACACGCCTATGCGTTGAAGTGGAACCTCTTCATTAACTGGTGCTCTTCTCGCCGAGAAGACCCCCAGAGATGCTCGATCGGTGTCGTGCTTTCCTTCCTTCAAGAAGGGTTGGAGCGAACTGTCTCCCTCCACCCTCAAGGTATATGTTGCCGCTATTGCCGCACACCATGATACAGTAGAAGGTAAATCTGTGGGGAAGCACGACCTGATCGTCAGGTTCCTGAGAGGAGCGAGGAGACTGAATCCTCCTCGCCCTCCTCTCGTTCCCTCTTGGGACCTCGCAGTGGAACTGCCCTGCAGAGTGCTCCCTTTGAGCCTTTGCAGTCAGTGGAGCTTAACCCTCTGGAGTTGAGAAACGCGCCGGCGCGTTTTGCGCGATTTTTTTCACATAGCAGCAAAATAGACTTAAAATACTCCGTCACCTTTGGTCATACACACTTAAGAAATATGAATTTATTAATATGAAATATTAATCCAGAAGTGCTGTATTAATTTCACTTCGAGGAGCCATGGATCCAGCGAGGATCATAGTAAGTTTTTTATTCTTAAGTGTTTTGTTCTAATCGCGAATACTGTTTTAATATGAATCGCGTGTCTCTCTCTGTGTGATGAATGAACGGAATTCGCACTGTTGTTGTTACAGACGAAATATGAAAGACAACATTTAGTTGACTAGTTTGGGATAGATTATAAAGATTTTTACTCTAAAATAGACATCAAATAAGCTTTAGTTAACCAGTTTCTGCTCATATGTTAAATATATAACGTTAGAATGTTTTGTCAAAAATAAGCTCATAATCTAAGATGTTATTATAGTGTTTGTTCCAATGTAGACTATATCAAACTAATGAATCCTTAACTTTGAAATATGAATGATAAAATCCATATGAAAAAAATCTTAATATTATTGTTTTTTATTAGTGACACATTTGAGGAGAGGATATATTCCAAAACTTTCTGAAAATACAGTATGAGAATTAACTGCATACTAGAAATGTTTACCTTGGAAATTATACAATTTGAATGTATAAAAAATTTGTGCAAAAATACCTTTTTTTCCTCTCTGAGAACTCTAACTTTCTAACTCTAACTAATTCTGTAGAATGGTCCATATAGCCTATTTAAACAGGATTTGTTTCCAGGTATGACTATGTACTAAAAATGTGCTTTTGACTTTAATTTATATTTGTATTTTATATATATATATATAATTTATTTATTTATTTTTGTCCTCGCATTCTTTCTTGTGTGACACACCTGAATGAAAGGCTCATTAGTATGCAGGCTCATTAGTATGCAGGGTCTTTGTCTTCTCAGGTGTGAATCACAGCAAGTCACGCCCCTGCGCATATTGCCTTTGGAAGCAAAAACTGTTTTAAAAAAATTAAATCAATGTATTGTTTTATGTGAATGATTAGGCAGGGTGATTTTCAGATCATTTTGAAGAAAAAACACTAGGCAACTACATCCATTAGTCAAAAGTCTTGTGGACACATGTTAAGTATGTGTTTTGTGGCCTTATTTCAGAAACTTTTTAGTTTTTTGAATAACCATGCATAAACATTATTCCCTCAAAAATACAAATATGTAAATAGATGTTGCTCGCATATTATGGTACCCCTATTTGTGCTAAATAGAGTGTAATTACACCTTTGCCATTAATATGTTTATAAGCAACTGAAAAAAGCACAAATGTCAGGGCATGTCAAAACATCTCACGGACCTCAAAAACCCCTTAGACCCCAGAGGGTTAAGTTCCTGTCTATGAAGACAGCGCTCCTGATTGCACTGGCCTCCATCAAGAGGGTAGGGGACCTGCACGCATTCTCCGTTGACGAAGCGTGCCTGGAATTCGGGCCGGCTTACTCTCACGTGATCCTGAGACCCCGGCCTGGATATGTGCCCAAGTTTCCCACCACTCCCTTCCGGGACCAGGTGGTGAACCTGCAAGCGCTGCCCCTGGAGGAGGCAGATCCAGCCTTGGCACTGCTCTGGCCAGTAGGTGCTCTCCGCACCTATGTAGACAGAATGCAGTGTTTCAGGACCTCAGACCAGCTCTTTGTCTGTTATGTTGGGAAGCTGAAGGGAAAGGCTCTCTCCAAGCAAAGGTTGTCTCACTGGATAGTGGACGCCATTGCTTTGGCATTCCAGCAGCAAGGTCTACTGTGCCCCCTTGGTGTGACTGCCCACTCCACCCGGAGTGTGGCGTCCTCTTGGGCTCTAGCGCATGGCGCCTCGTTTACAGACATCTGCAGAGCTGCAGGCTGGGCAACACCTAACACATTCGCCAGATTCTACAATCTCCGAGTGGAGCCTGTGTCCTCTCATGTACTCGCTTCAACCAGCTAGTACCGGACCCGCTCAGGTGTCTTCGTTGCTCGCCATTCCACTCCACGGACTGGATACGTGCGATATTTCCTCAGGTGAGCTTCCCCGACAAGCCCTGAGTTCCTCCAGCACTGCTGACGTCGACTTCAGTGTCTATTACCTGCGCGTTGGCTAGGTGCCTTCCGTGTGCATGGTCCCTTCCCTAAGTGACCCCCACATGTGTATTTCCACTGTAAGCCTCTCTGAGCATGTGTCTTTCCCTTGGCAAGCCACCTTGCCACCCCCTGGGGTTGAAATATTCCACCTGCGGCTGGGTGTGCTCTTTGATGCCAATCTTTCATTTGAAAGTCACGTATCTAGTATCTGTAAAACCGCATTTTTCCATCTTAAAAATATATCCAAATTACGTCTAAGCTCTCATTGACAAATGCGGAACAATTAGTTCATGCGTTCATGACATCAAGACTATATTATTGTAATGCTCTACTGGGTGGTTGCCCTGCACGCTTAATAAACAATTTACAGCTAGTACAAAACGCAGCAGCTCGAGTTCTTACCAGAACCAGGAAATATGACCATATTACCCCGGTTCTGTCAACACTGCATTAGTTGCCTATTAAACATCGTATACATTTTAAAATATTGTTGATTTCTCCGCAGTACTTGAGCGAGCTCCAAACACATTATAGTCCTTCACGTCTATTGCAATCTCAAAATTCCGGCCAGTTAATAATACCTAGAATATCAAAATCGACTGCTGGCGGTAGATCATTTTACTATTTAGCATCAAAACTTTGGAATAGTCTTCCTACCATTGTCCGGAAAGCAGACACACTCTGTCAGTTCAAAGCTCGATTAAAGACACATCTCTTTGCCCTAGCATACACATAATACATTATAGACTTCTATAATTCAATGTTAGGCTGCATAGATTAGGTCAGCCGGAACTGGGAACACTTCCCTTAAATCCTGATGTACTCGTTACATCATAAGAAGAATGGCATCTATGCTAATTTGAGTGTCTTTGTTTATCCCAAGGTTTTTTTTTCTCCATTGGGTCACCTGATCGAGTTTTTGGACACCATTAGGTCACTTGATGGAGTTTTTCGGTTCCTTGCCACTGTTGCCTTTGGCTTGCACAGTTGGGGATATTCAAATTAATTAACCAATCATTAATACCATTGATCAGCTCTACCAAACGTGGATGTTTTTCCACTAAGAAACGAACATTGTTATGTTGTTTTGATTGATACTGTGAAGCTGCTTTGATGCAATCTATGAAAAGCGCTGTATAAATATACTTGACTTGACTGTTCTTTCAGAAAGTCGGGCCCAAATGGCCCATGGACACCTTTATGGCATGAGAGTGCTTACACAAACATCAATAAACTAGAAATCCTTGAGCATCAAAGAGATCATTATCTCCTCACCATTCCCTTTCTGCGAGAAAGGAATGCCAGATGGCCGAAAGAGATCTCTCTCTGAGACGCCACGACACACACACACACACACACACACACACACACACACACACACACACACACGCACGCACACACACTCTTGGCAATGAAATCAATAATTTGAGTTATTCTGGAAAGAATACGACATATTCCTATATACCTGTGTGTTTCTGCTTTTGTACCAAGCCTAATTGCGATTTATCGTAGTATTAAATTAATTAAAAATAATTGTAATTATGCATTGAGATGTAACCTTGCATTCCTATCATTGTTACATGTCATTCTTGATACCTTCATAATCCTCTTGGTTTGACCAAGCCAAATATGAACATACCGTAAAATGTATGATTATCTGTATAACATTTCTCTGGAGGAAAAAGGACGAATTTAACACCCTCATAAACTATGTAAATAAGCGGCCTTGACAGGACAAAGAAGATCTTTCCCGCTCACAGATCTCCAAGGTGATTGGTCATTCACCCCAAAAGAGGTGTGTACTCCAGTTTATCTGTTTTCCTTCGACTGGGTCTTCACTTCGTCTTCAGTTTTTCTTTTGTTTGTCTTCTTTAGTCTTTGTTTTCATTTTTAGACAATTCTCCTTGTTCATTCCCACCGACAAGTGAAATTAACTTAGCCTGAATTATTTATTTGGTAACTTCACTTTCAAGGGACGCTTAAACTTGCCGCGACTCCATTCGACCGATGACTCCATTACATCAACAACCCCCACATTTTCTTTGCTCAGCCACTAAGATAACCATATGCAAGTATTTGATTTCTTATCGAGATTTTATGCTGTTAAGGTCGTGTGCCCATTTAGGGTGACTTGATTCCTTGTTGTCTCTATTTTAAGGTTCCTTTGTCTGTGAATTTTGCCACAACTCTTACCCTCGTTCTCTCTCTTTCTTTACGTTTTCTCTTTCATTGTTTTGTTGCTTATTGTGTTGTATATACATTTATTCTGTGTAACTGTAGTCACCGGTATACGTGGTTTTCCTTTATTAAATCCACTATATTAATTTATTGACTCTGTCTATCAGCTCATATTACGAAGTCCCTGAAATGTTCAATCTAAGCTACGAGCTTTACAATTGTTGATGCTTAAAATAGTATTTCTTTATAAAACAGGAAGCTTTTTTTCATGGCCAGAGAAATAATCTGCCTTTATAAGTTATAAGAATAACTTCCTTGAGGGTTAATAAAAGATCCTATGGTCAGTTCACTGGCGAACAGATTAATCGATAACGAGTTATCCTGAGAATCAATCTATTCTAGACAATTGATATATTAATATTTAATTATAATTCGTTGTGATTGACTATTGATATATACAATTGATCTAATTGTGCCTGCCTTTATGTACAACTGATTACAATCTGTTGTGTTTAGTTGTCCATATAGGTAGATTGGCAACGTATTCCCTTTACAGGTAATTTAATCTCTGTATGCAATTCTTAATCACATTTATGATCAGTTATTAAAACCATATCCCCTTTATTTGAGCTAAGAATCTTTACAGGCTATACGTATATATAAATTAACTTTGAACCATCACTGAACTTACTTACAGTAAGATGGACTGTGATGCTATTTTCTTCTAGAAACAAATTTTGTTGGATTGTTTTCCTGTTATCTCTGTAAAGCTGCTTTGAAACAACCAGAATTGTAAAAAGCGCTATATAAATAAAGGTGACTTGACTTGACATAGGAACTCAACCACCTCAGGGTGGAGTTTCCATTCCCCAGGCCTCTGCCCCTGCCTCAACAGGATGTCTGCTCCAGTTTTGGCACCCAGGGAAGTAAGCTGTTCCGACTGAGCTCAAGATTAAATAGTCGTCTATGTAGTTCAGCATACAAATACCCTGGAGTCGCAAAAGAGTCAGTGCTGCATCCACGCATTTGTGAAAGTGCAGAGTGACAAGGCTAGGCTACAAGGAAAAACTTGATATTGGTCCTCTCCACCCCCGAAAACAAACTTTAGAAACTTCCTGTGCTGTTGAACGATGGATAAAGGAAAGTATGCGTCCTTGAGATCTATTATGACAAACCAGTCCTCGGACCTCAGCATTTTGAACATTTTGAGCTTTTTCACAGAAAAAGTGAAGAAAAAGTGTAGAAAAAGTCTACACCTCTGTTCGGTGTAGATCTATAAAAAGATGCAAACCCATTCTGTTTTAGAGCAATAAAATATCAGTTGTAAAACCCGAACTCTGTTGGGAGGAGGAACATGTTCTATTGCCTCCTTCCCTAACAGAGCTTTTACCTCCTGTTCCATAACCAGGGCCTGCTTGGGTCATACCACTGTTGACAGGACCCCATTGAACCTGGGAGGGCGAGACCCAAACTGAATTTTGTAACCTTTTTCTAGGGTGTGCAGGGCCCGTTGAGATCTACTAAGAAAACCAGTCTCTCGAGACTAGTATCTGGTGTAACTTGAGCAGCAAATTCGGCGTCCTGAAGATACGAACTGGCAGGGAACGACCAAACTGGCTGCTGTGGGAACCTCTTTAGAAGGAGCAATCATCCCAGTGCTGCAAAACATCCCCAAGTAGACACTGAGATATGGGCTTGCTGGAGACCTCTGTGCCCCAAAGCTACTGAGGTGGCAGGGTTGGCAGAACAACCTCCTGAGGGCACAGAAAGGAGATGGGCACGGTAAAATGAGAGGCCTCTTCCCTCAGAGGCCTGACACCACTAGCATCAGAACTTTTTCACCAAAGTCTTCTTAGAGATAACATATCTTAGATATCTTGTCTTTTTAGAGACAAAGTATACATTTTATCTGTCTTACCCCTAGAAGATCTCAGCCAAGAGCCAGATATCTCTGGAACGCCACAGCCTTTTTTTTCTACCGAAACCTCTTGACGACAAAGGGTGACATTGTCACCCAAAAGGCCAGGAGGGGCAAATGGGGCATCCATGAAAAAACTCTTATATTTCTCTTTTATACCAGAAGTTTACACCAGAAGTTTTTTTTATACAAGTTTAGCCATAGATGTTTCCACGTAGCCACGTAGGCTGCCATATACCAGCCGACTGACTTGGCCGTCTCTGTAACGTTTAGATTACAATGAAGATGAAGATGATCCAGAATCGAAATCAAAGTTCAAACAGGTACAAACAAAAGCGAGAGTCTACGAAACAATACCAGACAACTGAATTAACCAAAATGAGGGACTTTGATACACAGTTATAATGAACAGAATACAAACAGGTGTGATCGTTAAATCAATAACCATGGTGATAAACTAGTGGTGGGAAAATGAGGACAAAGGAAACTGGAAAACATAACCAAACTAAGACCCCATTTACACCTGGTATTAAAATGAGATCTGTATCCAGATAAGTTATCCGGATAATAAAAAACGCATGTTAATGCAAGGTGTAAATACGTTGTGATCGGATTGTGATCGGATCTGCCTGACCACACCTGGAGGTAGTCTGGCTCGCATTGTGCTCGGATCTTTACTAGGTTTAAACACAATCTGTACGACGTGATGGCATTCGTACCTGCCAAACATACACCGACGACCGCAGCAGAGTATTTGTCCGTGACAGCAGAGGCCACAACTTCGTAGCATTCACAGTAGCCGCAAAAACAACAGCTGCAAACAGGGCCTGTCGTCTTTTCTGTTTGCTCCTAATAGAAAAACTTTGAAAATGACCCCAACTGCGACAGAGAAAAAGTAGAAACAGGCGGCACAGTAATAGCATCTCTAACGATCCTACACCTGCCATGTTGACAAACTACAGCTGATTTCCCGCCACCTCAGTGCTCACGCGCTGGTGTCACTCTGGAGGACAGTGATCCGAACTCAATGTGGATAACGAGAACGCATTAAAAATAGAAGGTGTAAACGCAAAGGTAAGATCAGAACACTTATTATCCAGATAACTTATCTGGATACAGATCTCATTTTAATACCAGGTGTAAATGGGGTCTAAGGCTGCGTTTACACTTGGCATTAACATGCGATCACCGTGATCCGATCAAGCAGATCGGATCATTAGCCAATCAGGACACGGTGCGTTTACATTTGTTCATATTAAGTAGCCTCTGTATATGGATAACCGATCGGATTTCTGTTTTTACAAAATATTTAAATTAGGTCAGTAGCCAAATTAAGAGTAAAGATGATACAAATTAAGCAATGTCCCAATGTACTTTCCTATGCAATCTCCAGTCTTATATCAAATTACGTTTTTTGAATGAAGGAATATTTCAAAGCTGATCATAGAAAAAGAACTGGGTTGATCACGTTAAACAACTCACATCATCGATCATCGGGGTTTAAGGTTATAGTGTGCAATGGCTATATTAACAGAAATGGGAGATTAATTTAACGTTCAACATTTAAAACATTATTAAAAAGTGTATTCCCATTATTCCTCTGGCAAAGCAGCACACGCTCTTCATTAAGATCTCATGACTCACAGCTGTGATTGTAGGCTACAGGCGATCGCCTCGTCCAGATAATGTTGCACAATTAAAATGAAAAAAAATGACACACATTGTTTTAAATATTGACATTTATTTGTAAGGTTCAAATGTGTTTAATTTATTGTCTAAACTGCGTCTGGTCATTATTTTCTGACAGCACGTGGGGAGACTGGGCGGGGATTTAAATGACGTGCACCTGTGAATGCAGCCACGATGGCTGGATTGCTTTTACATTACACTGAGATCCGATCACAATGCGTCCTCGACCACCTCCGAACCAGGACACGCTGATCGGATAACATTCCGATCAGAAACGCGTTTACACTTGTCTTTTCAATGTGTATGTGGACAACATCCAGATACAGGTCGCATGTTAATGCCAAGTGTAAACGCAGCCTAAGAGTCCTTGAAAATGAAAACCAAACACAATGAAAGTGTGACAGTCTCCTTGGTGGCTCGAAGAGATAGATCTGTGGTCAGACGCAGCTTTATTATTGCGTCCGGGCTCACACCCTCACCTTCGACAAGGTCTCTTATCAGGTCAGCCTGGTATGCCTGCAAATTGAAGATAGGCCTAATATGCAGACATGCTGTGGCCTGACCTGCGCATTGCCTGCACAATGCAATGCATTTATTCAGTTTGAAATAACGAGGAACAATAACGAGGAATTATGCCTTGGAATGAAGAGAAGTAAAAGTTTACCAAGATAAAAATATAAATATAAAGTACATTCATGTATATATACAGGTTTGAATTTGGAAGACATGTTATACAAAGCGTCTTACATTGCATTAATAGTATACATTTATGAATCAAATCAAATACATTTCAGTGTCAATCAGTCAGTAAAATACTTTGTTGATCCTGGAGCAAAATTCCAGTCTGAAAGTTTTGTCCTACCCCTGAACCTAATGCCGAGTTCAGACTGCACGATTTTCAAAGTAGTCGGGTCACTGTTCTTTTCACACTGCATGACTATCTTGGCCAGCATTCAGTCGCTGCTGTGTTCACACTGAACGATGGATCGGCGACAGGAGGTTTCACACTGCATGACTTTACAAGAGGAAGAATCGCCAACAACTGTTTGGCACGCAAACTACGTTTCACAACCAAACACACGCGAGAAGTGATAAGAAAATAACGCAAGATCAAGCGTGCGTGAGACCGGAGTTCCCGCGCGAGACTCAAATTGTTATTAAAAATTATAGCCTGCAAGAAGCTTGCGATCCCAATCTGTGAGCTGATTTGCAGCGAAAAGGAGAAAGAAAAAAAAGATTATGCAAGAGGAAATGGTTGGGGAGACGAGATCAACTTGCTGAGCTCTGAGCAAGGATTGTGTGTTCTACAAAGAGAGTTGGGGGTAAAGAAATAATTTTGCAATGTGCTGCTGGTCAAGCAATATGTAGGCTACTTTGTTTCTGTTTGATATAATTGTAAATATATCTATAAAAAAACTGATATTCTGGTCTATAACTCCTCCCCGAACTCCCCGCTGCTGTATCTTGCTCTCTCATTGGCTGTCGTTCATCGCCAATGTAGTTTTCAGTCAGAACACTTTTCACACAGCAGGATTTTGAATCGCCGACAGGTCCAGATATTTAGCATGCCAAATATCTCACGGGCGTCGGCGACTCGTCTGTGATTCTCTCAGATCGCGTCTTTGCTCATTCACACTGCATGATTGTCACTCGCGTGAACGAGCACCAATTTGCCTGTGATTTCGGGCATTTGTCGGTGATTTCTCAAAACCTGTCGGCGAGCCAAAATCAGGGCTAAAATCGTGCAGTCTGAACTCGGCATAACTGTGATGATGATCGGCTGGATTGCCCTTGAGTGCCACGAGAGGGCGCTCCACTTCTGCACTACACACCCTGGACTATTACGCACACACCCTTGGACTGATTGCGCACACACCTGTTTCCACTGATGACTCTCACACCTGCACCTAGTTCCACACGCAGCTCCACACACACTTAGGCCTTGTCCACACGGATACGGGTATTTTTATAACCGGAGTTTTTCCTTCCTGCGTTTTTAAAAAAAACTCCGTCCACATGAAAATGCAAAAACACGCTATCAAGCGCTGTCAAGAGCATGCAACACCAGCAGGCGGCGATATAACCCTAACCGTAAAGCCACGTTGGCCAATCAGAAGCGGTCAGCGGCGCAAAAACTCTGGTTTTACTGTCTACACGACAACACTGCAACCGACGTTTCAGAAAATACTCACCCTGGCAGGGGTTTTCAAAAATGTTCGGTTTCAGTGACCTGATACTGCGTTTCCGTGTGGACGAACGGCCGAACCGCGTAAGAAATGTCACGGTTATAAAAATACCCGTGTCCGTGTGGACAAGGCCTTATACCTCTCTCACACTATCACTCCTTGCGAAGTCTTGAATGGCTGTATGTCACTGTTGTGTTGAATTCCTAGTGTTTCCTGGTCTTGATTCCTAGTCAGCTTTAGAGCATTTCCTAGTCTGATATCCTGCCTGTGTTTCTTGACCATCTGCCTGTTTTCCTGGATCCCGTTTTGCCTGCTGCCTGCCTCTGATCTCCTGCCTGGTATTTGGACCACGATTTAGCCTTGTCTCCTATGCTGTGTCTGCTGTCTGTGACCATTGCCTGTCTGACTACCCTGTAATAAACTCATGCTGCAAATGGATCGACTTGTGTCTGGTTGTATCATGACACTAACCCTACCCATAACTTATCCCTAAAATCAGAGGGAAATGATAGAAGAATAACACTGATGTAGAAGAACCTAACCCTGGTTGTAAGCCTAAATTTGATATAAACTTGTCTCTCAAATCTGATTGGTTGATTGGAATGTTGTTCCAGGATCAACAAAGATGTTGATCCAGGAACATATATTTGGTGAAATCCCATTTACCAGCATGTATTATTGTGCGATTGTGATTCTCTGCCCTTACCATCTTGGCTGGGTTTCAGTGTAATGTGGCATGGTCCTTGGACTTGCCCCAGGGCCCACAGGGCCTCCTCCATAGTGGTGTCTTCCAGAACCATTTGTACAGTTCTCTGCTCCTGCTCATACTTCAGCTATAAATACACAATTTTGGCTTTGATTAGTTCCCACTCAATTTAATTGCAGCTAAAAAATCTGAATATCTCTCCAGGGATATATACATATACAGTAGTTACACATAACACATTATACACATAAAATACACATAACACATTATAGACTTCTATAATTCAATGTTAGGCTGCATAGATCACCATAAGAAGTAGGCCTGTTGGAACGAATTCCCCCTTAGCTTACACGCATGTGAAAATGAAATGCTTTTGTTTCGTCTGATGAACAATACAGTTTTTGAATCGTAACACAAGACTGCACATTATCCCCGCTGTATCATCATAATACTGTCAAAAATGGTAAATGTTTAACGACGTAAAAGCGCCCCCAGGGTTTCCCATACATTCATTAATTTGTGGTGGCATTTTAATATGGGTAAAATTTTATTTTATTGTAAATAAACAATAAAATAAATTGTCCCCCCTCTGTCTCTCACAAACTTACAACGGAGGCGCGCGCGCGCGCGAATAGCCCCTCCTCTTCGAGTTCGAGCCAAGCGTACCGCACAAGTGCTGCACAGCTCTCAAAAGTAAAGCCAAAACGTCTCGATCGCCCCCCGGTGACCGGTCCTAGTATAGGTCATAAACCCCGCCTCCCCATGTTATTCAACGGGACGTGAGACCAACTAAACAATTAAATTACACTTCACATATCTTTTTTCCAAAGATAGTTTCTGTCATTTACTGTAGTTTATTTCACGTTGATGTAATTTCAAGCGTTTGTTTTTAAAATAAGTTTGTTTTTAGTTAGTTATGTGATGCTATAAAAACGGTGCTGTGACATCATGATTGACAGCTGTGATTGACAGGTCAGGTTCTCTGAGCGAAGTAGTCACTGAAGCACCAACAGACTTTTTTTTCGGGATCTTCGGAGGACTGAGGAGATTAGAGCTTTAAATTTAATATCAAAATTTCTGCAATCAGCAGACATCTAAATTGGAGATGAACGGAGCAGACAGAGGCCACTTAAGAAAAGTGCAGGGGTGTGTGCTTGCGATTGATTCAGCGAGACTGAGGGCGGGGCGTTGATTTCGCGGCTTTACTTCCTGCTCACTACTGCGCAGGTCTGGTCCCGAAAACACAACTGTGCAGACTCAAGTCCCAAGATGTCAGCGCCATATCAGGACACTGGCGGCTTCAGTTCTCTCTAATGGAAAAGAGCGAAGGGGCGTCATCCATCTTTTTTTACAGTGTATGGTTTGAGCACGATCTCAAAGAATGAGCATGCGTTGGAGGATTGTTGCGGTGCTTATTTCCCCAGCGAATATTCATTTCCAGAATCAATCCGGAGTTGAATGATTGTAAGTATAATGAACACGGTTGCAAAACAACTCTGAGAAGTTAGTCTATGTTAAACGCTGTCGCGGTTAACATAGACTAATGTTAGTCCCCACCTCCCCCCAAAGCGCCCATGAAGCGAAAAGCGCACATATCTCACCGGATTCGGCGAGCACTGAGCTTGTTTGAACCGTCTAGTCGAACTGAAAAGAACGATATAAGTTTCAGAATTGTTGGTGGAGTTTTCAGGGAGATATTAGCCGGAAACCATCGGAAGCGCTTCAGCCATATTCAGCACGAATAATGTTTATTAGATGTCCCTCTAGTGGACAGAACGTGTAACAACAACCACATGCACTAGTGCATAGGCAATCCATAAGCCTGTGTAATGTCGTAAATATTAATAATAGGATGAATTTGAGCATTAAATATTCGAATATTATTCGAATATTAAATAAAATAAGGAATGGAATTCGAATAGTATCATAGAGGAAGATTGACAGCCCTAATAAGAAGGATGGCATCTAAGCTAATTATAGTCTCTCTGTTATATAGTCATAGTCTCTCTCTTTATATATAAATGAAGGTGACTTGACTTGACTATATATATATACACTACCGGTCAAAAGTTTTAGATCAGTAAGATTTTTTATGTTTTTAAATGAAGTCTCTTCTGCTCACCAAGGCTGCTTTATTTGATGAAAAAAAATGACAAACAGTAATATTGTGAAATATTATGACAATTTAAAATGACTGTTTTCTATTTTAATATATTTTTTAAATGTAATTTGAAAGCTGAATTTAACATCATTACTCCAGTTTTCAGTCACATGATCCTTCAGAAATCATTCTAATATGCTGATTTTATGCTCAAAAAACACAAATTATTATTTTCAATGTTGAAAACAGTTGTGTACCATTTTTCCCCAAAAAATTCTATGATGAATAGAAAGTTCAAAAGACCAGCATTTATTTAAAATATAATCTTTTCTAACATTATAAATGTCTTTACTGTAACTTTTGATCAATTTAACTCATCCTTGATGAATAAAAGTATTTTCTAATTTCTTTCCCCCAAAAATAAAAAATAAATTCTTACTGACCCCAAACTTTTGAATGGTAGTGATTAATGTTACAAAAGCTTTCCATTTCAGATCAATTCTGTTCTTTTGAACTTTCTATTCATCAAAGAATCCTGAAATAAAAATGTAAAAAACTGTTTTCAACATGGATAATAATCATAAATGTTTCTTGAGCATCATATTATAATAATTTCTGTAGGATCGTGTGACACTGAAGACTGGAGTAATGATGCTGTAAATTCAGCTTTGATCACAGGAATAAATTACACTTCACTATATATTCACATAGAAAACCGCTGTTTTAAATTGTAATAATATTTCACAATATTACTGTTTTTTTTTTTTTTTTTTATCAAATAATTGCAGACTTGGTGAGCAGAAGAGACTTCATTTAAAAACATAAAAAATCTTACTGATCTAAAACTTTTGACTGGTGGTGTATATATATAGTAATTTTCTCTTTCTCTTTGTATAAGGAAATATACCATATATACATACATATATATATATATATAGAAATATGGTATATTTCCTTATACAAAGAGAAAGAGAAAATTACTGCTTTCTGTTACATGTCAGTGCATCTTATCTTTGAAAGAATCAGGAAAGACCTGCCACTGCTTTCATAACTGAATTATCTTCGTGTCTCCTTCCACTTTGTTTTTCAGAGTAAATTACTTCACTATCAAGTTAGACTAGTTCCCACTCCCTACCTCCCCTTAGATTAAGCCTTGTCTGTTAAGGTTTTAGCTCAATTAGGACATTTAAGTAGCTTTTATAAACATGCCTAAACACTTAATAAACATTACTGGTGTGCATCTTGAGACAAAGCAATGGCAGTGACATTTTAAGGGATTCCAGTGCAAGTCGCCTTTAGTTCAGACAGCTCAAACATGCATTTTATCCTGGGACTAGGCTTAAGCCTTGTCCGTGAAACCGGCCATAAGTGTTATTATAAATACTCAAATCTTCTTCAAACAAAAATTGTAGAGTTCAGAATCTAGATGTTCTCACCTGAAGTATCTGAGTTCCAGAGCTGATGCCACTGGTATGAGCAGATGATCCTTCGGTCACATTATGCACGAACACACCGGTCTTATTACCCCCAATGACCTGTAGTTGGTTCAATAGCATTTCTCCTTGGAAAACCACGGTGAGTACGCGACCAGTGATACGCAGGGCCTGAGGTCTGGAGCGCATTAGGAAGGGAGGAGCTGATGCTCTTGAGACGCTAGATTTACACAAAATAAAAATAAAAAATTTAGCAGTGTGACAATTTTAAATAAATAAATGTGATAATTATGTTTTATCTTTAGTTTTTATTGTACCTGTCAGTAGGGATTCTCTTGTGAAGTGATGTGGGTGATTTTGACTCGTTCAAATTATTTCCTATCAAAATAGAGATCAACAAGGGGTGTATTGTAATTCATTCTAATTGCTGAGTGTCCCTAAAAATGACATTTAATCTATAAATGTCTGAATGTAATTTCATTACCTATCAAAATATCAAAACAAATAGAATCTGCAAACAAATGATGGTAGAGCTGCTCTTAGAAATAACTAAAATAATAGCCATTTTTGAAACTTAATGGTCCCAATATCATATTTAGTGAATGTATGAAGGGGTGTATGATGTAAAAATATTTAAAATAAAGCTTTTAATCCTGTATTTTGAAGATGATGTACATGGTAATGCTCAGAATATTTCCTCTCTTTTCTCTGAAAATGTACACACTGTAAACTTCAAAATTTAAACTTGATTTTCTTAAAGGCATACTATGCAGGAATTTTACCTTAATATAACAGCTTCAAAGTAATTTCGGTGGTAAACAAACTCATAATAGGGCGAATCATCCTGGTAGTAAAGTTTGGGGGGGTCGCCGCTGGAAATACCAGCAATGCAAGTCTGAGAGGGGCGCCCCTGACAAATCTCGCGAGAATCGCGACTTGCTTTACGGCAACGACGTCACACACAACAACAACATATGAAGCACGAAGACACTTGCGCTTATTTCAGATGATGGAAAACGCAAAGAAAACGCGGTAGGAAGAAAGTAGGAAAAGGAAGGCTTTCACTCGTTGGCGCAAGTTAAAAAGTAGCAATGGATGCAACAGTGATGCTGACCTGGCGATCTTGTTGATGGACTAGTAAGTAAATATCTTACTTGTAAACTTGTTTGCGTTCTATGTTGTATGTTGTTGCGCAACTTGCGATTGCTTGTAGTATGTCATTGTTTTTATGATGCTGTTCATTCATTCATTGGTGATAATTAGACCAGTCCAATAATTTCCACATATGTTTAGCTAGATTTCGATTATCATATTTTGCGTTATATATGTTTTATTGCCTAGCTTGCCGCACAACGCTGTTGACGTTGATTCCTGCGATTATCTTGATAACAGTTGTCAATATCTCACATAATTATCTAGTGTAAACGAGCACAATTTGCAAACTATTATGATAAATTGCAATAATCATGTCTAATGACATCATAACAGCCAATGTTATGAAATAATGCGACGTACATTTAACTTTATTGATGTCATCAGGCATTTTGTAATGTTTACATTACAATCAAAAAACTATGAAATTATAGATTAGGCCTAGACTATATAGGCTATTTACTTGTGATTTAGCTGCAATCATGTAAAAACGTTATAAGCTGCCAAACGCGATAGGCTACTTTATTATTATAAAGTAAAGTACTTTATTATTATAAAGTAGTCTAACACTTATATTATATTATAAGACATTATCCGATTTTGAACATCATCATTAGTTCAGTAGACTATGCAGTATATGCAATAGCCCAATATTTTTATGAAATCGTGAAACATTACCTGGTCAATATCTTCGGTGTCTTGTGCCTGTTCCATGACCAACGCTACTATCCTACCGAACAGGGATGGAAATTAGCACCCGCCACCAGCCAAATGCGGGTGATTTTGTGTTGTTGCAGGTAAACTCTCACCAACCGGCCACCGTGGCGGGTAAATAAAAATAACATCATGCAACGTTCGTCTGTTAGGACAAATTAGTTTGAATAAACGAGTAGACACTGATTAGCAAGACCTAGCAGTGAATGTGCTTTCCATTAAATTAATCACACACAGAGTAAACAAATCCTTAACCAAAAAAACAAAACAAAAAAACAGGGCTATTCTGGTGGGTGCGGTGATGCTGTGGTGACGCGTTCATGTAAGGGTGGCGCTGCCAAGAAAGCTCCTAAAATCTGTCACAAATAACAGGCAAAAGTAATGATTATGAATATGTAAACTATAGCAAAGATATATTTTAATTATTTATTAATAAACAAGTATTTTCTTTGTCCGTGTCAGTTGCAAAGATGAAGTTGACGATGCTGATCTTGATCTTCGCAGTAGTGAACGCGCAAGAGAGAAATGCACATTTCATACGAATTGCATAAGCAGAGAGCAGTCTGTGTCTGTTTTCTTTCGTTTTTAATAGTTCTGTTTAAAAGTAGACATGTCTGTCTGTGAGGCTATAGGCTACCTTATACGCTGAGTTTCGTTCATTTATGAGACGAGCTCCAGTTCACGCGCCGTCGCCTCCGTTTCGTGATTATCTACCGTTTGCTATATTTAATTATTATTTATTAAATCCAGGCAATTGGTTGATGAAACATTGATTAAAATTAAGATACAATTAATACAAAACGAAATTCACTTTAAAGAAAGGTTTTGTGCTTTCTGTCTCTGTGAACGTTTTAAGCATCTTTTAGTGCCGCTTTCACAGTGGTCACGTCTGTAACATTGTTTTTTCCTCATATGGGAACTGAAATGAATATCAGTTCATGGTTTGTGTGTGTAGGCTATTAGAGAGAAAGAGAAAATGCCAGAATTTCATTGAGACTTGAGATTAAATAAACTGCTTAATTATTGTAGATCTTGTAGTATTAATTTTCACATGCAGTTACACATTGTCGGTTAAAAACAAGAAAGTGTCTGGTAAAAACATTGAGTGGCTGGTAGATTTTGAAATCCACCAGTCACAGTGGCCGGTGGACAAAAAAGTTAATTTCCATCCCTGCTACCGAACAGGTACCGGTGTACAGGGTGGGGGGTGTATTTACGACAGTGCAAGTATTGCACAGCGACTCTGGGGGTCGTTGTTTGACAAAAACACAATTTCTGCATAGTATACCTTTAATCAGTAAGTAAATGGAATACCTGTACTGAGGTTCATGACATACTTCCACTACGTACCAATATGTCAAATAAAATGACTCAATTCTGATTGTGTTGTGCCATTGCCACTTATAATTCAGAAAAAGATATTTCAAAGTATGTAATGGAAGTATGTCATGAAGCTGAGTATAAGTATTCCATTTAATTACTGATTAAGAAAATCAAGTTTAAAAACTGAAGAGTAGAAATGACTGAATTCTTTGAGACAGTAAATTAATGGAAAAACATATGTTGTTATACTGCAGCATAAAGAAAACATTTTTAGTATGGTATACTATGCAGAAATTGTGTTTTTGTCAAACAGCGACCCCCAGAGTCGCTGTGCAATACTTGCATTGTCGTAAATACACCCCCCAACCTGTACACCGGTACCTGTTCGGTAGCAGGGATGGAAATTAACGTTTTTGTCCACCGGCCACTGTGACTGGTGGATTTCAAAATCTACCAGCCACTCAATGTTTTTACCAGCCACTTTCTTGTTTTTAACCGACAATGTGTAACTGCATGTGAAAATTAATACTACAAGATCTACAATACTTAAGCAGTTTATTTAATCTCAAGTCTCAATGAAATACTGGCATTTTCTCTTTCTCTCTTATAGCCTACACACACAAACCATGAACTGATATTCATTTCAGTTCCCATATGAGGAAAAAAACAATGTTACAGACGTGACCACTGTGAAAGCGGCACTAAAAGATGCTTAAAACTTTCACAGAGACAGAAAGCACAAAACCTTTCTTTAAAGTGAATTTCGTTTTGTATTAATTGTATCTTAATTGTAATCAATGTTTCATCAACCAATTGCCTGGATTTAATACATAATAATTAAATATAGCAGACAGTAGATAATCACGAAACGGAGGCGACGGCGCGTGAACTGGAGCAGCAACTGGAGTGAAACTCAGCGTATAAGGTAGCCTTGCCTCACAGACAGACATGTCTACTTTTAAACAGAACTATTAAAAAAGAAAGAAAACAGACACAGACTGCTCTCTGCTTATGTAATTCGTATGAAATGTGCATTTCTCTCTTGCGCGTTCACTACTGCGATGATCACGATCAGCATCGTTAACTTCTTTGCAACTGACACAGACAAAGAAAATACTTGTTTATTAATAAATAATTAAATTATCTCCTTGCTATAGTTTACATAGGCCTATGCATATTCATTACTTTTGCCTGTTAGCCTATTTGTGACAGATTTTAGGAGCTTTCTTGGCAGCGCCACCCTTACATGAACACGTCACCACAGCATCACCGCACCCACCAGAATAGCCCTGTTTTTTTGTTTTTTTTGTTAAGGATTTGTTTACTGTGTGTGAGATTAATTTAATGGAAAGCACATTCACTGCTAGTTGTCTTGCTAATCCGTGTCTGCTCGTTTATTCAAACTAATTTGTCCTAACAGACGAACGTTGCATGATGTTATTTTTATTTACCCGCCACGGTGGCCGGTAGGTGCGGCGAGTTTCCCCGCAACAACACAAAATCACCCACAGTTGGCTGGTGGCCGGTGCTAATTTCCATCCCTGTTCGGTAGGATATATAGCGTTGGTCATGGAACAGGCACAAGACACCGAAGATATTGACCAGGTAATGTTTCACGATTTCATAAAAATATTGGGCTATTGCATACTGCATAGTCTACTGAAATAATGATGATGTTCAAAATCGGATAATATGTCTTATAATATAATATAAGTGTTAGACTACTTTATAATAATAAAGTACCCTATCGCGTTTGGCAGCTTATAACGTTTTTACATGATTGCAGCTAAATCACAAGTAAATAGCCTATAGTCTAGGCCTAATGTATAATTTCATTTTATGTTTTTTGATTGTAATGTAAACATTCCAAAATGCCTGATGACATCAATAAAGTTAAATGTACGTCGCATTATTTCATAACATTGGCCGTTATGATGTCATTAGACATGATTATTGCAATTTATCATAATAGTTTGCAAATTGTGCTCGTTTACACTAGATAATTATGTGAGATATTGACAACTGTTCTCATGATAATCGCTGGAATCAACGTCAACAGCGTTGTGCAGCAAGCTAGGCAATAAAACATATATAACGCAAAATATGATAATCGAAATCTAGCTAAACATATGTGGAAATTATTGGACTGGTCTAATTATCACCAATGAATGAATGAACAGCATCATAAAAACAATGGCATACTACAAGCAAGCGCAAGTTGCGCAACAACATACAACATATGACGCAAACAAGTTTACAAGTAAGATATTTACTTACTAGTCCATCAACAAGATCGCCAGGTCAGCATCTCTGTTGCATCCAGTGCTACTTTTTAACTTGCGCCAACAAGTGAAAGCTTTCCTTTTCCTACTTTCTTCCTACCGCGTTTTCTTTGCTTTTTCCATCATCTGAAATGAGCGCAATTCGTGCTTCATATGTTGTTGTTGTGTGTGACGTCGTTGCCGTAAAGCAAGTCGCGATTCTCGCGAGATTTGTCAGGGGCGCCCCTCTCAGACTTGCATTGCTGGTATTTCCAGCGGCGACCCCCCCAAGCTTTACTACCAGGATGATTCGCCCTATTATGAGTTTGTTTACCACCGAAATTACTTTGAAGCTGTTATATTAAGGTAAAATTCCTGCATAGTATGCCTTTAATAGTACATTTCTTGTTTGTCGATGAAGGGGTTAAGCCTTATCAGAGGTGTTGTTCATCACATGAATTGTGAACTGCAACCAGAAATTGTACAATACTTTTGTCTTAATTTTGAACATTATTATCTTATTCCTAACACATGTTTTGCCTGAAAAGTGTGCTTGTTCTTCAAAAATAAATGGCACTTGGTTTGATATTTAGTGATGTAATGCAAAGACGTTTTTAAGTGTATTTTGGGGCACTGTATGTAACTGAATGAAAGCATAAACATTTGTGACTTAGGATAACCACAGTGTAATGTAGGGGGAAGTAACAGTACCTTTAGGAATGACAACATAATCAAAAGAGTCATCGGTCAGCTCCTGACTGCTGAAAAGGGAACAAATAGGTTTTTTTTTTTTTTTAATTTATACCAGTTCTCTGGAGAATCTGCATGCAAACTTCCTCTCTCTGAGGTCAGAAGTTATTTTTAGATAGGCCTACTAAACAACAGCTGTATCTCCACCACAAGGTGAATGTACATACGGAAACATTGTTGACTTATGAGTTAGTTTTATTATAGTGTGTCTGAGTCATGGGCACATACAATGTAACATTAAGATCATAGAGACAAGGAAACAGGAAACACTAATTGATGGTTTAATAATACTATGGAAGACATTCAAACAATAAAAAGAAAGAAAGGTGCACTTAGTCCTGTTACCCACTGGACGCAAAAACAGGGTGTAAGCATTACCTACTCATTTTGGTGACCATATTAACAGGTTATAACACTCATATACTGTCTACGTAAATCACCATCTGACTGAATCCAGATGATTTAAAGCAATGGTTTAGGGTTTGGATTCTGGTCTGTGTAGACTCATTTATTAAATTGTATGATTGTACAGCACTTTGGTCCACATTATGTTGTTATGTCTTCTCCCCATGTAAATTAGATTATACAATTAAGTTAAATTATTACAATAATGTAATAACTCTCAATGGGCAACCATTTTAAAATGTCAATTAAAAGTAATAACTCAATACTTAATGTATAGCCACTGTTATTTTCACAGTTTTACAATTCACTGCTACGGACCAGATGAGCAGCTCACCTGTAAATGTCTTCCATGTCACTTCTGGAGTGTGTCACATCTGGAAAGTGTAACTCTCGTCTACGGAGAGATTCAGAACAGGGGGGCTCCACTTGATTGGAATTTATACTGTTGATTACTTCATCATTGAACTGTGAACACACACACATACACACAAAACATATATATATACAAAATCTATACAAAAACAAAAGCTCTATATTTCCTACCTAATGCCATCAGGCAGAACAATGTGTTCCCTTTCGTAGTCACTACGAGTTACGCTGTGGTGACGAATGGGGTTTCGCTTAGAAGCCTATCACCTTCGAGTATAACAAAACGAGCCAATGGCAAGAAAATGCCAAGGGTCTGCGGAATTTGCATAGCGTAACTCTGCCCCACCTCGTGGGTATATAAGGAAGTATGTTGGCAACATGCAGATATGTTTTTGCTTCGGAGCCAAGAGGTCCTCTTCACTCCTGCAGCCTGAATTCTCTCTGAGTGTCATCGAGTATTCTGTGAGACGAGGAGCTCTCCAGTTTGTGTTGGTGAAAAGGCGATTTACCAGCGAGTTTCACATTCCTGCCTGCTGATCTGTGCAGTAGTCTGCATCCAGCGTGTGTCTCTCCCTGGCCGCTTCAGCACGGGGTGCTGAGCGTCCTCTCACAAAAGAGCTTGTACGTGACTGAATCCTCCTCCCCCTCCTCTTGTACCCTCTTGGGACCTCTCAGTGGTCGTAACTGCCCAGCGGAGTGCTCCCTTTGAGCCTCTGCAATCAGTCGAACTTAAGTTCCTGTCATTTAAGACAGCGCTCCTGATTGCACTGGCCTCCATCAAAAGGATAGGGGACCTGCAGGCATTTTCCGTCGACGTAGCGTGCCTGGAATTCGGGCCGGCCAACTCTCACGTGATCCTGAGACCCCGGCCTGGATATGTGCCCAAGGTTCCTACCACCCCCTTTCGAGATCAGGTGGTGAACCTGCAAGCGCTGCCCTTGGAGGAGGCAGACCCAGCCTTGGCATTGCTCTGTCCAGTACTCGCTCTCCATGCTGACGTAGACAGGACGCAGTGTTTCAGGACCTCTGACCAGCTCTTTGTCTGTTATGGTGGGAAGATGAAGGGAAAGGCTCTCTCCAAGCAAAGGTTGTCTCACTGGATAGTGGATGCCATTGCTTTGGCTTACCAGCAGCAAGGTCGACCGTGCCCCCTTGGTATGAAGGCCCACTCCACTCGGAGTCTGGCCTCCTCTTGGGCAGACTCCACAGAGCTGCAGGCTGGGCGACACCTAACACATTCACGAGATTATATCATCTCAGAGTGGAGCCAGTATCCTCCTGTGTACTTGCTTCAACTGGCCGGTAACTAGGATCAAACTCAGGTGTCTTCGCCTGCTCGCCATTCCACTCTACGGACTGGATCAGTGTGATATTCTCCTCAGGTGAGTTTCCCAGAGAAGCCCTGAGTTACTCCAGCACTGTTGACGTCAAAGCCAGAGTCTATGCCTGCGGCAACTTTCGCGTTGGCTGGGTGCCTCCATGTGCATGGTTCCCCCCTGGTGACCCCCACGTGTGTATTTTCACTGTAAGCCTCTCTGAGCATGTGTGTTTCCCTTGGCAAGCCACCTTGCCACCCCTGGGGTGAAAGATTCCACCCTGCGGGCTGGACACCCCAGTGTTTCTCCATATGCATCCCTCCGGGGTATTCTGTAAAACCTCCCTTTGGGTAGGCATTATGTTGCATATTTCTCAAAATTATGTTGAGATATGCTTCCCAGTGTACCTTCCTTTGTCCTTGCTAGTCTCACGACAGGGAGCTCACACTTACGCAGGGCACTGGAAGATAGCCGAGAAGGTGGTGTGATTAGACTGGGAACCCCATTCGTCGTCACAACGTAACTTGTAGTGACTACTCAGGGAACGTCTCGGTTACGTATGTAACCCTCATTCCCTGAGTAGGGAACGGAGATGTTACGTCTCCCTGACACTTCCGCTGTACCGCTGGAAACGCCTGTTCAGTCTCGGGTTCTCAGCAGGAAACATATCTGCATGTTGCCAGCATATTTCCTTAAATACCCACGAGGTGGGCTGGAGATACGCTATGCAAAATCCGCAGACCCATGGCATTTCCTTGCCATTGGCTCGTTTTGTAATACTCAAAGGTGATAGGCTTCTAAGCAAAACCCCATTCGTCGTCACTACGTAACGTCTTCGTTCCCTACTCAGGGAACGATGGTTACATACATAACCGGGACGTTTTCCTTCTTTAGAGCCCATTCTCACATTAACAAATGAAAACAAAGTTATTGTTACGGCATGTACACTGCTTGTACAGTTGACAGAAATTAAATATTAGTGTAAAGGCCCATTCACACCAAGAACGATAAATATAATAACCACATTAGCATCCACACCAATTGACAATGAAGTTCTGTTTATAAAGCTTTTTATAAAGTCGGCTGGATTTGGACTAGCTAATCATAGGCTGGAAAAAAATTGCTTGATCAAGTGTGGACTCCACTATTATATTAAATTAGGACCATGTTTAAAGCTTTATATCTATGGTTTTCATAATAGTTATTGTCCTTTAATACATGTGCTTTGCACTCTTGTTTGCACTAACACTGTCAAACTGCATTCCAGTAATGCCTATAGTATCACACAAAAAGCTTTCATTTGTCAGTAGTGTTGTTTTGTTCATTTGTGCTTTTTAGGGGTGGGGTTATCTGAGATGCAGTACATGTATACCACATGCATACCACACTCGGGTGGAGAATTATAACTCAAGCAAATGATCATTATGTCACTAACCTTGCAAACTTTGACATATCCAATGATTATTTCATTCTCAAAAAAACAAAAAAATAAGTAGTTTTGGGTCATACCACATCATAATATTGTGCACTGTCGCATAGTACATGCATTCTGTCACCGAAAACTGGCCTGTCAATTATCCTGTCACAGTTAAAATCCTTATATACACACTCCCCATTTCATTTAATTAAAGTTAGATGTTGATCTTTAGTAACTCAAACACCTTTCTTAACTGTCAATTTCACCAACATCCTCCATGTTTTTAGTTATTTTTATTATTTTTGTAGTTCTGAACCAAATCCTCCAATGAGCTGTGGGCAATATCAGCCTTTAGTGTGCATGGAACCATACTTCAAAAATCTACTGGAAAGTGTAGACTCTTTTTTGGCATACTCTTTTCAACATGCTGTGCTTTGGGACACACTTCTTCTAATCTAACATACTATTTAGAATCCATAATATCCACATTAGTACTATGCAGAGTCAGTAGTATTCACATTATTCTCTGAGGCTAAGCCTAATGTTGAGTCCCAAATGCACTTATACACGTACTCATCCGTGTAGTGTATGCATTTTATAGGGTTATTTTGTCATTTTGTCATCGGAGTCTGATAGCTCCTCAGCTACATAATTAAAGCTGCAACAGTTGAGTGCATGAAGTGTTCAAAATTTCACATTTAATTTTCTTCAGTTAATTAAGTGCATCATCAGAGTATTCAAAGTGTACTTTTCTATTTGGAATTTTTTAGTATGAACACACTACTCATACTACATAACTGCATAGAATGGTGCATAAGTATGAAAGTTAAAGAGTAGCTAAACTCAAGAGCACATAGATGTGAATTTGAGAACTTGTACAATACATATTCATACTTTTACACGAACATTTACACTCACAGCTCCGATGTGAAAACCTGTAAAATAAAAATCTGAACTTGAACGCTGAGATTTGCACTCGCAGACAATAGTCACAAACCTGGGGTGTTGCGGAAATGGAGTCGTTTTATTGGTTGGCGCCTAGCCAATGAAATCGGACTTACGCGATGATGTCGCGAAACCCACGTCATCGGGGACGCTCTGAAACGCTATCATGGCTTAATGCATTAGACTATATTAAAATAAATAAATGATATTATCAAACTCAGTGATCCAAAATTCAGTAAACACCATACTAGTAATGCATACTATGTACAGGAAAGCAGATGAGCCCAGAATATGACGAAAGAAAGCAAATTTGTGTTCAGTGCAAATAAACCTGCTGCCTGTGTTTTATTAATAATGTATAACGTATTGTGTATGTTTATTTATTTTTAATAAAATAATTTATTATAATAAAATAATAAAAATAACCATTGGTCCATTAAGCCTAAAAAAAATGTATGTAGGCTACTGCGTTAGATTAAACTGAGAAGGGTCATAGCACTTGCATATTTTTGTCCTATTGTTAGTTTAACTGCTTCTATTGTTCTCATGCATAAGTCGCTTTGGATAAAAGCGTCTGCTACATGAATAAATGTAAATTACGCGCTTTCTTGGTTTTCTATGGAAGGAAAAATGCTTATGTACAATTAAACGCGTATAAAAAGCTAAAAAGCAAATAAAAAGCTCATCTGCTTTCCTATACATAGTATGTTTTCACATCGGAGCTGTGAGTGTAAATGTTCGTGTACAAGTACGAATATGTATTGTACATGCTCTCAAATTCACATCTACGTGCTCTCGAGTTTTGCTACTATTTTACCTTCATACATAAGTACGCAAATTAGGGCGGGTTAAGTCACACTAGGCTTAGATAAGTAGAACATTAACAGTATAAAAGTACCTCATATGAGCTGAAAGACTCAGGAAGAATTGCTTTCAAGCGACACAGCCGTCTTCTGGGTGCGGGGCTGGAAGGAGGGTCCTCGCTACTCTCGCAACTGATCTTCCTGTCCTACTCATTCAAGAGACATAACATTAAAAATAAAGGCCTTTGTGGTTGTATTAGGTTACAGATGTAATTGACTTCACAATATCGAAAATTACAATGAATTGGCAAAGTCATTGTGGTAAGCTACTGTATGTGTTGGGCAATGAATTTTTAATAGAAAATTGTCAATTTTACCCTGGATTTTTCTCTTCTTTCTCTTTCCCTGCAACAGGCTTTCATGGTGAAAACCTTCTCCTGTAGCTCCATTAGTTGGCCTCTGAGTGTGTCCTTCTCTGCAAGACTCCGTGCGATCTGAACCTGGGCCTCATCACGGGACAAATATGCCTAAAAAAAAAAAAAAAGAGCAGTGTCTGTCATAAGAAAGGTTTCATTTTCCAATAGTCTGTGCAAAAGCTAATGATTTATGCTTTCCAGCATGATTTCTAAAACATGACACTAAAAGCATCTTGTGTGCTTCAATAAAAGCAAAAACATCAGAGCTTTTGAAGTTCACAAGTTCAGTGTTACAAGTTCTCTTATTTGATTTATGAACATGATATAGAGCAGAATAAGATTTTTTTCTTTTTTTCTTTGCTGTTTTCAATTTAAAAAAAAAAAAAAAAAAAAAAAAAAACATTTGTTTATTTCAAGATTTAAATTGTGAATCCCAGATTTTCAGACTTTTGGACCCAAACGTATATGCATTTACTGCATATAATGCATGTAGGTTTCTAGCTTAAAAATGTTGTTTCACTTACATATTGTAACGATGATGGTCCAGTATACTGTGTTCATTTGTTTGAAACACTAACACTAAACTGACAGTTTACTGTACTGTTAGATAGCTTTCGTGTAAACTGGTCTCATTGTTGAATCTAAACACTTATTTAAGAATGATTTTGTATGATATTTGGGTAACACTTTTTATTACGACCCGCAAACAATTGCGCAATTAAACCGAAATTACGGTGTACGTTTCTGTAATTATAGTGTACTTCTGTGTAGGAATAAGGGAACAATATGTTAAGTTTTGGGTTATAAAGGGGTAACAAGCGCCACTTTAATTTACAGCCCGCAGGAGTTACACTTACCCTGTAAATACAGTTGAAACGGGTAACAAACACTACTTACTATGTATGTAACAATACGAAACAAAACGATTTGCACAGTAATTACAGAGAAAGGTACTCTTATTAAGAAACAAATAAAAAAAATGTTTACACAGTATATTTGCCCTGACAATTAAGTGTCATTAAAATACAATGTGATAAGGTAAGTACTAAGTACTACATACGTTCTAAATTAAAATCATAGCAGAAGCTAATTTTTTTTTGGCTTAACGTTAAAGGGTTAGTTCACCCAAAAATGAAAATTCTGTCAGTAATTACTCACCCTCATGTTGTTCCAACCCCGTAAGACTTTCGTTCATCTTCGGAACACAAATTAAGATATTTTTGATTAAATCTGAGAGCTGGATCACTCCACCATAGGCTTCTGAGGGACTGAAACTTGTTCTCCCGAAAAGTTATTAAAGACATCGTAAAAATAGTCCAAGTGACTACAGTGGCTCAATCTTAAGTTTATCAAGCGACGAGAATACTTTTTGTGCGCAAAAACAAACACAAATAACGACTTTATTTCAACTATTCATTTCCATCTCTGTTGGCCTCGTCAGTAGGGCTACGTCACACGTCGGGTCCCTAATTTGGCCGACGCTGGTCATGTGTGTGATGCGTGTGACGTCCACCACGGAAGCTATACGGTCGAGGCCGACCGAGATGGAAATTAGTTGATTAAAATCGACATTTTAGGTTTTTTTGCGCACAAAAAGTATTCTCGTCGCTTGATAAACTGAAGATTGAGCCACTGTAGTCACTTGGACTATTTTTACGATGTCTTTAATAACTTTTCGGAAGAACAAATTTCAGTCCCTCAGAAGCCTATGGAGGAGTGATCTAGCTCTCAGATTTAATCAAAAATATCTTAATTCGTGTTCCGAAGATGAACGAAAGTCTTACGGGGTTGGAACAACATGAGGGTGAGTAATTACTGACAGAATTTTCATTTTTGGGTGAACTAACCCTTTAAGTAGTTTAGTAAGAAAAGCCAATAAATTAAATTTTTATCATACTGTGCTTACATACAGCCCTATATATATATATATATATATATATATATATATATATATAGCCTATATGTTTAATTTACAACCCACAGATGTCAAAATTACCCTGTAACTACATTGCACAAGAACATATTTTGCCAGAAATGTGATAAAAACTTTTATATACAACAGACGTACAATTTTTGCCTGGAATATATTAACAGAATAGGTACCTGTTAGTTTTAAAATAATTACATTATAAATAATTTGCTTATATATCTGGTTGTACCCCTTTATTACCCAAAACTTAACATATTGTTCCCTTATACCTACATGGAGGTACACTATAATTACAGAAATGTACATCGTAATTTCGGTTTACTTACGAAGTTCTTTGCAGGTTGTATATCTGCTTGTTACCCCTTTATTACCCAAAACTTAACATATTGTTCCCTTATACCTACACAGAAGTACACTATAAGTACAGAAACGTACACCGTAATTTCGGTTTACTTACGCAGTTGTTTGCGGGTCGTAATATAAAGTGTTACCGATATTTGTTAATTATGAGATGATACAAACTTTCACAGATGATACTGACCTTATCTCTCTCTGCCTGCACCTCTTCTAGCTGACTCTGGAACAGTGTACTCCTGTGCTTGTACATCTCACAGTCAACAGTCAATTTCTCCACCTCCAGCGCTAAATAGTCCTTCTCTTCTATGAGCTAAAAAGGTGAGAGGGAAGCATGGTGAAGGTGACAAAAAATATGGACATTTAAAAGAAAACCTTTAAACAGAAGAAAAGAGGTAAAGAGAGAGAGAGAGAGAGAGAGAGAGAGATACTAACAATACAAATATGAATTCTTCTTCTTAAATAAGAAAAAAAGTAGGCTACAACACAAATTTTATACAAAGTACAACATTTTGAAAGACAAAACAAACAAACAACATTAAGGTTAAGGAGAGACCAGTTTTACCTCCTCTTTTTCTTGCTGGAGTCGTTCATTTTCCTCACTTAGTCTAGTGACATCCTCAGCAAGTTCTGAACGTCTGGTCTCTGTCTCCTTTAAATCATTCTCAAGAATATCCTGCTGTACCTGATTGAAAGAGAAAGAGACGGATTTACATTTCGGAGTTCCAAAATGTGTTGACTTGTTATATTACTAATAATAAATGAGTCTCTTATTCACCGGGGAGAATATCTCTGTCTCCAGTAACTTTGTGCGTACAGAGTCGAGTTCATCTTTGATCTTTTGTGTGTCATTAGGATTCTTTAAGGAACGCTGCCTCTGGAAGTCTGTCTCTTTCTGTGCCTTCCTTAACTGGCACTGCAGCTGGTAAATCTGGAGAAGAGGTGAGGAGAAGAGATTTCATTATGCCCTGATGTTATTGTAAAACAATCCAGCATTACTGTTTGTGTGTGTGTGTGTGTGTGTGTGCGTGTGTGTGTGTGTGTGTGTGTGTGTGTGTTGATTATACTGTAGTTTTTCTTTAGTTTTACTCTTAATGTCTCTCTGCCAAGTAGGGTAAAGATGTTTCGTTAAAGTGCCCCAATTATGGTTTTTCGAATATTCCCTTTCATGCAGTGTGTAATATAGCTGTTTGTGAATGTAAATGTTCTGCAAAGTTGTAAAGTCGAAAGTGCACGATAAATAAAGTTACTGTCTTCCAAAAGTTAGAACCGACTCTGAACCTCCTAAACGAGTCGTCTGTATCCCAATGCGTTATGGTCACACGTCACTAGATAACACATTTGCACATTGTCCGCCCGCGAACAACTTGAGATCAAACACATCATTTTACTTACGACAGCTTCTCAAATCTCTGTTTAATGCAGGCACAAAGCACTTGCTCCTCAGAATCACAACCTAGTAAGTATTGATGTACACACTTTTCTTCCGGGTGTTCAAAATATGTAGTTTTGTGTTTTATCTTGTGTAAGTTTCCAGCTAACTGGCTTACTCACGTAATTACTGTCTTAATGAATTACTTCTGCTAATCAGCTGTGGGCCACTATTACCTAAAACTGTGCCTATTAATGCAGATTGTCTGTCGTTCTTATTACTTTGAATAATGATGAAGGATTGAGCAAGATTTGTTTTAGACACTTTTACAACTTTAATGTTATATCAATCATTAGCATTAGTGCTTGGCTAACGTCTCTGGTTACATATGTAACCTTAGTTCCTTGAAGGGAACGAGACGCTGCGTGAAATGCTGTGGGAACGCCCTGCATTAGTGCATCATGAAACACGTATGGAACCAGTCCAATGGTGAGACGGAATGTCATAGGCGGGTGACGTCATCGACCAGGAAACTGTATAGCACCCCCAAAACACAAGCGCGTCAGCTTCTGACAGGCTGAAGCAAGTGATCTCGGGCATGCCGGGAGTATGGCAAAGACATGCAGCGTCTTGTTCCCTTCAGGGAACTAAGGTTACATACGTAACCAGAGACGTTCCCTATTCAGGGAACTCAAATACCCACATTGCCATGCGAGCAAGTGTCCGTCGTGTGAAGTCAAGGCGCACAAGCTGACGAAAGCACCTGCGCCCCTGGAGTGGAGCTGAAGTCAAGATGGTAAAATTTTACGAATGTGTGCAGTGAGGACCAGCCTGCCGCATCACAAATGTCCTGAAGTGAAACTCCTGACAAAAGAGCTTTAGAGGCAGCCATACTCCTAGTAGAGTGAGCTCGTACAGCCAAAGCTGAAGGCTGACCAGCCGACTCGTAAGCAAGTGAGATGGCCTCAACCACCCACTTGCTCATCCTCTGTTTAGACACGGGACACCCCTTCTTAGGTGGTCCAAAGAAAACAAACAACTGTTCGGACTTTCTCCACAGGGCAGCTCTGTGGACGTAAGCGTCTAAAGTCCTAACAGGGCAGAGCAGATTAAGTTTCTCTTGGTCTGATGTCAGAAAAGGAGGAGGACAGAAGGCTTGCAGCACAACAGGCCTAACAGGAACATTAGTTGGAACCTTAGGAACATAGCCCGGTCTAGGGTGAAGGAAAGCTTTTACCATGCCGGGCGAGAATTCGAAGCACAAGGGAGAAACCGAGAGAGCTTGAATATCCCCGATTCTCTTTAGAGAGGAAATAGCAAGCAAAAAGATAGCCTTGAGAGTAATACATTTCTCAGAAACTTCCTCAATGGGCTCGAATGGAGCAAGGGAGAGGCCCTCTAACACTATGGCCAGATCCCATGTCAGTACCCTCGTGCGAGCTGCTGGCCTCAGCCTCAAAGTGCCATGAAGGAAACGTGATATTAAAGGTACACTTAAAGGGACATGGTAAGCAGATAAGGCCACCACGTACACCTTCAGCGTGGAGTGGGATAACCTTGTGGAAAACCGCCTCTGCAGGAACTCCAGCACTGCACCCACCGGGCAGTTAACTGGGTCCAACTGGTGTTATCCACACCAAGAAGTGAAAAGCTTCCACTTCAAGGCATATCATTTCCTAGTGGCCGGAGCTCTGGAGTGAAGAATGGTCTCAACGACCTCAGTCGAGAGACCAGATTCTATGAGCTGGGCCCCCTCAGAGGCCAAGCCCACAGCTTCCACAACTCTGGGCGGGGGTGAAAGATCGACCCGCTCGCCTGAGAAAGAAGGTCCCTCCTGATCGGAATCTCCAGAGGAGAGCCGACGAGGAGAGATACTAGGTCCGCGAACCATACTCGGGCCGGCCAGTACAGGGCTACCAACAGTAGTCTGACCCCGTCCTGACAAACCCTCTCCAGAACTCCTGGGAGCAGAGCAATCGGGGGAAATGCGTACAGACGTGATCTCGGCCACGCCTGTATAAGGGTGTCACAGGGTATCAGATTATGTTAATTCATAATCTCGAATATCGAATTCAAAAATGGAATCGTCGATACTGCCACGCCCCCATGTCACGAAAAAACACGCGTGTTGAAGTGCTGTGAGTCCGAGTCCTCTACCTAGCTATAGTATACAGCCTATGTATACAACCAGTCAAAATATAGCATGGCAACTGCAGACGCAGGAGACCCATCGACAGGACTTGAACCCCTCCCTTTCACTGAAGTCGCCGGTGTGGGACAGTTGGAGTATTTGTGATTTTCAGTGAGTTATGTTGACAACTTTCACATTCGCGTTCAAAGTTTGCACTTCAAAAAAGCCACAGTTTGCAAGCTCTGCTGTGCGTGTACCATATTCTTACACTTTTTTAATTAAAACTTTAAATTGACAAAAACAGCAGACTCAGACTCAGAACAGTATGAATCTTTATACAATAAATCTTGCATGGCACAAATAACTTGATTTTCCACCTCCATGAATGAGTCGAGTGTCGTTCATTTCCGCACCGAGTCTATTTGTGCTGCACGCGCTGAGTTAAAGTGACAGCGCACAGTTCGTGCTCAAAATGAACATAATTTGACATGAAAATGTTATTCATCATAAATGCATTTAATTAAATACTACATTAAATAATATTTTTCACAGTCATGTTTTTACTTTAAGACCGAGGTAAAGCAAGGAAAACATAGATGTATCTGTTAAACCGTGTTTGTTTTGTTGTGAACTTGAATGTCATCTGCTGTGAATAAGACTGCAGTTACAAAAGAGAAACTACATGGCAGGTTATTTTGCTTAAGTTTCTAATTGACTGAAGATATAAGTTATCGTGACATTATTATTTTGTTAATAAATGTTTTAAATTTGACAATGTAGTGTGGTGCATTGCGAACAAAGGTCATATATTATATTTCATAAAAGTCTAAAAATGGCATAGCAAACTGTGCTTTAAAAAAAAAAAAAAAAAAATCTAGAATCGAATCGAACCGTGACCTTAGAATCGAAAATGTAATCGAATCGAGGATTTGGAGAATCGTGACACCCCTATGCCTGTACCATAGCGTCCAGCCCCAAAGGGCATAATGGGCGTGAACGCAGCCCTCCCTGGTGATTTATGTAGGAGACCACCGATGTGTTGTCTGACTGGACAAGAACATAATGGCCATGAGGATCGAAGCGATACAAGCAGGAGACAGGCGTGCCTGCATCGTCGTTGAATCCCAAATTACACCCAGAAAGGTGGTCCTCTGTAATGGAGATAGCACACTTTTCTTGGCATTGAGCCTCAACCCCAGTCTCTTGATATGAGCGAGAACGACATCTCGATGCCGAGCCGCCTGATTCTCAGATTGAGCTAGAATCAACCAATTGTCGATATAATTTAAAATGCGGATGCCCTGGAGTCGCAGCGGAGCCAGAGCTGCATCCATACATTTCGTGAACGTTCTGGAAGAGAGAGCTAGGCCGAACGGAAGTACCCGATATTGGTACGCTTCACCCCCGAAAGCGAACCTCAGGAACTTCCTGTGTTGTGGAAGGATGGACACATGGAAGTAAGCGTCCTTTAGATCTATCGTGACAAACCAGTCCTCGGATCTGATTTGTGACACGATCTGTTTGAGAGTAAGCATCTTGAATTTGAGCTTCCCTACTGTACGATTTAACAGGCGCAGATCTAAAATTGGACACAACCCCACATCCTTCTTCGGAACGATGATGTACCGGCTGTAATAACCCGACTCCCTACTGGGAGGGAGAACTTGTTCTATAGCCTCCTTCAGCAGAAGAGTTTTTACCTCCTGTTCCATAACCAAAGCCTGCTTGGGGCCCACCACTCTGAATCGAGGCGGACGAGACCTGAGCTGTATAGCGTAACCTTTTTTGACTGTCTGCAGGACCACTGAGATACATTTGGAAGGCTTTTCCACTCTGCCAAAAAAATCTACTAAGGGTACCAGCCTCTCGAGTTCCAATATTTGGAACTGCAGACACAGTGCCCTGTAACAGGGCACCGGCAGGGAGCAACTGGTCTGACAGCTCTGGACCCCTCCTTGGAGGGAGCGAGCATCCCTCTGGAAAACGCTCGCTGGGACCGTCTACGCCCCGGCAAGAAGGCAGGGTTGGCAGAACGGACCCCTGAGGGCACCGAGAGAGAATGGGCACCGTAAAAAGAGGTGAACACCTTTCTCTTATGGTGGGGACTACACTCAGCACTCAGACTTCTTTGACGAAGCCTTTTTGGTGATAATGACTGTCCTCAGATCAGTCTTACCCCTCGAAGACTTCGCCTGAGAGCACCGCGTCTCGTGCCGGTTTTGCTGAGGAGGAGCACGAGACGTGACATTCTGTTTCTGTTGCGCCCTGTGTGAGGAGCTAGTTGACGGCTGGGACTGCCCCCGCCCAGCAGCCCCAGAGACGCGAACGCGAAGGGGAAGGAATTTTTGGAGCGCCGCCAAAACATTAACATTGATTTTCTAAGGTGTTCAAATACTTATTTGCAGCTGTATCTTGCAAATAAATAGTTAAAAAATCATACATTGTGATTTCTGGATTTTTTTTTTGTTAGATTATGTCTCTCACAGTGGACATGCACCTACGATGACAATTTCAGACCCCTCCATGATTTCTAAGTGGGAGAACTTGCAAAATAGCAGGGTGTTCAAATACTTATTTTCTTCACTGTATATGTTTTTTATATGTGAAAACTCCTGCCTAGCAATCACTAAAGACAGACAAAAAACACTGGACAATGATTCACACAAAGAGCGCTTGCTGAAATAACAGAAGCTGATGCGCTTGTGTTTTGGGGGTGCTACATAGTTTTCTGGTCGATGACGTCACCCGCCTATGACGTTCCGTCTCGCCATTGGACTGATTCCATACGTGCTTCATGATGCACTAACGCAGGGCGTTCCCACAGCGTTTCACGCAGCTCTAGTTCCCTTAATAGGGAACGTATGTGCTGTTATTGACACATTTCCCACATGTGCACTGCGATCCATTAGAAATATATACATCGGCTTGTTGATGGACATACAGTTGTTAATGCTGATGGTGAGGAATTACAGTTCACAATATACATTAAATAACATCTCACAATATACATTAACCTGAGTAGCATATCACTGAGAAACATCCTGCTAAAGTCATCCTTGTGATGAAGGTTCTGGTTAAATAACTTGTCTTTGCAGTGTTTATAATTGCTGAGCTTTAGAAGCCTCCGTAGCTGAACTTCAGTTTTAGTAATAGGCGTTTCGTTTACGAAAAGTGCTATAAGCGGTAGACCAATCACAACAGACTCTGCCATCTGGCCAATCAGAGTAGAGTAGGCTCACGAAAAGGAGGGATTTAGAGAGAACGAATCATCCGACGAGTTATTTGTGAATCATTGAAAAATGTGGAGATGTGCAATGTAGTTTATGAGAAAATGAAAGTGTTTTTTGACCTTTGATGCATGTACACCTGTTGAAGGAGACCTCCAAAACAAAATTAGGAACCTTTAAAGGGGTCATGACATGAGAAACCAAATTTGCCTTGATCTTTTGGTATTTAAGAGGTCTTTGTACCATTAAAACCTCCTGCAAGTTTCATAGCTTAAGACGTCCTCCCCATTATAAACGAACCATTTATTTAATCAAGCTCTAAATACAGCTCGTTCTAGAGCCTTTGTACGAAGTGACGTAGCAGTCGTTTGCATATGACCACCTCCAGCGAAAGACAACTACGCCTCATTTAGCAGCGTTGTCACGCGCACGTGTTCAGTCGACGTCTGTTTACAAGGTTGCGATGCCACGCAGATGTGCTGTTCCTGGCTGTGGACAAACTACATGTTTGAATACACTGCCTAAAGATCCAGACATCAGGGAAAAATGGATGCAATTTATTTTTTGCGGACGTCCCATTCACGGCAGTGATTATTTAAGCGTGTGTTCTCTGCATTTCATGGATGACTGTTTTGAGAACAAAACGCAGTACGATGCTGGCTTTGCCAGAAAACTTTTGCTTACGGATCAGGCCGTGCCGACTATTCTGGGCCCAACAACAATGACACAAACTGTAAGTAATGTATTTAAACTTTTTAAAATGTTAATTCCAGTTTCATTCATTATCACTGTGTTTTTACTTAGTTTACTTGCATATTGTTTTCAGAGTCTGTCATGTTCAGGCCCCGTATTTAAAGATGTAGGCTGTCAAACTGACCGCATAAAAATAGTTTCAAACTTTCCATGTGGACACTGGCTAATCCATTCGTAGTTGTTGTGGTGATGGTTCATTTCCTTCTGAATCCTCATCTGATTCTGGCTCAAACATACATGGTTGTATCATTGCAAGAGCCATCGCCTCACAGCAATCGGCAGCACCCGCTACTATTGTAAACAGTTTCGCAGAATCTGGCTAGATTCTAGATTAATGTTCTGACTAGAGGGCATTAATAATTTATGCATAAGCACTGACGTTAGCCAATCATAACAGTGGGCGTTAACACTGAACTCTTAAAGGGGAAACACCTCCAAAACAGACTGTTTGAATGAGAGGTTGAGAACAGGGTGGGAAAAGGTAATAAATCACTAAACTTTAAAAGTTTTTTTTTTCAAAAATTTTTTTGCAATACTATGGGAACAAAAACATGTCATGACCCCTTTAAAATAGCATAATATGGGCACTTTAATGCAGCAAAAAATGCAAAGCAAAAGGGTTCAGGTTTCTTGTAAACAACAAGCTTAAAATGTATTTCCCAGTAACCATTTTAATATATTTGAACCAAACAAAACTCAACTAAACTAATAATATGTTTGCAATTGCTATGTAATACATTCCACATATTTATTTTACACTTAGTTTTATAGCTACAAAGATTAAACTTAATAAAAAAATGCCTAACAAGCCTTACATAATTTGCCTCTCTTTAACCTCTTTATTGAATTTTGCTCTCTATCAGGCACATGAATGAGACAATCTGTTTTTGTAACTTACTGAAATAAAAAATAAGTCCAAGTAAAAGCATACAAACAAATAAATAAAATCTGGTTCCTTACTTCCAGTTGCAGGTCTCTGTTGCGTATGATGGTGGCAGACTTCTCCTCAAGAACTGAAGTATATCTGACATAGAGATCACATTTCTCATCCTTCAGTTTCAGCAGTTTCCTGTTTAAACCTACACAGAAGACAAGCAGACATTAAATAATATTGACACAGGCAAAGAAACACTGTCTAATTGTGCTATAACGTTCTGAATTTCTCAAAGCACACACTTAAAATTGAAAACATTTAGGGACCTATTTTAACGATCTGAAACGCAAGTATCAAGTGCGAAGCGCAAGTAACTTTGTGGGCGGGTCTTGGGCGCTGTTGCTATTTTACCGGCGGAATAAATGACTCTTGCGCCCGACGCAAGTTTAAAAGGGGTTGGTCTGAAGTAGCTTCATTATTCATAGGTGTGGTTTGGGCGTAACGTGAAATAAACCAATCAGAGCGTCATATCACATTTCCTTTAAGAGCATGATGAACGAGGTGCGCTTGTTCCATGGCGCAATACTATTATAACAGCGCATTTACCAGGCGCGCTTCAGAATCGGTTCACAGCCGAGGAGATCGATGTTCTCGTCAGGGCCGTAAAAGAAAGAGAAGTGACATTGGGGATGGGACAAACCCACCCACATTAGCTTCGGTTATACATGCATATAATAATTTGGGTAAATTGGGTATTTTTCCCATCGTCATGGACACAACAATGATTTCCCTCGTGTTTTAATATTTTTCCTTATAATAATGTGTCATTTGCAAAAAGGAAAATGCATCTGTGTAGATGAGAGAATCATCTTCTACAGTGTATGCGCGTTGTTTACACTCTGTATTATGACCAAGCATGCGCGCTTAAAATAGCAATAGAATGTACGCTCAACGCGCCACTGACTTTAAACTAGGTTTTTTCTGGTCAGTGGCACAATTGTTTTCTGGAACTGCAAAATAGCATCAGGGATTGTTTGCGCCGGAACACGCCTCTTTTTTTGCGCCGACCCGCCCAGGGAGCGCAAGTTCATCCTCTAGTTTGCTGGCGTGCGTCTGTGGAGGGAAAAGTCCGCTTTGTGCGGGTGCAAAATACGAATGATACATGCGTCAGTGTACAAAGTCATTTGCACCGGGTGCAAGATAGGGCCCTTAAAGTTAACTTTCATTAATTTCATGAACAATAATTACATCTTACATATAACTATAGTTAATGCTATACCACTTATTTTAATGTACATAAATGACAATATATGTCTGTCAATGATTGTTAATGAAACATTAGCCACATTGATGTAAAGCTGTGTTAAGTCCACACCATCTAGGTGACTGCGCAGTTGTCCATGCTCTTGTTGCATCTGGCTGAACTCTTCATTGTTTTGTTGGACCTGTTTGAGTTTCCCCTCCAGCTCACAGCATCGAGCTCGCAGCCGCACAGCCTCTTGCCGTGCCACTTGTAGCTCTGTCTGCATACTGCTCACCGCATTAACTAGGTACTCTGTCAGCTCAGTGTAATTTATCAGGCCTGGCAGGCAGAAAAAGAAGGTTTTACTTATTAGCCTTAAATAAGGTGATATAAACATCCCTCAAACACACACATGAAAATATAATTAGTGTGGACATTTGTCACTGGTATTACATTGTTTAATAGACAGTTTAGAAGTCTTTATCGATACCTGGGGTTCAAATCCACAAATGTTACAGCTTTCAGCTACAACACACCTTGTGTGTGTGTGATGGACTGAAAATATTACAGGGAAAGATAATAGTATTGAGTTATAATAGGTACCCCAAAAATTATTTTTTTCTTTCTTTCTTCAGTTTAAGTATTTACAAGAGTTTAAAAAAGTTATTCTAATGTTATATAGATTTTAAGGTTATTCTGAAATAGGCCTGTAGATGGCGCATTGCACTAGAGCGATGAGAAATGACGTTCTGGTCAAAGGGCAAAGTCATTAAAAGAAAGCGCCAGAACGCTGCAGACACTAATGTGTGTTTCTCATCATTTTATACAGGTTTGTAAAATGTTTTGTATGGATCAATATCGATCAGTAGTGATACTTGAGACATTCATAAATGCTTTTAGACTCTGTTTGTTCAGTTTTAGTGATTGTAAGTGTTCAGATGATTATTTTATGTGTGATTCCGTCGATGCAATCTCCAGCTGAGTAAACAGTCCAAATTCACGATGCTCGTAGAAAATGTGATGTGCAAGTGAGAGAATTGAAGCAATTATTCAACAACAACTATATTTCCTGTGTAATCTTGATAGATTTTCCAGGTTGAGCTGTATAATGTGCTATATTGAGTTAGTCACACCATTTTGGTTATGTGGAAAAGTGAAATTCAAAATGATGTTTTTATTTAAAAAACGAACACTAGTAAGTGAAGAAAACATATTTACATCAAGTGAGACTGTTAATCATTATTGATTGGTTACTCTATCGAAGTTATTCTGTTTGTTTCATAGAATGTATCCTGATTTCTCTTTGTTCAGAACTTCAATATATCTATAAAATAGATAAAGCAAAACTTGAAAGTGTTGAGTGGAAACACAGTGTGATGGTACAAGACAAAACACATGTAAAGTTGTATCCAGATGTTATTGAAGTTGCTTAAAAGTATAATATAGAATAGAAATGGTCAAATATATTACATTAGCTGATTCGATTGACATACATTTAAATGCTGTGAGTTGAATTATGTATGCATGACCTGTTTTGTATGAGTTATACTTACCTGTTACCTGAAAAGGTTAAAAAAAAAAGGGCAAAGTCATTAAAAGAAAACGCCAGAACGCTGCAGACACTAATGTGTGTTTCTCATCATTTTATACAGTTACTACATCTCATCCTTCCCTGTTTGAGACCGGTAACATGTGCTTGTAATGCATCATCAGAAACTAAGATTAAAAGTGCACTGACTGACCACTGAAGCCTGAAGGCTCAATGCTGGGCTCGCGGCCAGTGATCTGTGTGTAGAGAGTTGGGTAATGAATCATCAGACTTTCGAGCAGAGCCATTGCCCCATTACGACCCTGTACACGTAACATGTCAAGCATATGACCTGTAGAAAAAGATTAACATTTCAGACATCATATCACAAATACTGCAAGATACATAAAAATATTTTATTTTTAATACTGTCAATCAACTTTCAAGTATTCCTTAAAGGAAGAGTTGCCCCAAAAATGGAAATTATTTACTCACGCTCATGTCATTCCAAAACCATATGCTGCTATTTATATTCCAAAAATGTAAATTGACATTATTGATTCTAATTTCGCATTGTTTTTCACATAACTGGACACTATGTACTGCTTTTGAATTCTAGGTTAGACTTTATATTACTCACACAAAGCATTTAATTCTAGAAGAAAAAGAGTATAAGATACTTTGTTTATTATATTACTTTTTTCTTTACTTTTATTATAGGAACATTTTTTTAGTTGTTTTGTCCTTTTTGGAGTTTGGCAGCCTTTTGGTCACTTTGAACATTTTATGGCAAGCAATTCTATTTTTGTAATGTCTACTTTCATATTTCACTGAAAAAATAATAGCATACAGCAGGTTTGGAACAACATAAGAGTGAATAAATAATGAAAATAATGAAATTGAATTCATGGTGACCTACACTGTAAAAAAAAATATATGATCAGTAAGTCATAGCAACGTATGTTTTTACATTACATTACTTGAACTCATCAAAATCATTTAAGCAATATCAACTTTTTTTTACAAGACTTAAAAAAGGAAGGCATCTACTGAACTACGTTCAGATTTTTTCACTCTTGTGTCTGTAAAAACTAACGTTTTTTTTTTTTTTTGTTTATCAGCGTAACCTCTGATACAGCTGATATGTCTATCTGTATCTAACCCATATTTCCATAAGCTTGCTCACATTTCAGAAATATAAACACCCCCAACTTTTCACATTCATCGCTCTGATCAAAAACAAAACATCAACTTCAATCCTGAAAGAAAATATCTTTTTTTTTTTATGTGTGTACTAAGTTTTATCATGCTTTGGTATTCAAGCATCTCTCCCCTGATTAGTCAGAGTGTCTTACTGGTCCTCATGCAGCGGTTGTTGAAACGGGGACTGGTAAAAATCTCATCCTCATCCAGGTTTGTGAGGACGCGTGCCTGGCGCAGGTAAGGGATGAGAACACAAGGACGGATGCCGAGAGAGATGGCATGGCGGTTATCGTCGATAAGATCCCACAGTTCTTCTTCTTCTAGATCCTTCAAGTCAGGAGTGTTCAGGACACTCTCAGCCATGCTGAAATCCTGAAATCAGACACTTCGCCAAACACATAAAAACTGGGTTTTTAAAATTAGGGCTTAAAAAATAAAAACATTAACTCCAATTATAACAACTCCAGTCCTGGCATAAACACAACAGAAGTGAAATGAGAAATGAGAAGGCGTGAGATTGTAAGGGAGGTTGAGTTAAATCTCCTCCCCCTTCACACCCACAGGTGCGTGAGGAAACCTGAATAACAAGGAGAGGTTTTCCCGACAACAGACACAGACTGACATACACACACATACGCAGAGCATGTCATGTGGATTTCCCCTTGAATAAAAAGAAGCACACAGCATTTTAAACATTACTTAAAGATGCCTGACATTACAAATTGTTTATTTTCATTAGAGGATTGGGGAATTACAGTATGATAGATAGAATAGAGATAGATAGAATAAAGCAATACAGAGATTTTATTTACTTATCAAACCACAATTGATATACAAAAAACATATACTCATCTGCTGTTCTTGTGTGATTTGTCTGTGTCAAGCAAGTTCTTTCTATCTAAAGCAACTGAAACAGGTACAAAGTCCAACAGGAAAAAAGGAAATGAAAGAGGGATTCTAAAGTTTATGGGAAATTGCATGTCACATGCAAACACAGTACATCCTTTGCTGATGATAATCTGCCTTTGCGGAGGCGGTGTGGTGGTGCAAAATCTGCTTCTGTCCCTTTAATGACAACTGTCTGCAAGGGACATACTTTAGTGTCACTGTGCCAAAGGCAAATATTTCATGTCAAAGTGACTGTCAAAAAAAAAAAAAAAAGGACCTAAAAAAAGTACTAACAAAAACCTCCAGAGTGGTTTAGGCACTATGACGGTTTACATTGTGACGTAAAACATTCGTGCATCAAGAAAACAACAATGTCCAGTTCTAAAACACGCTCATGTATCCGCATTCAAAGAGTTGTTCTTTAAAGGATCCTCTTGAAACCCTAACAAACAAAAAATATATAGAATTATCTACACCAAACAACTGTCAAAGCTGTTACTTCGAGATTTTGGAATTTCGAATCCTATTGCACGTTCTTCCTAAACTAAGAAGTCGAAGAGTTCCAAGTGAGCTCTTATAATAAACAGTGCAATATTAAGTAATTTATAATATTATGATTACAGTAATAGAATCAGTGACCAGTTGTATTGCTATTACCTATGGAAATAAATATGTCTATTTTTAAGCAGATAATATCTTGGAAAAGCCTCATTAGCCTCAGTAAAGCATAAATGATTAAACTTTGTCGTCACCTCCATTCTCTATTTTTTCAAAGGTACAAGTCATGATTTTTATGTTTATGTTCAGTTAGTTTCCATACTTTAGTTGTTATGGCGAACAACTGTTTTTTAAACAAATTAGTGAATGACTAAAAGACTAACACATATTACTCTAAAACACTCACTGGTCTATTATATTAAAGGTGTAACGATTTAAATCTTTAAACAAAATACCTGCTACTTTTGGGATCTCAATCGTGTTAAACCCGGAAAAGTCATTTACTGGAGTTGATTCTCCTGAGTAGAATTCCGTTGATTTGGAATTTTAATGATGGCCAATCTGCCATCTCTAAATCAAAACACACATAAGAAAACCGGTATGAATATATTAGGCAGTCATTGCCCAAGCCTGAATGAAGGGTTGGGTGTATGACTGAAACAAGACTCCTGCTGTATTAGAACAGTAAACAAAACCTGTGTGGCTATTATGTTCCTGAAGACTCAACTGAACAAGTGTCATTACACACACACACACACACACACACACACACATGTTGGGTTTTCATGTTTTATGGGGGCATTCCATACATACATAAGATTTTTTACAGTACAAACTGTATATAATCTATCCCCTAACCCTAAACAAAAAACGCGCACACACACACACGTTCACTTAGCTATCTGAACGAGGACATTCCATAGATGGTTTTTATACAAATGACTTACATTAATATTCATTGTTGGTGCCAGACGGGCCGGTCTGAGAATTACTGGGTTTTTTTTAGGCATTTTACCTGCATGCATACATGTGAATCCTTGCAATTAACCACAAGTTGATTGCAATTAATTCCACGGACCACGTTTCACAAAACAGGTAAAATTAATTAGCTCAATTAATTTATAGAGTTTAAGAAAATTAATTCTGTGGCCACAAGAATTAGCTTTCCCGCCCTATAAACAAATACTCTTTAAAGTATCTTTAATTTGTAAAGCTCGTAGCTTTGATCTAGTCATTTCAGGGACCCGAAGTATGAGCAGACACAGTAAATCAATCAAATGAGTATCATGAATTCAATAAGAAATAACTACTTATGCATTTACTACGGTTACATGGGATATATGTATTTACAAACATTAATGACAAAGACACGCGGGGAGTCTAGACAATGGAAACACGTGCAAAAGTGAGTGAGAGTGAGAGAGAGGGAGAGAGAGGGAGAGAGAGAGAGAGAGAGAGAGAGAGCATTGGCAAAATTCACCCAGACAGTAACCTCTCTGAAACAACACGAAAAACGTCATCTTAATGCTTCCTAGAAGCCCTATAAAGAAGAATACTTGCAAAGTTTCTTGGTCTCTCATGTATTGTTGCGTTCCTAGAACGGCCTGTCCCAGCCGCGTGCATGAGCGGATGTTCTTTGTTCCGTGTATGTGCGTCACGTGGCGTTCGGCGCGCGCGTTTTGAACCGAGGTTAAAGTCTTCGAGGTAACATTACCAAATTTGGCTAAATTCATCTCCTCTCCTGTGAGATGAATTAGGTTGGAAACTTAAAGAAAAGAAAACTTTTAAACAAACAGAAGAAAGAAAGGATTTCCCGAGGGGAAATCGGATCAGAGACTACATGACTAAGGCAGACGTAGGCAAGGAGGTCAGAGAGAGAGAAAAGCGTCCGTGTCCTTTTTTAAAGGGACGCAGACCATGCCCCTTCCGGAGCAACCTTAACCAATGAGATTCGACAAAACTCTGGCGTGAAGGCTTTCCTTTGTCTTGTCAAAACCTTATTTATGACAGGGTGAGTTTTTAGGCTTTTCCACCCAAAGGTGGAAAACCATAGTAAATTATATTTTACTGAAAATTTCTTTGCATATTTGGGTAGTCCATACCACGAGCGTTCTGGAGGTATCAAGAACATTATGTGAAAGTCAAAGGAATATACAGTGATATTTAACATGCATAATGAAGGCATTTCTACTTCTCCTTATGCTACGATAAGATTCTAGTTATTCCAATGGGACATGGAGAAACAAACACACATAAAAACACATTGAATACATTTGGTGAAATGTCTTTAAACAAAAGAAGTGTCTTTCTTAGGTCAGGAAGGTTGCTTGTAATGGGACACTCTCTTTGCCCAGCGAGCCGGCCTCATGTGTGTGTGGGGGGGGGGGGGGGGGGGGCTCGCATGTGTGTTCAAAGTTCAGCAGTGTGTGTGTGTGTGTGTGTGTGTGTGTGTGTGTTGTTCAAGTCCCGGGGTTTATAGGAAGAAATACATTTAATCCGTCATTCCGCCCAGTCCTTACAGTCCCCCCTTTTGTCCGATGGAGTCCCTGTGTGGACATCATAGGACAACAATCATCACAATGGACGGATGACAGGTGAATCATGATGGTCGGGAAGCAGGTGGCTAATAGGGCTGAGGCTTAGGGCTCAGCTTGATGAGGTTCGACGCAGCCTCCGGCGTGGTACCCTCTTCCTGAGGGTCCCGTGAGCTTGGCTGTAGGTGTTCGCATCTCGTTGAGCCTCCTGTACAGGATGAAAGTCAAGTGTCAGGGTGTGGTTGATTACCGTAGAGGTACCCAGCGCAGGATCAGCTGCAGTCCAGGATTGGACAACAGGTGAGGCAGTTAAGGTGGGCAGTTGAGACACAGCTTGGAGGGCTATGTCGATGGGAACAAGGTCAGTTTAGCTGGGACCCAGGACTCCTCGACGCAGTAGTCGACGCAGAGTGGGATGGCACTACCCAGAGAGCAGGCAAGGTGTATTTGTAGAGAGTCAGTTGGCGTGGTGATCGCAGAAGCCAGCACGGTTTGCACAAGGCTTAAAGGTATCAGGTGCGGTGGAATTCTACCCATGGCTAGGCTGTCACTGGAGGAGTTCACCTCCAGCCTGTGGAGTTCACAGTTCCAGTTCCAGTTCACCTCCAGCCTGTCTGTCATCAGGGTTGTTACCATCTGAGTTTGAGCAAAGTCATTTACAGTTCCCTTTAGTGTCTTGTCGATGGTCTTGCAGGGACGCACTCTGTGTTGTGAGTTAGACCCCGAAGCCATTTATTTTGAGAATAATGGCTGGCTGATGACATTATTGGCTGGCTAGCCGGCTCAGCCAAAACCTAAATGGCTGCTGAAGCCGCCAAACTTTTCATAGCTGCAAACGGCTGAAGCTGCCACTTCATGTCTACAAATGTCTATGTTATACTGATTTACTAGATCTAAATATTTTAAAGCAATGCATGGCTTACACTATATTTTTACAAAATGCAATACAATGTAATAAAGAAAACACCAGATTTTACTTTCACAACATATTTACATATTTATTTTGTATATCGATTGATCACAACATATTTACATATTTATTTTGTATATCGATTGATGTATGCTACTAAACATTTTCAAATAGCCAACAATGTGTTGTGTTTAGGCTAAATGTATGTAGGCTAAGTTGTATACAATAACTTGGCATTATCATGGATGAAGCTTATCATATTACACCTTGAAGGAGCAAGTGATGATCGTTTGCCATTGAGCAGAAGGCCAGTGGAACTAAACAGGCATTCCACCGGCACACTACCTGGTGAAATGGAGAGGTAGCACCGGGCCATAGCGGACAGTGTGGGGAAAGTATTGCTATGGGTTCGCCAAAAGTCTAATGCTCCTTGGTCTCTTGTTCTCACTGCCAGAAAAGCATCTATCTCTTGGTCAAGGATAGAACTTGAAGAATGAGCTTCTGCATGTTCTTGTGCCTCTGCTAATAATTTCAGTCGCAGGCGTTTCGCACTTCCTCCCACATCCCCATCATGGTCCCCATTCCCACCAGAAGAACCTCCAGAACCACCATCAGTAGTTGTCCTCTGATCTCCAACCCCAAACACTGTTGAACTGAATCTGAAAAGTGAAATATATGCATAAGGAAAATGGCTGTTAAAATCAAATCCATGAGAAAAATAAGTGGTTAGCAAGTACACAGAAATATCAATGTCACCTGGAGGAGTTCAGTTTCTCATGGAGATTCTGCAGCAGCTCTCTGCTTTCATCTTTCATCATAGTGATATCTCTGACAGCTGGATCAAACACTGCGGTGGCTCTAACCAGATCTGACATGGGGATTCGTTTGTCCATGTTTTTCACTATTAGTTCTTTGACTCTCTTCATTAGTAGTGGATCTCTGGGAGCCACTGCACAGATTTTCTTGATTCGAGCCCTTATTAGTGGTATGGCACTCAGGTTTGGACTGACTTCACTTAAAATGAGAGTGAATTTCTCAAAGTCTTCCAAAAAGCTAACTAAGTTACAAAGCAGCTTGATGTCATCAGGTAGCAGGCATAACAAGGGCTTTCCTATCCTCTTCAATATTTCAGTGACTTCTGTCTCCATACTGACTAAGCTTCTGAACATGTTGAGGACACTGTTCCAACGTGTTGGCACTGTGGTCTTCAGTGTTTTGTGTGTCTGTGAGCCCTGTTTTGATTTCTTAGTTCCCAGCTGCCAATCCTCTGCATCATCCATTTCATCAATAGGATCATTGGAATCTGCATCAATTTCATCCTGCAGGTCTTGAATCTTGGTAAATATGTCTGCCTCTTTCTGCTCCAACACAAATTCCTCGATTAGATGGGCCTTGAAGTGCAGTGCACTGACAATATCTTTGCATTGGGAAATTAAGACTTGGGCTTCAGGGATTTTGTTAAGAGTGTCTGTTATTAGTAAGTTGTGTAAACAGTGTGCCACACATGTTACTCTCTCATGGCCCAGTAAACGGGACAACTTAATCATATTCGCTGCCCCATCTGTTGTGTCAAAGAGCAACACATTTTTATCTTTGGGAAGGAATTCTTCGAGTAGTTCCCTTACAAACACTGTAAGGTTTTCTGATGTGTGATTTTCTACAGGTTTAACACAAAGTGTAAACAGAAGGAAATTCCAGTTCGCATCTACAGTGCAGATTCTCACACCAACATATGGGTATCGATGATGAGCATCAGTCCAGCCATCTAACATTATAGTACCACTGACAATGTCTGCCAGTTGTTCTTTGACTTTGGACTTCAAACCCATGTAGACATCTGCCAGGGCTGTTGTTGCAAGGGCTCTGCTGGTTGGCAAATTGAGATGAATATTTTTCTTGTTGAATGCTTGAAAACCTTCCTTTTCTATTAATTCAAAAGGGAGTAGGTCCTGGCACAGCCACAACACGATGTCGCGATTAACATCAAACTGGGAAGTAGCTGGGCTTCCTTTCGGCACAGTTTGGATCTAGTTGGTCAGTTTACTTGATTGTTCTTTGAGAAATATTGTACTCTCTTTATGTGCAGCTTTGACATGAGCAAGGAAGTTTCCACTTGATGTTTTTTCTCCCAAGCTGTACACTTTTGACAGCATTCCATGTTCTTTTGTCATTTCTGCTTCAAAGCAGAGTTTGCAGTAGAGTTTGTCATCAATGCGATTGTTGTTCACATACAGATCGCCCATATATGTCCAAAAATGTGAACGAAGGCTACGAGCAGAATCAACACTGTGAGGCCTCCATGTCACACCAGAATCCTTAAGCAGATGTGTTCGTGATGTGCTGATATATTTGTTAATTCCGCGTCCTAAAAGAGAACAAAAATATCCATAAAACACTAGTCCTGACTCAATGACAAAATGGAATTATAGTCCTGAAAAAAGGCATTCTTACTTATAAGAACGGTTGCACAAAACACCTAAAGTGAAGATTTAGAACTAGCCTATTTCTTCACGGAGTAACGTTATGCATATATTTATGACATGTACAGTAATTCGCTGTTCAACTTTATAACTGTTAGTTAAGCCGAGACACTACGGATGAATAGGGTGTATCACAGAATGCATCACAAGTTTTCTTTAATTTAATGTTTAAATATGCAAATTGGGCAATATATAATTTAATATGTGCCAAGTTGCATATATTTTAAAAAACGAAATCTGAGTATTTGATAAAGCCAGGTTAAAAATGTTTTTTTCATTGTGTTCACATATTAGATGGGAATAACATTACAGAGGGATTTATGGATATCTACTTTTGTTATCCTATAAATCATAATATAATTATTTTCGCCATGTTTTTTGGAAAAAAATGTTATACATATCAGGCTACAAATAATATATTTACAAATCCCTCTGTAATGTCTTCATAAAATAACTAGCAGCTAGTTCTACTGAAGTGGAGATTTCTACAGACGCAAACAGACGAAGTGAAGTAAAATAAAGACCTAAATGTATATTTCGGATTTTTTTTTACCACAATTCTGAAAGGACCTGAAGACAAAATCCCTAAAATCTCAAAATTGACCAGTAAAAAAAAAAAAAAAAACAGCCGTGTCGCGCCTTATTAACTTATATCAGTATTATTTTAATATGGACAAAGTTTTGCACACTTCAGTGTACACACTGAAGCATATGCATCGTGAATTAGAAATGTGGAAACGGGGTTGTTACTGCAGTAATATCACGTTCAGTGCTATAAATCTCTCCGTTCCAGAATATTTAATTCATAACATCAATCTTTGATTCAGGTGTTTGTGCAACCGGAAATGTGAGAAGTGCGATCAAAATTACCTTTCTTGCTTCTTTCCGCCATTTCACCTCAACTTCAAGTGCGAGGGAAAAAAAACATAGCTTCTGTATGGAAAATGAGCAATTTTAATTGGTCATCAATTCACTGAGTCTGTCTGCGTATCGTAGCAACGAGCACAAGACTGTGCTGTTGTGAATCCAGTAGGAAAATAGATCGCGTGTATTGTTTATATATTTCGTGTGTGTATGTCTCTATGTGATAGAAATATTATTTGATGCAAATAATTTTAGCCGGCTCAGCCAAACTTTATCAGCTGGCGGCTCAATTTGGCTTATGAGATTATTGGCTGGCGGCGGCTGATATTCTAAATGGCGCAAATGGCGGCGCCTGGCGGCGGCTTCGGGGTCTGTTGTGAGTTGCTCTTGTATCTGTGGAATTTCAGTCTGAATTTCGGCTACATGCCGCCTCACGTTGACTAGGTTCACTGCATTCACGCTGGGCATACAAGTGTTAAACAGAGTTCTGACGGCAGTGCTGTGGTGGCTCTGAGCAAAGCTTGTAGGAACCGTTGGGAGTGGCGGTTGTGGCCACCTGGCTCCGCTAGCGTGACAGTCATTTTCTCAAGTTGGTTGAGCATGTGTTCAACATTGGCCTCAGCGTGAGTATGAGCATGTGTTCAACATTGGCCTCAGCGTGAGTGAGGGAGTCCTCTGTCCATCGGGCACCTACCCAGCTGTGTTGTGTTGTTGCGCTGGGGTAGTGTGCTCTGTAGATGTTGCGAGGATCAGGTGGCGCATACACTTTCTGAGTGTGGGTCCAGCCGTTGGTGATGAGGAGTCCTGGTTGTTCCCTTAGGACGATGCCTGATGCCGGACCTGGTAAGATATCCGATTGCGGCTGCCCTCTGGTTGGCTGGAGGCACAGGATGGCGAACCACATTAGCATCCTGGTAAAAGTGAAAGGGAGAGAGAAAGAGAAAGGGAGGAAAAATTTCAGCGAGTGTCGTCCTTGGTTGGCTGGGACAGTCTTTTCGCTTTGAGGACGCCGGTATGCCACTTGCTTCGGTGTCTTGCAAGTGTCTCTGGTGTGCAGCACATGGTGCGTCATGGGCATACATTGGCATGACCCCCCTTTTGCACTGTGGCACTACAAGCTGTGGTGCAGTGATGGCATCAGGTGCAGAACGCTGAATGTAGTCTCGTGCACGCATCATGTGCAAGGTGTATTGCAGGTGTCTGGGGTACCGGTCATCGGTGGGTTCAGACTGTGTGCTAGGGTGGTTGGAGGGGTCTGAGAGGTGGTAACTCCCAGTGTTCATGGAGTTGTTATGGTCTTTGTAAAGTCTTTTGTGAAGAAGCTCTTTCCGCAACTTCAGGATCTCGGCTGTCTCGGGCGTGGCGGCACTGTTTTCGTCTGATGTGTGTTTAGACTTGTGCTTGCCACTGGCATGTCGAGAGGGGTTTCGCTCTGGGCTGTCTGGGCTTGATGATCTGGTCGATGGGGCTCGGCTCGTTCTGGGCCGATGGTTGGCGTCCCATGTGGCTCCACCTTGTGGGTGGTTGGGTGTTTGTTGCCGGTCCCAGAATCTGTCAGAGCGTTCGCTCTGGTGTCTTGGACGAGCACCATCGCAGTAGTGCTGTCCTCTGCTGGCCTGGAACGGTCTGGACCCTCTGTCGAAGGGTCTGTGACTGTGGTGCGGTTGGGCGCCCTCTAGAGTTAGCTCTGGATAGTGCTCAGAGACAGGGCAAATTGTGGTGTTTTTCACAGTCTGTTCAGATATAGTCTTTTGCTTGGTGTAAGCTTTGTGTGCCAAGTCTCGTAGCTGCTGAGTAGTCATGGTACGAGGACAGGCCAGAACGCTTAAGTGATGACTCACTGTGGGATGCAGGGCTCGGAGTGAATGTCGGGATGTCTCTGGAAGGTTGAGGTCAGGTTAAGCAGGGGCTCTGTGACATTTTGGCACACTTGTGGTGAGTGACTAATGCATGGCCCTAAAAGTTTAGAACTACTGCTTAATGGGTTCGCTAGATATTTAGCATAAAGCTAAGTGTCTCTTGTGTCCTTATGATCTTAGGTGTGGCTGTTAGGAGCTAAGACTTGTGTGGTTCCGAGAGCATTTCCTGGAGAGGGCATAGCCGAGATGAAATAAATGATGTAAGATGGTTCTTATGACTAAATTATTTCTCTGGACTTAACTGGTGGTTCACTACGGCTTGACGAAGTGAAGGATAAGAGGGAAAAGGACAGCTTTCTTATTTAAATTCTGCTTATTATCAATCCTCAGGACTATGGTTGTGCCCTAGTAAATTGTTGAAATTACTTGTGTTGCAGGGTCACGAAAATGAGTGCACTGGTTGAAACTAAGCCAAAATAACAAATAAGGATGTCTCTGTTTCCTTTCTGGGCCCTATGGGAAATGGAGGAAATTAAATTAAACTAGAAAAAGTTCGTCGAGACAAACTTTAAGTTGGCTTGTGAAAGTTTGGACCAATAAGTTTGAAGAAGTTTAAAGTTTAAATTAGTTTAAAGTTTAATTAGTTTATAGTTCAGTAAGAAAGAAAGAAAGATAGATTAGTTAGAAAGAAAGATAAAAAAAAGATTAGTAAGAAAGAAAGAAAGATAGATTAGTTAGAAAGAAAGAAAGAAAGAAAGATAGATTAGTTAGAAATAAAAAAATAAAAAAAGATTAGTAAGAAAGAAAGATAGATTAGTTAGAAAGAAAGAAAGATAGATTAGTAAGAAAGAAAGAAAGATAGATTAGTAAGAAAGAAAGAAAGAAAAAAATAGTAAGAAAGAAAGAAAGATAGATTAGTAAGAAAGAGAAAGAAAGATAGATTAGTTAGAAATAAAAAAATAAAAAAAGATTAGTAAGAAAGAAAGATAGATTAGTTAGAAAGAAAGAAGGAAAGAAAGATAGATTAGTAAGAAAGAAAAAAAGATAGATTAGTAAGAGAAAGATTGATTAGTAAGAAAGATAGATAGATTAGTTAGACAGAGAGAAAAAAGATTAGTAAGAAAGAAAGATAGATTAGTAAGAAAGAAAGAAAGATAGATTAGTTAGAAAGAAAGAAAGATAGATTAGTAAGAAAGAAAGATAGATTAGTAAGAAAGAAAGAAAGAAAAAGATTAGTAAGAAAGAAAGAAAGATAGATTAGTTAGAAAGAAAGAAAAAAGATTAGTAAGAAAGAAAGAAAGATTAGTAAGAAAGAAAGATAGATTAGTTAGAAAGAAAGAAAGAAAAAAGATTAGTAAGAAAGAAAGAAAAAAAGATTAGTAAGAAAGAAAGAAAGATAGATTAGTAAGAAAGAAAGAAAGAAAAAAAGATTAGCAAGAAAGAAAGAAAGAAAGATAGATTAGTTAGAAAGAAAGAAAAAAAAGATTAGTAAGAAAGAAAGAAAGAAAGAAAAAAAGATTAGTAAGAAAGAAAGATAGATTAGTTAGAAAGAAAGAAAAAAAAGATTAGTAAGAAAGAAAGAAAGAAAAAAAGATTAGTAAGAAAGAAAGATAGATTAGTTAGAAAGAAAGAAAAAAGATTAGTAAGAAAGAAAGAAAAAAAGATTAGTAAGAAAGAAAGAAAGATAGATTAGTTAGAAAGAAAGAAAGAAAAAAAGATTAGCAAGAAAGAAAGAAAGAAAGATAGATTAGTTAGAAAGAAAGAAAAAAAAGATTAGTAAGAAAGAAAGAAAGAAAGAAAAAAAGATTAGTAAGAAAGAAAGAAAAAAAGATTAGTAAGAAAGAAAGATAGATTAGTAAGAAAGAAAGAAAGAAAAAAAGATTAGCAAGAAAGAAAGAAAGATAGATTAGTTAGAAAGAAAGAAAAAAAAGATTAGTAAGAAAGAAAGAAAGAAAAAAAGATTAGTAAGAAAGAAAGATAGATTAGTTAAAAAGAAAGAAAGAAAAAAGATTAGTAAGAAAGAAAGAAAAAAGATTAGCAAGAAAGAAAGAAAGAAAGATAGATTAGTTAGAAAGAAAGAAAAAAAAGATTAGTAAGAAAGAAAGAAAGAAAGAAAAAAAGATTAGTAAGAAAGAAAGATAGATTAGTTAGAAAGAAAGAAAAAAGATTAGTAAGAAAGAAAGAAAAAAAGATTAGTAAGAAAGAAAGAAAGATAGATTAGTAAGAAAGAAAGAAAAAAAGATTAGTAAGAAAGAAAGAAGGATAGATTAGTAAGAAAGAAAGAAAGAAAAAAGATTAGCAAGAAAGAAAGAAAGAAAGATAGATTAGTTAGAAAGAAAGAAAAAAAAGATTAGTTAGAAAGAAAGAAAGAAAGAAAAAAAGATTAGTAAGAAAGAAAGAAAGAAAGAAAAAAAGATTAGTAAGAAAGAAAGATAGATTAGTTAGAAAGAAAGAAAAAAGATTAGTAAGAAAGAAAGAAAAAAAGATTAGTAAGAAAGAAAGATAGATTAGTAAGAAAGAAAGAAAAAAGATTAGAAAGAAAGAAAGATAGATTAGTAAGAAAGAAAGAAAGAAAAAAAGATTAGCAAGAAAGAAAGAAAGATAGATTAGTTAGAAAGAAAGAAAAAAAAGATTAGTAAGAAAGAAAGAAAGATAGATTAGTAAGAAAGAAAGATAGATTAGTTAGAAAGAAAGAAAGAAAAAAGATTAGTAAGAAAGAAAGAAAAAAAGATTAGTAAGAAAGAAAGAAAGAAAACAAGATTAGTAAGAAAGAAAGAAAGATAGATTAGTTAGAAAGAAAGAAAGAAAAAAAGATTAGTAAGAAAGAAAGATAGATTAGTAAGAAAGAAAGATAGAAAAAAAGATTAGTAAGAAAGAAAGAAAGATAGATTAGTAAGACAGAAAGAAAGAAAAAAAGATTAGTAAGAATGAAAGAAAGATAGATTAGTAAGAAAGAAAGAAAGATAGATTAGTAAGAAAGAAAGAAAGAAAAAAAGATTAGTAAGAATGAAAGAAAGATAGATTAGTAAGAAAGAAAGAAAGATAGATTAGTAAGAAAGAAAGAAAGAAAAAGATTAGTAAGAAAGAAAGAAAGATAGATTAGTAAGAAAGAAAGAAAGAAAAAAGATTAGCAAGAAAGAAAGAAAGAAAGATAGATTAGTTAGAAAGAAAGATAGATAGATTAGTTAGAAAGAAAGATAGATTAGTTAGAATGAAAGAAAGATAGAGTAGTTAGAAAGAAAGAAAGATAGATTAGTTAGAAAGAAAGAGATTAGTTAGAAAGAAAGAAAGAGATTAGTTAGAAAGAAAGAGATTAGTTAGAAAGAAAGATAGATAGATTAGTTAGAAAGAAAGAGATTAGTTAGAAAGAAAGATAGATAGATTATTTAGAAAGAAACATAGATAGATTAGTTAGAAAGAAAGATAGATTAGTTAGAAAGAAACATAGATAGATTAGTTAGAAAGAAATAAAGAAATAAAGATAGATTAGTTTGAAAGAAATAAAGAAAGATAGATTAGTTAGAAAGAAAAAAAGATAGATTAGTTAGAAAGAAATAAAGAAATAAAGATAGATTAGTTAGAAAGAAAGAAAGATAGATTAGTTAGAAAGAAAGAAAGATAGATTAGTTAGAAAGAAAAAAGATAGATTAGTTTGAAAGAAATAAAGAAAGATAGATTAGTTAGAAAGAAAGATAGATAGATTAGTTAGAAAGAAAGAGATTAGTTAGAAAGAAACATAGATAGATTAGTTAGAAAGAAAGAAAGATAGATTAGTTAGAAGGAAATATTAGTTAGAAAGAAAGAAAGATAGATTAGTTAGAAAGAAAGAAAGATAGATTAGTTTGAAAGAAATAAAGAAAGATAGATTAGTTAGAAAGAAAGAAAGAAAGAAAGAAAGAAAGATAGATAGATAGATAGATAGATAGATAGATAGATAGATAGATAGATAGATAGATAAGAAAGAAAGATAGATTAGTTAGAAATAAAGATATATAGATAGATTAGTTAGAAAGAAAGAAAGATAGATAGATAGATAGATAGATAGATAGATAGATAGATAGATAGATAGATAGATAAGAAAGAAAGATAGATTAGTTAGAAAGAAAGATAGATTAGTTAGAAAGAAAGAAAGATAGATTAGTTAGAAAGAAAGAAAGATAGATTAGTTAGAAAGAAAGAAAGATAGATTAGTTAGAAAGAAAAAAAGATAGATTAGTTAGAAAGAAAGAGATTAGTTAGAAAGAAAGAAAGAGATTAGTTAGAAAGAAAGAGATTAGTTAGAAAGAAAGATAGATAGATTAGTTAGAAAGAAAGATAGATAGATTAGTTAGAAAGAAACATAGATAGATTAGTTAGAAAGAAAGAAAGATAGATTAGTTAGAAGGAAATATTAGTTAGAAAGAAAGATTAGTTAGAAAGAAAGAAAGATAGATTAGTTTAGAAATAAAGAGATTAGTTAGAAAGAAAGAAAGATAGATTAGTTAGAAAGGAAGAAAGATAGATTAGTTAGAAAGGAAGAAAGATCAGATAGATAGATAGATAGATAGATAGATAGATAGATAGATAGATAGATAAGTTAGAAAGAGATAGATAGATAGATAGATAGATAGATAGATAGATAGATAGATAGATAGATAGATAGATAGATAGATAGATAGATAGAGTTCATAAGTACATATAGAATGGGAGTTTAATTGAGTCCAAGGCTTTAGGGAATTTAGATTTGAGTTTATTTGGTGTAGACTACTGGGCCACCGTAGTCTTGGCTCATTTTGAACTGTTACAATGAAAGTCAATGGGATTTTTATGATTTTTAATATTAATTTTTAAGAAATCTGAAAGTCAAATCAGTCTGAAAAGATATAGCACACTAAGTCAGAACAGTTTGAAGGTCTGACCCGAGTTTGGAGTTTGTAGAGTTAAAGCTCTAGGACGAGTTAGAGTTTAAATTTTAGAGTCAGAAGAATAATAATAATAATAATAAGTTTAAATAGGATTTCAGTAAGTTGGCTTTCTCAAGCCAACTTAATAATATAGATGACTGAATAGCCAAGGGAATAGCTGACTGCTATTATTATCAAAGTCAAAGAAAATGAAAGAATTAACGGAAAAAAAATAATTAAAAACAAAAAGGAATAAAGTGATCAAAACAACGGGAATGATCTGAAGGCGAGAATAATCAGTGGCATTAGTGACTAAACTTTGGATTTGCCTGGACCAACACTCCATAGTGGGTTACAGCGGTTGCGTGTTCAAGACCACACCGTGTTTGTCCCTTCAAATGTTTAGTCACATGCCGATGAAAATTCCTATTGCTATATGAATTCTTCTCTAGCTACACAGTTTACATGTAGTTAAACTTAAGTTTAATTAACAGGGCATCTGCAAAGTTAGCCTTCGACGGTTAGCAAGGACGATGCCTAAACTAGTGAAGGTGAACTTTAGCTGCGAAGAATTGCAAACACGGAAAGTGAATAATTAGAAACCCTAACTGGTGTTAAAGAAAGCATTCTAGTCAAGTCAAGTCACCTTTATTTATATAGCGCTTTTTACAATACAAATTGTTTCAAAGCAGCTTTACAGAGATAACAGGAAAACAATGTTGTAATATTATTGTTAAATTCAAAATTAAATGTTAAATGTCCCCAACTAAGCAAGCCAAAAGCCAATGGCGACAAAGGCGAAGAGAGGCGAAAAAGGCAACAGTGGCAAGGAACCAAAACTCCATCAGGTGACAGAATGGAGGAAAAAACCTTGGGAGAACCCAGGCTCAGTCAGGGGGCCAGTCCTCCTTTGGCCAACGAACGAACAGTGTATGATTATGAGTTAGGCAGCATAATGTCAGGAGTCAGATGTGATCAGAACTTTCACGATATTTATCCAGTTCATCTGGTTGGAGGTTAGGTCATCCGGCCGGTGCGAAGATGAGTGTGTTGAGGTGTCCATGGGCCTTCACAGTGTTGATGGGGCTGGCTCATCAAGGATGCGTTGTCGTCGTGTCCATGTGATGGTCCTTCCTCAGATCTGGATATGGCCTGGATCCGGCGGTTTGCGGTAAACCTCGGGATAAACAGGATAAAACGGGATTTAAACAGGATAAAATTAGCGTAGACGCCATCCTTCTTATGATGTACAAAGTACATCAGGAATTATGGGAAGTGTTCCCGGTTCCGGCTGATCTAAACTAAGCAGCCTAACATTGAATTATAGAAATCTATAATGTGTTATGTGTATGCTAAGCCAAAGAGATGTGTTTTTAGTCTAGATTTAAACTGACAGACTGTATCTGCTTCCCGGACTGTGTTAGGAAGATTGTTCCAAAGTTTTGGTGCTAAATAGGAAAAGGATCTACCGCCAGCAGTCGATTTTGATATTCTAGGTATTATTAACTGGCCAGAATATTGAGATCGCAATAGACGTGAAGGACTATAATGCGTTAAGAGCTCGCTCAAGTACTGCGGAGCTAAACCATTTAGTGCTTTGTAAGTAATCAACAATATTGTAAAATTTATATAATGTTTAATAGGCAGCCAATGCAGTGTTGACAGAACCGGGCTAATATTGTCCGACTTCCTGGTTCTGGTAAGAACTCGAGCTGCTGCGTTTTGAACTAACTGTAGTTTGTTTATTAAGTGTGCAGGGCAACCACCCAGCACTACAATAATCTAGTCTTGATGTCATGAACGCATGAACTAATTGTTCCGCATTTGTCAATGAGAGCATCTGACGTAATTTAGATACATTTTTAAGATGGAAATATGCGGTTTTACAGATACTAGACACGTGACTTTCAATTGAAAGATTGGCATCAAAGAGCACACCCAGGTTCCTAAACGACGACGAAGACTTAACAGAGCAGCCATCAAGTGTTAGACAGTATTCTAGGTTATTACGTGTGGATGTTTTTTGTCCAATAATCAGAATCTCTGTTTTTTTCAGAATTTAGTAGTAGGAAACTAATGATTTCAGCTGTGAAACAGTTTCCAGCAAGAGAGTCCGGCCAATCCTGTTTTCTATATTTGTCAGATTACTGCTCTCTATCGAGCCTGTCATTCCTGTTTCTCTGTATTGTAAGCAGATTACTAAAACTCTTGGGAGACAGCGTCTGTGAACCTCTGTTTATCAGAGAAGTTTTTTGTGTTTGTTTGTGTGGTAACAAAGAAATCCACAAAATGTTTAGGAAAAGTGCTAGACTAATCCCCACAACTAAAATTACTGCGACTCCGTTGTGGTCAGATAGTGAATTCAAAACACTGTTAGGAGAACAAATGAACCTAATAGTCACTGAGAAAGTTAGAAAAGAACTAACACAGAAATATGAGATTCATCCAGACAAGACTTGGTCGGTAGATGAGTGTAAAATAGTACTAGGAGCATGTATTCGCAAGAATAATGTGAAAGGCATAATCTGTTGCCATAGTGAATTTGGTTTAGCACTAGCTACACAACAGTCTCAGCGTAACTCAGAGCTAGAGAAACAGATCAATGAGCTCCGTGCTAAAGTTTCCTCTTTGACCAAGAAATTGAACCGCAACAAAGCTATAGGAAAAACTGATGTAGAAGAAGTTAGTCAGCCGGATAACATTTACCCTGACTTACAAGCGTTCTTTGAAACAGGTGTAGCTCTCCAATCAGTAACTGATGTGCCTGTAGATTCATGTGTGTGGTGCTAGGAAAAGATCTCAGGGAAATGAGGGAACTGAAAATGTTTCCACCAACTCTTCTGTTGTTCAAATACAAACGGTCGCAAAAGCATTTGGACCTAAAGAGATAGAGAGACTGTCCCAGGGCTTACCCTCAGCACGCACACAGTTTTCTGAGTTTAGAAGGGCACTGATTAACAAAATGCGTCTATATGACATGTCGTTAACAGAAGTCACACAGTTAATGTCACAAATCTTGACTGAATCTGAATTCAACGGTTTTGAATCTGCAGTGACTTCTGAACTACAACATGCCAGTAGAAGCGATATGAGAATGTTTTGAAAATCCTAAAGAATATACTAGGACCCAAAATAGATTGGTCTAGAATTACTATCTGTGAACAAAAGAAAGAAGAAACGGTGAATGAATATACTGAAAGATTTTGTCAGTCAGCTGTAACTTACACTGGAATAGTGGATGATTCTGAAAGTGTGCTTGATGACAAAGGACCTCTAATTCGTATCTGGTCAGATGGCCTTGTAGCCGAATACAGAAGAACTTTGCCCTTCCTAGATCTAACTTGGTCTAACAGAACTCTCAGAAGCAACTTGGATAGTTTAGCTACGTGGGAAAGAGACTCTGATGTCCAGGCAAGAGTAAAAATTGCAGCCACAGGTCAACACAGAGAACCAACAGAAACGTAAATGTCCTAAGAGAGAGGGCAGTTGTTATTACTGTGGTAAGCATGGCCATTGGAGAAAAGAGTGTAGGAAAAACAAAAAGAACTTTAGAGAAGTTAACCATGTTACTCAGCTTCTACTCAGTCTGCTTAATACTCTGAAGCAGCCCCTCCCCTCGTCATTAAACTCATGGGGCAGCTTTTTGAGGTGTTAACCATTTAGGCTGTGAGTGCTTAATTTCCCCAGTAACGTACAACAAAGATAAAAGACTTATTTTTGTTTAATAGAACAAAAGGAAAGTGACTGTCTCAGCTTTCCTTTGGGGGACACTGGTTAAGTAGACTCACAGCCTTAAATGTTATTCTACAGCACAGGCCTTTCATCAGTAATAGTGTTAGGTCAGACTGTAAACGTAAAATGCCCTCATGCAGTGTCCACACTAATGAATCAAGCAGAAACAAGCCATTAGAACCTAAGTGGCATGGACCACATCAAGTGATGTTGATTACAGCAGCTGCAGTATTGTGTCAGGGAAAGAAAACCTGGACTCATGTGTCACACTGTAAAATTGTTCCCCCACCTACAGGGAATAGGATAGGACACAAACCAGTGAGGAGCCCAGGGAAGAACCGAATGCAACAGGCCTCGGAGGCATAACCCTGCGGCGAAGACTCCCTCATAGGTTTCCCCATCCATTAGTCCATCCTCACCTCACTGTTTCTTTAGGTGTCAAAAGAATTAAGAAATTGGGAAAGAAGGAACAACAATAGCAGACTCGGAAAAGGTTACAACCCTAGTACTGCATGGACTTGCTCCAGACTATCTCTTAAAAATGCTTACAGTTTATAAACCTCTAAGGACTCTTAGATCATCGGATTCTTTACTTTTAACAATACCACACAGTAGAAGTAAAAGATTTGGTGATGCTGCTTTTAGCCGCTATGCTCCTCGTCTCTAAACTAAAAACATATCTCTTTAGTCTGGCCTTTCTATAATATTTTACAATGTTCGTAATTTTATTTTATTCTATCATTTTAATAAGTCCTTCATACCTTTTTTTATTTTATTATTATTATTATTATTATTATTATTTTTGTATTTTACCTGTATTTTGTATTTGCTTTTAATTTTTGTGCCTGTAAAGCACTTTGAACTGCATTCATTTGTTTGGAAAAGTGCTATATAAATAAAATTTGCTTGCTTGCTTGCTAGTGTTTGAACAAATACTGCTCTCCTGTCTTTTGTTTTCTTTCTTCCTCTGTGCAGATACCACTTGATGGCTGTCCCGAGACCCATACGCACGGACCCCCTCACCGGCGTATGAAGTCACAACCTTCCAGAAAACAACTAGTCCCACTGAAAAGAAAAAGAAAAAAATAAACAACGCAGAGACCCACATACGGAACCTTCAGTCATCCATCAACATGATCAAGATTGTCGTACTACTAACCATCATGGACATCGCACAAAGTATGGACTCCAGAAACAACATATTCTTAGAGCTGATGAATATGTCAAGAAACGCTTTGTTTGCTGGAAATAACGTTTGCATGCCACAGCTGAAGATGGGTGCATTCCATGATTCACTTGTGCACAAACATGGTGGTCAAGAACTCCTTGATCTTTCAACAAAATTACACCAGATGACTGAAGATAATTCGTCATGGTTCGGGAACTTGTTAGGTAAACCGTGGATGTGGATAAAGGAAATAGCAATTCTGCTGTTGTTTCTCATACTAGCGTACTATCTATGCGTCCACATTATCAAGTGTTTCATTCAACAAATCACAAAATCACAGTTCTTACCAGAAAAGACTATTACCAGTAAGAACTTCACGGACCCTAATTGCATGTTTTGTTTCTGTGTCAGCATGCAATTGCAGAAACATCAACACAGAACATGTGCTATGTGCCTGTAACGATCACAAGTTACAAGAATGAACTTTTAAGTGTTTAAATTTGTATATAATGTGAGAGTTATTAGAACTCTCAAAGGGGGAAATGAAGGGTTACAAATTTAAGAATGTGTTTAATTTAGGTTCCAATACCAAAGTATATGAGAATGTTCTGTAGATTGAATTTAGCATTTCAGGTTAGTATGGTAATGATATCAGCTGTGAAACAGTTTCCAGCAAGAGAGTCCGGCCAATCCTGTTTTCTATATTTGTCAGATTACTGCTCTCTATCGAGCCTTTCATTCCTGTTTCTCTCTATTGTAAGCAGATTACTGAAACTCTTGGGAGACAGCGGGAGAATCCTGCCATTCCTGTTCTTGAGTCTCAGTGTTTGAATAGTTCCTAAACCTGTTTACGTCATTTACATGCTTTGTAAATCCCTCCCCTTATAATGTTATAAATTGCTAGGGAACGTTTCCCTTAGCTAGACTCGAGACAAGCTTTGGAAGACTACAGCGACGCCAGCTCGTTTGCTCAATAAAGAAATCATGTTTAAGATACAAAGCCGAGTCTCCTGGTCTTCGCTTCTTAGTTTCTACACTTTAGAAGAAAAAAGTTCACAAGTACCATTAGGAGATATCATTAGGAAACATGGAATTAGCTTTCACTGTTATGCCGATGATACTCAGCTATAGATTTCTTCACGCCCTGACGAAACTTACTAACTCACAAAATTAACTGAATGCATAGCTGATATAAAAAATTGGATGACTAGTAATTGGATGACTAGTAATTTTCTACCACTAAATTCTGAAAAAAACAGAGATTCTGATTATTGGACAAAAAACTTCCACACGTAATAACCTAGAATACTGTCTAACACTTGATTGCTACTCTGTTAAGTCTTCGTCGTCGGTTAAGAACCTGGGTGTGTTCTTTGATACCTTGATCTTTAATTTGAAAGTCACGTGTCTATTATCTGTAAAACCGCATTTTCCATCTTAAAAATATATCTAAATTACGCCATATGCTCTCATTGACAAATGCGGAACAATTAGTTAATGTGTTCATGACATCAAGGCTAGATTATTGTAATGCTCTACTGGGTGGTTGCCCTGCACGCTTAATAAACAAATTACAGCTAGTTCAAAACGCAGCAGCTCGAGTTCTTACCAGAACCAGGAAGTATGACCATATTATCCCGGTTCTGTCAACATTACATTGGCTCCCTATTAAACATCGCATCAATTTTAAAATATTGCTGATTACTTACAAAGCACTAAATGGTCTGGCTCTGCAGTACTTGAGCGAGCTCTTAACACATTATAGTCCTTCACGTCTGTTGCGATCTCAAAATTCTGCCCAGTTAAAAAATCCTAGAATATCAAAATCGACTGCTGGCGGATCCAGGCCATATCCAGATCTGATGAAGGACCTGCGACTAGACAACGCAGTCCTGAAGTGTCAACTAGTCCTTCCCAGTGAAGGCCTTCTTCCCTTTTATGTCTGTTTACTGAAGTCAGCCGGATCTGGGACGTATCCAGATCAGATGGTGAACCTGTGCCTGGACCCATCCTCAACTCATCCCTGAAGTGCCAGCCTCATCAGCCCTGTGAAGGCCTCATCGACATGACAGCCATCGGCACTGATCCTCAACAAACTCGTCTCCATACCGACGTTATGACTTCAAATTCCAACTAGATGGAACTGGATAATATTCTGAATGTTCTGATCAAATCTGACCTCTGACCTGTAATTCTGCCTGAATCATAATCATACACTGTTCATTCGTTGGCCAGACGAGAACTGGCCCTCTGACTGAGCCTGGTTTCTCCCAAGGTTTTTTTCTCCATTCTGTCACCTGATGGAGTTTTGGTTCCTTGCCACTGTTGCCTTGGCTTTTGGCTTGCTTAGTTGGGGACATTTAAATATTCAACAATATTATTGATCTGCCTTATTTAAGGTGGATGATGATGCAATTTTCTTCTAGAAACAAACTTTGTTGTATTATTTTCATGTTATCACTGTGAAGCTGCTTTGATACAATCTCTATTGTAAAAAGCGCTATATAAATAAAGGTGAGTTGACTTGACTTGACTTAAAGGGTTAGGCAGAAAAAAATTGTCGTAAATTACTCACCCTCATGTCGTTCCAAACCCGTAAGACCTTCGTTCATCTTTGAAACACAAAATAAGATATTTATGTTGGAATCTGAGAGGTTTCTGAACCAGCTATAGGCAGCAACGTCATTGCAACTTTCAAGGGCCAGAAAGGTTTACATAGTAAACAGTGCAGCGTTTGACGTAGAACCCGGAATCACTGTTTACTGTGTGACCAGATTTGTTTTGTTGCGCATCAGATTACCAACAATCTGGTAAGAACACCATCCTATTTTTTAAAGGAAAAAAGTGCATAAGATGGATAAAATACAAGTGATTAAGTTGAGCATGGCTGTGGAAGAGTTATCTTATGAAAAGATAAACTGTTGTTAAACTCTGATAAAAGATAAACTCTGAAACTAATAAGGTCAAGAACCATAGGTTACACTTTCTTTTAAGGTGACATAGTTACATTGTACTTACTCAAATAATATTGATTAACTACACGTACTTACTATAAAGTTACAGTTAGTGTAAGTTTTAGGGTTAGTTACTTGTAATTATGCATAATTTACTGTTATACTGTAATGATCCACTGTAGGCAAGTTGTAGCGAGAGAACCCAAGTGCAGTTTATTCAAATAACACGTGACAAAATCAAAATATAAAACAAAGCATGACGTGACATGGAAACCGTGGACATAAACTTACTTAAACAGTGGTTACAGGAAACAATACTTGACAAAGACATGGCAAACATGAGGGCTTAAATACACAAGACTAATGACAAGACAAGGGACACCTGAGAACAATGAACAGACGATTATCCAATGATAAGACACATGGCAGGATCACATGACAAACAGGGAATCACATGATAGACATGGAACATGACATGAACAAACCAAAACATGACAGAGACAAGACCAAATTGTGATAGATCCCCCCCTCTAAGAGCGACTCCCGACGCCCATCAAAACCAAAACATAACTTCAGGAGGGTGGTGGAGTGGAGGAGGTCTAGGGGAGGGATGGTGGGCCAGGCCCGTGTAGAGGGACAGGACACGGGACGGGGCATGGCGTGGATGGGCCTGGGTCGTGGCATGGTCTGGGCGGACCTGGGCCGTGGCATGGCGTGGGTGGACCAGGCAGTTCAGATGGCCAGGGCATAGCAGGATGTGCAGGCGGCCAGGGCGGAGCAGGATGTGCAGGCGGCCAGGGCGGAGCAGACCCTTCGGGGGGCCATGTCGGTGAAGACCCTTCGGGCGGCCATGGTGGTGCAGCCTTCATGGTCCCATCAAGGGCCCTACTGCCCCCTCCTAATTTTCTTGGGGGCAGCTATGGGGTTATGGGCAGGAACAGACACCGGCTCGGCGGCGGCCATCTTGTCCGGGGACACCGGCTCGGCGGCGGCCATCTTGTCCGGGGACACCGGCTCGGCGGCGGCCATCTTGTCCGGGGACACCGGCTCGGCGGCGGCCATCTTGTCCGGGGACACCGGCTGGGCAGACGTGACGTGGACAGTCTCTGGCTGGGCAGACATGACGTGAACAGTCTCTGGCTGGGCAGACGTGACGTGAACAGTCTCTCAGTCTTTTCACTGTGGAACTCATTTGCATAAAGCACACAGTTAGAAGCCTTTAAAGTGTCTTTAAGGTTTTACAGATGGATGTCTCACTTTTCAAACCACCACCAGAATACCTTTGGCAATATTCTAAACAAAAGACAGTCCAAACAAGAAGTAAAATTGTTTTCTTCACCCAGAGGTCCTGATAAATTAAAAAAGGGGCCCTGGAATGTGCTGTTCACCACACGTGTTCATGCTCCTTGTAGGCAGTGGGCCAAATCCGTCTATCTCGTTTAGTTTTTGATTTGATAGTTACCCAGCAGCTGTCTGGCTCATTTTTTTAATTTGTCTGTATGAAGAATTCACAAAAAGATTACAGAGTTTCCAACGCCAATTGTTGCACATTAAAGTATAAAAATAGATTTAATTTCGCTAGCTGATCACAAACGTTGGCCGGAGTGAGATCCAATCAACGCTTGTGTTGTTACCTTGGTGAATTGATTTGGCCAATCACATTATTCGTTGAACAGGCACAATATATACAACTTCTATACAACCAACCTGAAGAGGCCGGAGGCTCGATGAAAGTCTTTGATAAGTGATGGATCCAAGATGTCATGGGCGACTACCCAAGATCTCTCTTCAGGCCCGTACCCCTCCCACCAAATATTGGAGTTGACCCCCCTCCTTCTTGAGTCCAACAACTCCTTTACCACATAAGCAGGGGATCCATCAATGTCCAGCGGTGGAGGTGGCTCCTGGTTCTCATTGTTGGGGTCAGCACCTGGGTGGGCCGGTTGATATCCAATGAATGAATGGATGAATGTTTTAAAGAGTTCTGCGCGTACTCTGCCCATGGTAGAAACTCTGCCCAGCGATGCTGTTCATGACCACAGTACGACCGTAGATACCTGCCAATCTCTTGATTCAGTCTTTCCACTTGAACGTTGGACTGAGGATGACATCCTGAGGATAAGCTGACATTGATGTCCAGCTGCCTGCAGAAGGCCCTCCATACTTGCGAGGTGAATTGTGTTCCTCTATCTGAAACAATACCTTCAGGTATGCCATTAACTCTGAAAACATGTTGAAACAGTGCTTGAGCAGTTTCCATGGCAGTGGGGAGGCCCTTCATAGGTATTAGACGGCAGGACTTTGAGAAGCGGTCAATGATAACTAGGACTGTTGTGAATTCAGTTGATGGAGGTAGATCTGTGACGAAGTCTATTGAAAGGTGTGACCAAGGTCGTTGGGGAATGGGCAAAGGTTGTAACAAACCAGAGGGTGATTGTTTGGGTGTTTTGGACTGAGCACAGATCTCGCAGGACTTGACATAGTTAGCCACATCTTTAATTGTTGATGGCCACCAGAATGAATTTTGTGTGAGACAAAGAGTTCTTGAGATACCTGGATGACCTGAGCAGAGTGATGTATGGACCCATTGCATGACTCTTGTACGAAGATTTACAGGAACATAGTGCTTGTTGGGGGGACAACCTTGTTGTGTTGGTTCATTCTGTTGTTCTCTTTGAATTTCCTCCATCAAATCCCATGTAACAGGTGCAATGATTACTGATGGTGGCAGAATTAATTCTGGTGTGGATTCTGTTTGGGGATGATCATGTCGCCTGGATAGGGCATCAGCCTTACTATTTTTACTTCCTGGTCTGTAAGTTACGGTGAATTGGAATCTTGTGAAAAGTGACCAGCGTGCTTGTCAAGGATTTAGTCTCTTGGCACTCTTGACGTACTCAAGATTCTTATTGTCTGTTATAACCTGGAATGGGTGAGTGGAACCCTCCAGCCAGTGCCTCCATTCTTCTATTGCTCTTTCATTGATAGAAGTTCCTTGTTGCACACATCATAGTTGCGCTCTGCATCAGTGAGTTTTCTTGAAAAATATGCACAAGGATAGAGCTTGTCTGGCTGTCCATGACGTTGAGAAAGCACTGCCCCAATTCCATTGTCTGAAGCATCAACTTCTGCTACAAACGTCAGATTGGGATCTGGATGTTTGAGGATGGGTGCTGTCGGGAAACTGTTCTTGAGTTTAGCGAAGGCTTGTGTGGCATTTTCAGTCCATTTTAATTTTAAAGGTTTACCTTTCAACAGGGACGTCAGTGGAGCAACTGTAATGCTATAATTACGAATAAAGTGTCGATAGAAGTTGGCAAATCCTAAGAAGCGCTGAAGTTCCTTGACTGTGGTTGGTTGGGACCATTCAGTGACTGCTGTAATCTTCGAATTGTCCATTTCCACACCTTGATGGCTGATGTTATAGGAATGCGGTTCGCTTGACATGGAATTCGTACTTCTCAGCTTTTACATAAAGTTGATTCTCTAGTAGTCTGAATAGCACAGTCTTGACATGATCCTTATGTTCACTTTCAGATTTGGAGTAAATGAGAATATCAATGTATGCAACAACGTACTTGTTCAGGATGTCTCTGAAGATCTCATTGATGAAAGACTGAAAGATTGGCTAGCCCAGGGGTAGGCAAGTTCGGTCCTAGAGAGCCGCTGTCCTGCAGAATTTAGTTCCAACCCTAATCAAACACACCTGAACAAGCTAATCATTGTCTTCAGGATTACTATGACTATAGGCAGGTGAGTTTTTTTTCAGTGTTGGAGCCAAACTCTGTAGGACAGCGGCTCTCTAGGACCGAACTTGCCTACCCCTGGGCTATCCCATATGGCATGACCTGGTATTCATAGTGCCCCCTAGTGGTCAGAAATGCTGTTTTCCACTCTTCCCCTTCTCTAATTCTGATGAGGTTGTAGGCGCTCCTGAGGTCTAACTTGGTGTAAACTGTTTCCTCTCTGAGTTGTTCTAGGGCAGAAGGTACTAATGGTAATGGATAACTGAATTTAACAGTGACATTGTTCAAACCTCTGTAGTCAATGCAAGGCTGAAGTCCTCCATCCTTCTCCAGCAGCTGCAGGCTTCTTCTTTGTGGAAAAGTAGATGGACGAATGAAACCAGAATTGAGAGCTTCTTCAATGTATTCCTCCATGGCCTGAGTTTCTGGGTGTGATAGGGGATAGACCTTACTTTTGGGAGGCATCGCATTGGGCAGGAGGTCAATGGCACAATCCCAGGAACGATGAGGTGGAAGAAGGGTCACTTTAGTCTTGCTGAAGACTTCTTGATATTCTTGGTAACATGATGGAATTGTGACTAATTTAGAATCAGGACTTTCAATACTTGTGGTTAAACACGGCTGGGTAACTATGGTGCTTAGACAGTGTGTTTTGCAGAACTGTGACCATTGCGTAACCTCACCATGACGCCATGAGATGACTGGGCCGTGAACCGATAGCCACGGGTATCCTAGGATGATTTCATGGAGTGGGGAATCAATCACATAGAATGAGATGGTTTCCATATGAAATTGTCCTACTTAAAGATGCATGGGTAGAGTTTGTTGGTTGATGCCATCTCCAATGGGCTTGTTGTCAACAGCGTTAACTTTGAGTGGTGGGTCACAAGGTTGTGTGGGGATGTTGAATTTCTTGATGTCTTGATGGATTAAATTCAACGCAGATCTTGAGTCAATCAATGCTATGGAATCAATAGAGTCATTTTCAGTAAAAATCTTGACACTGATAGTGGGGAATTTAGTGGTAAGGAGAGGAAAATTGTCAACACTCACCCGGCTAGTAATTTTGGTAGTCATCCAGGCTTTTAGTGGACATACACCATTAACGTTGCCTTCTCCACAGTAAAAACACAAATTGTGTATCAGCCGTTGTAATTTCTCCTCCATAGAGAGCTTGGTAACTCCTAGCTGCATTGGTTCAGGGCTGGGTTGAACAGTAGTCAGGAATGGATTGGATATTTGGGAAGTTTGATTTGTCGGAGTGATTCTCTGTGATGGTGACCTGGTTTTAGCAGGGCTATTGCACATGAGGTTATCAATCTTGATGGCGAGCATCACATACTCTGAGAATGATTGGTTTTCTCCCTTGCAAGCGAGTTCTGCCTGTAACTCAACATTCAAACTTTGTTGAAACATGGTCTTGAGTGTAACATCATTCCATCCACTCTGAGCAGCGATCGTTCTGAATTCTATGGCATAATCAGTGGCTGATCGGCAGCTTTGACTCAATTGCACGAGTTGTGTTGAAACATCCATGCCTCCTGCTGGCCAGAATTGATGTTTGTGTAGCCCACACATACAGGATCGCCGCAGACATTACAATCAGCGCAGTGTGCTCTTGGATGTACTCACGTATGGTGTGCTCAGTCTCTAGCTGACAGGTGACAGGCTTAGGCTCTGGCGGGCAGGCGATGGGTTCAGGCTCTGGCGGGCAGGCGATGGGCTCAGGCTCTGGTGGGCAGGCGATGGGCTCTGTGCTGGATGGGACCACATGCACCTGGCTGAAGAGCGAACATGGACTGTGGATAGACGACCATGTCCCCCTCTACGACCTCCCCGAGTCCCAGAGAATCTGGCCAAGCGGGTTCCCTCAAAACGTTGCTGGTTAATAGGAGCTTTATCCCTTACCGGAGGAAACATCTCACTCTGCTGCATCCAGTCTTCCACCTTCATTTAGAATTGGTCGGTTATTCTGTTACAATTCTAGGTAGTAGAAAGTGCACGACGAAGGATATTCAGAGACACCAGGTATTTAATAGTAAACTCAGGGATAACATCACGTTTACACAAACAATAACCGACACAGAACACTGACAAGAGAGGAACTTAAATACACAGAGGAATGAAGAGGGAAACAAGACACAGCTGGGGCAAACTAACTCAACACAGGTGAAGGAACTGAACACAAACGAGGAGCAGGAAAACTGAGACACAGGACTGAACCAAAACACAGTGACGGGGGAAACTCAGGACTGAACCAAAACACAGTGACGGGGGAAACTCAGGACACACATGTAACGGACGGCAGGAAATAAGTCTAAATAATTTAGTTAAAGATGGCTGTTTTTGAGCTATTTAACTAAATTATTTGTGGTCAGAACTGCAGTAGTCTTGTCAAGCTCGTTTAATGCCGAGTTCAGACTGCACGATTTTCAAAGTAGTCGGGTCACTGTTCTTTTCACACTGCATGACTATCTTGGCCAGCATTCAGTCGCTGCTGTGTTCACACTGAATGATGGATCGGCGACAGGAGGTTTCACACTGCATGACTTTACAATAGAAAGAATCGCCGACAACTGTTTGGCACGCAAACTACGTTTCAAAACCAAACACACGCGAGAAGTGATAAGAAAATAACGCAAGATCACGCGTGCGTGAGACCGGAGTTCTCGCGCGAGACTCAAATTGTTATTAAAAATTATAGCCTGCAAGAAGCTTGCGATCCCAATCTGTGAGCTGATTTGCAGCGAAAAGGAGAAAAAAAATAAGATTATGCAGGAGGAAATGGTTGGGGAGACGAGATCAACTTGCTGAGCTCTGAGCAAGGATTGTGTGTTCTACAAAGAGAGTTGGGGGTAAAGAAATAATTTTTTGCAATGTGCTGCCGGTCAAGCAATATGTAGGCTACTTTGTTTCTGTTTGATATAATTGTAAATATATCTATTAAAATACTGATATTCTGGTCTATAACTCCTCCCCGAACTCCCCGCTGCTCTGTATTTTGCTCTCTCATTGGCTGTCGGTCATCGCCGATGTAGTTTTCAGTCAGAACACTTTTCACACAGCAGGATTTTGAATCGCCGGCAGGTCCAGATATTTAGCATGCCAAATATCTCAAATATCTCATATGATTTAAAATGATCTAGTAATGTGTGCTTTCTGTGTTTATTTATCTGAATATAATTCAGTTGTTTATCTAACACACAGACACAACATCATGGGCCCTATCTTGCACCCGGCGCAAATGACTTTGTACATTGACGCATGTATCATTTGTAGCGTATGAACCGGTCGATTTTGGGAAATTTGTATACAATAATTAATAATTAATAATTCATAATTATTCATACAGGTTTGGACCAGATCAACTTTACATTTTATTAAATCTCCCGAGAAGGGATGATATGTTGTTACCTGAATCTGCATTCATGTGTATCTCGACAACTAACCATAAACTGGTTATAATAAATTGTCTAGATCACGTTTTACAGACAGGTAAAATTTAGCTCAATTGTATATCAATATTCAATCACAACGGATTATAATTAAATATCAATGTGTCAATTAGGTCTATCTTGTTTCCTCTAATGTTATCCCTGTGAATTAATTTGATCTTGTGCTCTGCTTGTCCAGCAAGCTGATCACGCGAACATTATCAATTCTCATACAGGAATAATTTCAGAGATAGGAAAGATCATTTCTGGCCAGGAATTTAACCTTCCTGTTTTACACGATAGCCTAGTTAGCTTTAGTTAAAGTATTAAAGTTCGTAACTAGATCGTACACTTTAGTGACTTGGATATGAGCAAAAGAGATGAATCAGTCAATGAATATAAAGTATTTAATATTGAAACTACGTAAGTTATACCGGTTACTAAGCATTACAAAGATTACATGTATTTACAAACATAATAAACAACAAAACATGAACGAGAAATGCATAGAGACAGGGACATGAGAGGAAAAGTTGAGAAAGAGATCGGATCAGAGATCACAGAGAGATTGGATCAGAGATCAGATGCGAGAGTTGCAGTTATGCAAGAGAGAGAGAGAGAGAGAGAGACTTGGAGATCCGTGAGGATCAATAGTTTGGCAAAATTCACCTGGACAACGGAACCTCAAACCAGAGACAACAAGGAATCACAAAATCACCCTTTTTGAGGCAACAACCGTACAGCATAATAAATCTTGATAAGAAATAAATACTTGCACCATGGGTCTCTTAGGTTGCCGAGGAGAAGGCGTGCGTACGTGCGTGTGTGTGTGTGTGTGTGTCCTTGGGGCGCGTGCTCGTTCGTTGAGCGGTTGCGCGCGGTTGTCCCGTGGGTCCCACGTGGTTTCCTGATGGTTCAGAGTGCGGACTTTCAAATGCAGGTTTAAAGGTCTTTGAGGTAAATTTTTGAGGTAAAACCAAAGAAACAATTCAGCCTAAGTTCATTCCTCGTCTGTGGAAATGAACTCGGTAGAATACTTAAAAGAACTTAGAATTAAACAAATAAAGATAAAAGATCCCCGGAGGAGATCACGAAGGAGTCACATCATGACGCAGGAGGTAAGAGGGAAGAGGAGAGAGAGCGAGAGAGGCCGGTATGGATGCAATTTATAGCCTTAGAGAATGTGTCTCACCTCTCATTGGCTCGACCAATAAGAAGGGTGGAAGTTCCAGGCTCGAAAGTTGCTCTCTCATTGATTTACGAGTCTTTGTCCTAAATGTGGACTGGTTTCTGATGAAGAAGACTAGGGAATATTCTTGTAATACTAATATGTTGTATCATATTTCATATATACCAACATATCATAACACACTCTTTTCAATCTTCAAAGTACCAATTTATCAAAACCAAACACGGTATGGGTGAGTATTGGTTAACCATAGTTTGCAAAGTTTGAAACATTAAGTATCAGAGTTTACACGAAAACAAACCACATAAAAGGAAAATCATGAGATGGAACATTAGATACATGTTAATACATTTATCACATGGTTATATATATATATAATATATAGGATTGAAAAGGTTTCATTTCTCCTTCTCAGCAAGAATTAAGTCCATGCACATTCTTTTGGGTCGTAAACTCGTAACAGGACACTGAATTCGGCCAGTGTTAGCTTGATTTGGGGGAAGTTTCACAGACTTTGTTAGGATAGTGAGTTTGCTGGATTATTCATTAAATATAATGAGTAATTTGTCTGTGTCTAATTGGTCCAGACTAAGGGTGTCACGATTTCGATTTTAAATCGAAATCGATCGAAATTAATTCACAATCTCGAATATCGAATTCAAAAATGGAATCGTCGATACTGCCACGCCCCCGTGTCACATCCAGTCGGTTTGCAAAGCGGGAAAAAACACGCGTGTTGAAGTGCTGCGAGTCCGAGTCCTCTACCTAGCCATAGTATACAGCCTATGTATACAACCAGTCAAAAGATAGCATGGCAACTGCAGACGCAGGAGACCCATCGACAGGACTTGAACCCCTCTTCTTTCACTGAAGTCGCCGGTGTGGGACAGTTGGAGTATTTGTGATTTTCAGTGAGTTATGTTGACAACTTTCACATTCGCGTTCAAAGTTTGCGCTTTAAAAAACCCAGTTTGCAAGCTCTGCTACTGTGCGTGTACCATATTCTTACACTTTTTAAATTAAAACTTTAAATTGACAAAAACAGCAGACTCAGATTCAGAACAGTATGAATCTTTATACAATAAATATTGCATGGCACAAATAACTTGATTTTCCACCTCCACGAATGAGTCGAGTGTCGTTCATTTCCGCGCCGAGTCTATCTCTGCTGCACGCGCTGAGTTAAAGTGACAGCACAGTTCGTGCTCAAAATGAACATACTTTGACATGAAAATGTTATTCATCATAAATGCATTTAATTAAATACTACATTAAATAATATTTTTAAGTCATGTTTTTACTTTAAGACCGAGGTAAAGCAAGGAAAACATAGATGTATCTGTTAAACCGTGTTTGTTTTGGTGTGAACTTGAATGTCATCTTCTGTGAATAAGACTGCAGTTACAAAAGAGAAACTACATGGCAGGTTATTTTGCTTAAGTTTCTAATTGACTGAAGATATAAGTTATTGTGACATTATTATGTTGTTAATAAATGTTTTAAATTTGACAATGTAGTGTGGTACATTTGCGAACAAAGGTCATATATTATATTTCATAAAGGTCTAAAAATGGCATAGCAAACTGTGCTTTAAAAAAAAAGGAAAAAAATCGAGAATCGAATCGAACCGTGACCTTAGAATCGAATCGAGGATTTGGAGAATCGTGACACCCCTAGTCCAGACCCTACAATGAAGTTAAATGGAAGTTTCATGTGTGTGGTGAGTGAAAGAATGTCTCTGGTAGGTCCTGCAAGCCACCCGGAGTTTGGTGCCTGCAGTGGGGGGAAGTTCGTGAGGTGTTCTGGGACACATCACAGAGTCGTAAATGTTTCACAAACAGTCTCATCTAGGCATTCTCATGCCAATGTCCGTAATTTACATTCATTCCAAAAGACTTTGGGTTTTAGGAAGAATGTTGCATCATCTGTATGAACCATGATTTACCCAAATACGCTACACATTCGTATTTTGCAACTGCGCAAAGCGGACTTTTTGTCCTACTTGAAGATGCATGGGTAGAGTTTGTTGGTTGATGCCATCTCCAATGGGCTTGTTGTCAACAGCGTTAACTTTGAGTGGTGGGTCACAAGGTTGTGTGGGGATGTTGAATTTCTTGATGTCTTGATGGATTAAATTCAACGCAGATCTTGAGTCAATCAATGCTATGGAATCAATAGAGTCATTTTCAGTAAAAATCTTGACACTGATAGTGGGGAATTTAGTGGTAAGGAGAGGAAAATTGTCAACACTCACCCGGCTAGTAATTTTGGTAGTCATCCAGGCTTTTAGTGGACATACACCATTAACGTTGCCTTCTCCACAGTAAAAACACAAATTGTGTATCAGCCGTTGTAATTTCTCCTCCATAGAGAGCTTGGTAACTCCTAGCTGCATTGGTTCAGGGCTGGGTTGAACAGTAGTCAGGAATGGATTGGATATTTGGGAAGTTTGATTTGTCGGAGTGATTCTCTGTGATGGTGACCTGGTTTTAGCAGGGCTATTGCACATGAGGTTATCAATCTTGATGGCGAGCATCACATACTCTGAGAATGATTGGTTTTCTCCCTTGCAAGCGAGTTCTGCCTGTAACTCAACATTCAAACTTTGTTGAAACATGGTCTTGAGTGTAACATCATTCCATCCACTCTGAGCAGCGATCGTTCTGAATTCTATGGCATAATCAGTGGCTGATCGGCAGCTTTGACTCAATTGCACGAGTTGTGTTGAAACATCCATGCCATATTATGTTATTACAAACATAATAAACAACAAAACATGAACGAGAAATGCATAGAGACAGGGACATGAGAGGAAAAGTTGAGAAAGAGATCGGATCAGAGATCACAGAGAGATTGGATCAGAGATCAGATGCGAGAGTTGCAGTTATGCAAGAGAGAGAGAGAGAGAGAGAGACTTGGAGATCCGTGAGGATCAATAGTTTGGCAAAATTCACCTGGACAACGGAACCTCAAACCAGAGACAACAAGGAATCACAAAATCACCCTTTTTGAGGCAACAACCGTACAGCATAATAAATCTTGATAAGAAATAAATACTTGCACCATGGGTCTCTTAGGTTGCCGAGGAGAAGGCGTGCGTACGTGCGTGTGTGTGTGTGTGTGTGTCCTTGGGGCGCGTGCTCGTTCGTTGAGCGGTTGCGCGCGGTTGTCCCGTGGGTCCCACGTGGTTTCCTGATGGTTCAGAGTGCGGACTTTCAAATGCAGGTTTAAAGGTCTTTGAGGTAAATTTTTGAGGTAAAACCAAAGAAACAATTCAGCCTAAGTTCATTCCTCGTCTGTGGAAATGAACTCGGTAGAATACTTAAAAGAACTTAGAATTAAACAAATAAAGATAAAAGATCCCCGGAGGAGATCACGAAGGAGTCACATCATGACGCAGGAGGTAAGAGGGAAGAGGAGAGAGAGCGAGAGAGGCCGGTATGGATGCAATTTATAGCCTTAGAGAATGTGTCTCACCTCTCATTGGCTCGACCAATAAGAAGGGTGGAAGTTCCAGGCTCGAAAGTTGCTCTCTCATTGATTTACGAGTCTTTGTCCTAAATGTGGACTGGTTTCTGATGAAGAAGACTAGGGAATATTCTTGTAATACTAATATGTTGTATCATATTTCATATATACCAACATATCATAACACACTCTTTTCAATCTTCAAAGGACCAATTTATCAAAACCAAACACGGTATGGGTGAGTTTTGGTTAACCATAGTTTGCAAAGTTTGAAACATTAAGTATCAGAGTTTACACGAAAACAAACCACATAAAAGGAAAATCATGAGATGGAACATTAGATACATGTTAATACATTTATCACATGGTTATATATATATATAATATATAGGATTGAAAAGGTTTCATTTCTCCTTCTCAGCAGGAATTAAGTCCATGCACATTCTTTTGGGTCGTAAACTCGTAACAGGACACTGAATTCGGCCAGTGTTAGCTTGATTTGGGGGAAGTTTCACAGACTTTGTTAGGATAGTGAGTTTGCTGGATTATTCATTAAATATAATGAGTAATTTGTCTGTGTCTAATTGGTCCAGACTAAGGGTGTCACGATTTCGATTTTAAATCGAAATCGATCGAAATTAATTCACAATCTCGAATATCGAATTCAAAAATGGAATCGTCGATACTGCCACGCCCCCGTGTCACATCCAGTCGGTTTGCAAAGCGGGAAAAAACACGCGTGTTGAAGTGCTGCGAGTCCGAGTCCTCTACCTAGCCATAGTATACAGCCTATGTATACAACCAGTCAAAAGATAGCATGGCAACTGCAGACGCAGGAGACCCATCGACAGGACTTGAACCCCTCTTCTTTCACTGAAGTCGCCGGTGTGGGACAGTTGGAGTATTTGTGATTTTCAGTGAGTTATGTTGACAACTTTCACATTCGCGTTCAAAGTTTGCGCTTTAAAAAAGCCAGTTTGCAAGCTCTGCTACTGTGCGTGTACCATATTCTTACACTTTTTAAATTAAAACTTTAAATTGACAAAAACAGCAGACTCAGATTCAGAACAGTATGAATCTTTATACAATAAATATTGCATGGCACAAATAACTTGATTTTCCACCTCCACGAATGAGTCGAGTGTCGTTCATTTCCGCGCCGAGTCTATCTCTGCTGCACGCGCTGAGTTAAAGTGACAGCACAGTTCGTGCTCAAAATGAACATACTTTGACATGAAAATGTTATTCATCATAAATGCATTTAATTAAATACTACATTAAATAATATTTTTAAGTCATGTTTTTACTTTAAGACCGAGGTAAAGCAAGGAAAACATAGATGTATCTGTTAAACCGTGTTTGTTTTGGTGTGAACTTGAATGTCATCTTCTGTGAATAAGACTGCAGTTACAAAAGAGAAACTACATGGCAGGTTATTTTGCTTAAGTTTCTAATTGACTGAAGATATAAGTTATTGTGACATTATTATGTTGTTAATAAATGTTTTAAATTTGACAATGTAGTGTGGTACATTTGCGAACAAAGGTCATATATTATATTTCATAAAGGTCTAAAAATGGCATAGCAAACTGTGCTTTAAAAAAAAAGGAAAAAAATCGAGAATCGAATCGAACCGTGACCTTAGAATCGAATCGAGGATTTGGAGAATCGTGACACCCCTAGTCCAGACCCTACAATGAAGTTAAATGGAAGTTTCATGTGTGTGGTGAGTGAAAGAATGTCTCTGGTAGGTCCTGCAAGCCACCCGGAGTTTGGTGCCTGCAGTGGGGGGAAGTTCGTGAGGTGTTCTGGGACACATCACAGAGTCGTAAATGTTTCACAAACAGTCTCATCTAGGCATTCTCATGCCAATGTCCGTAATTTACATTCATTCCAAAAGACTTTGGGTTTTAGGAAGAATGTTGCATCATCTGTATGAACCATGATTTACCCAAATACGCTACACATTCGTATTTTGCAACTGCGCAAAGCGGACTTTTTCCTCCACAGAAGCACGCTGGCAAACTAGAGAATGAACTTGCGCTCTCTGGGCGGTTCAGCGCAAAAAACTAGGCGTGTTCCGGCGCAAACAATCCCTGGTGTTATTTTGCAGTTCCAGAAAATAATTGCGCCACTGACCAGAAAAAAACTAGTCTAAAGTCAGTGGCGCGTTGAGCGTACATTCAGATGCTATTTTAAGCGCGCATACTTGGTCATAATACAGAGTGTGAACAACGCGCATACACTGTGTAGATGATTCTCTCATCTACACAGATGCATTTTCCTTTTTGCAAATGACACATTATTATAAGAAAACATATTAAAACACGAGAGAAATCATTGTTGTGTCTATGACGATGGGAAGAATAGGCATAAAGCTTACATATTTACCCAAATTATTATATGCATGTATAACTGAAGCTAATTTGTGTGGGTTTGTCCCATCTCCAATGTCACTTCTCTTTCTTTTACGGCCCCGACGAGAACATCGATCTCCTCGGCTGTGAACCGATTCTGAAGCGCGCCTGGTAAATGCGCCGTTATAATAGTATTGCGCCATGGAACAAGCGCACCTCGTTCATCATGCTCTTAGAGGTAATGTGATATGACGCTCTGATTGGTTTATTTCACGTTACGCCCAAACCACACCTATGAATAATGAAACTATTTCAGACCAACCCCTAAACTTGCGTCGGGCGCAAGAGTAATTTATCCCGCCGGGTAAAATTGCAACAGCGCCCAAGACCCGCCCACAAAGTTACTTGCGCTTCACGCTTGATATTTGCGTTTCAGATCGTTAAAATAGGGCCCCATATCTCTCCACACCCAAATGACTACAGAGATGATCGTTGACAATAGTGATGCACCGTTGTGAAAATTGTGGCCGATACCGATAACCGATATTAATATTGCTGTTATGGCCGATACCGATATTTACCGATGTCGATATCTCTGTATCAGAGATGTTCACAAGTCATTTTTTGGAAGTCCAAGTCAAGTCTCAAGTCTCTGAGCTCGAGTCCAAGTCAAGTCTCAAGTCTCAAGTCTCTGAGCTCGAGTTCAAGTCAAGTCTCAAGTATCTCTTGCCATCTGATCTGTCCCTAACACTGTATTGTTAAATCTAATGAATTCAGAGCATGTCCTGTAGCTACAATCCATACAGTACAGAATCAAAATCAGTTGTATGGGGGTCTACTGCAATGCAATCTGAAGAAACACAAATTAAGAACTCTGTTTCAATTTCATAAGTGTATTTTTAGGGGCCAAGCACCGAAGGTGCGGAGGCACCTATTGTATCTGTTCCGGTCCTTTTTCTTTTTCTTTTTCTTTTTCTTCTTCTTCTTCTTCTTCTTCTTCCGACTGGGCGTCTATGGCAGCCCATAGAACCGTTTACGGGAAAGTTGTTTTGGTTTGACATTCTGATAGAGGACAGTCCCAACATCAAATACACCAATTTTGGTGTCTCTAACTCATTGCCTCTAGCGCCACCACCTGTCCAAAGTTTCAAAAATATTATGCTAATAACTTTTGAACCGTAAGGCCTATCAACAAAATTCTTTTTTCTTCTGATTCCTGAGCTCCTGACGATTCGATTGCACCCTATGACGTCATTTTCCGTCATACAAATATGTCCGCCATTTTGAATTGTCCAAAAAACCTACTTTTGCGAACTCGTCCTAGACGGTTTGTCCGATTCTCACCAAAATCGCACCAGATCATCATCAGGCAGTGCCGACAAAAAGCTATGGAATTCAAGTTGATTCGTCAAACTGTTTTTGATAAACGCGCAAAAAAATTTTACGTAGCGCTTGCGAAAACAGACGTAAGGCTGTATCTCCGCAACGCTTAATCGTATTCAAACCAAACTTGGTACATGTCATCACAAGCATGACCTGAGGCAACCTGCTGTGTTTCGGCACAACATTCCTTGGGTCACTACGAGAACATAGATACCAATTTTGCCGTATTTGGCTGAACTTCCTGTCCGCCATCTTGATTTTCATTCAATATCTACTTTTTCGAACTCCTCCTAGACCGTTTGTCCGATTTTCACCAAAATCGAATCGTATCATCTCCAGACCGTGCCGACCAAAATTATGGATTTCGTGTCGATAGATGAAACTGTTTTCGTATACCGCAGCAGCAAAGTTGAGGCATGATACAAAAATGACTATTCAGGCTTTATATCTGCAATGCCTCGACATATTGACACCAAACTTTGTATGTGTAATTGTCACTTCACTCTGACCACATCACATCGATTTCGTAACTGCGGCACCTATTGGTCGAAAGTGATAAACCATTAAATCATCTTATAAGTTACTGTATATAATAATATTGAGAAGAGGCTCTTCCACTATAGGTAACACTTCTTTCAGTAGTTTAGTTGGTATAGGATCTAATAAACATGTTGTTGTTTTAGATGAAGTGATAAGTTTATTTAACTCTTTTTGTTCTATATTTGTAAAGCATTGTAATTGTTCTTGCAGGGTGATAATTGCGGCTGAATTATAAGGCGCGAGCAAAGAACGTTTACAATTGGGGTTCTGATGCTTTCAATTTTCTCGGTGAAGAAGTTCATGAAATCATTACTACTAAACTGTAACAAGGTATTTTGTTCAGACGACGTCTGTTTCTTTGTTAGTCTAGCCACGGTATTAAATAAAAACCTTGGATTGTTTTGGTTGTTTTCTATTAATTTGCTGAGGTGCTCAGCCCTGGCCGTTTTTAGGGCCTTTTTATAACGTTACATACTTCACGTCTTTCCACGCGATTCTAAAGACTTCTAAATTAGTTTTTTTCCATTTACGCTCTAAATTACCGGTTTCTCTCTTTAAAACATACGTAGTATTATTGTACCATGGTGCTATACTTTTCTCTCTGACCTTTTTTAATCTAATGGGTGCAACAATATCCAATGTTCTAGAGAGAATGGTGCTCATAGTGCTAGTTAGTTCGTCTAGTTCATCTGCTTGTTTGGGTTCAGGCAGCAGCTGAGACAGATCAGATAAGCTATTTGAGAAATGATCTATGGTGGATGGAAGGATTGTTCTACCTGGTCGATAACGTGGCGCAGGATGACATATTACAGCAGTACGTAATATGCAAGTTACCATGTAATGGTCAGTGACATCATCACTTTGTGGAATGATATCTATCTCGGTTGGATCGGTTCCATATGATATAATTAAATAGAGTATATGATTAAGACGATGAGTTGGTCCGGTGACGTTTTGCTTGACCCCGAAGGAGTTTAATAAATCTGTAAACGCAGCCCCTAACGCATCATTTGAATTATCTACGTACCAAAATTAGGGGCTGACTAGTAAGGAGTTAAACGTATAAAAATGAAATGTATACGTTTTTTAACTTATATTTAAGCATCACACCGCTCCGCTTTACTCGCATGCTCTGGTGTGTAGCCTTATAGCTACATGCATGTGTGCGTGCATGTGGTGGAGGGGTGCGATTTTCGAATATTATTTTTGCTTTAAATGCCCATCCCTAATGTAATACAGTGTACATGCTTTCTGCAATGTTAATGAATAACTGCTCCCCTACACTTCTCCATTGCAGTTTGCTGTAATGTATGTTTCTGAGACAATAAAGCACTACTTGCTCTATTTGACATGATGCATGAGATGCATAATAGTTTGTGTGCACATACTCAAAAGCAATCCCTCAGAATTAAACTAATGCATCAGAATGAAATAGGATAACTCCTACTAGATAACATTTCGGAATAGCCCAGAGTCCAGGCCATAAGCCAAATTGGGGTAGAAAACTTAATTCTGATTGGCTGTGTGACGTTTTGGGAATAGGAGGCGTTTTTGGTGCAGCCAGGGGTAGACATTACAGAGAACAGCCACCGCTTGCATTCTCAAATTTTGTCGGATTTCCAGCTGGACAACTACTTTCACACAACTGTCTGGACATTGTTGTATTTATTTTATATAAAAATGATACATTTGATATAAACCTTCACTGTTGTTAGCTGCCTTTTCTCTCTTCTTACGTGCTCTTTCTTACTCGCTCTCTCACGTGCCGAGAATCAGCAGTCCAGCGGCGGGGACGCGGTCGGCCCCATCTACGATCACGAGCCCATGCAGGTCGGGCGAGCTCGGCTTTTCCGGGAGGAGAAGCCAAACTAAAAGGCCGCTTCGTTTCGGCCCCCATTCTCATTTCCCCTGATACATCACGTCAGTTCGTGGTGGAGGTCGACGCGTCAGAGGTGGGGGTAGGTGCAGTGATATCCCAGCGTTCTCCCACAGACGACAGGATGCATCCATGCGCGTTTTTGTCACATCGTTTGTCCCCGGCCGAACGTAATTATGACATTGGCAACCGGGAGTTGTTGGCAGTCAAGCTAGCGTTGGAGGAATGGCGTCACTGGTTAGAGGGGTCAGGGGTACCTTTTATCGTCTGGACTGACCATAAGAATTTGGAATACATCAGAACCGCCAAAAGATTGAACTCCAGGCAGGCTCGGTGGGCACTTTTTTTCGGACGTTTTGATTTTACTCTCTCGTACTGCCCCGGTTCCAAGAACATCAAACCCGATTCTTTGTCGCGCATTTTTGATCACTCCGAACGCCCGTCTACTCCCAAGTGCATTTTGCCCGAGAATCTATTCATCTCCACACTTGTATGGGAGGTCGAATCGAGGGTCCTAACGGCCTTAGAAGGGGTAACGCATCCGCCCGGTTGCCCACCGAATCGGTTATTTGTGCCGGAGGGATTAAGGTCCGACGTTATTCAGTGGGGTCATTGTTCCAACGTGGCTTGTCATCCAGGAGTTAATCTCACTAGTTTTTTAGTCAAGCAACGGTTCTGGTGGCCACTTATGGCTCGTGACATTCACAGTTTTGTTTTGGCTTGCTCGGTTTGTGCCATTGGTAAGACTTCCAATCGACCCCCAGATGGGTTACTCCAACCGCTGCCTGTCCCTTCGAGACCCTGCTCCCATATCGCTCTAGATTTTGTCACCGCCCTCCCAGGGTAACACGGTGGTTTTAACCGTGGTGGACCGATTCTCGAAGGCAGCACATTTTATTCCCTTAACCAAATTACCCTCAGCTAAGGAGACAGCGTTGACAGTCGTTGATCACGTCTTTCGTTTACATGGCCTCCCGACAGATGTGGTCTCCGACAGAGGACCCAAGTTTGTGTCCAAATTTTGGCGAGAGTTTTGTAGGTTACTGGGAGCGACTGTTAGTCTGTCCTCAGGGTTTCATCCCCAGAGCAATGGCCAAACCGAGAGAGCCAACCAGGATCTGGAAAGGGTGTTGCGATGTCTGGTTTCCAAGAACCCTTCCTCATGGAGCCAACAACTACGCCCACAACACGTTACCAGTGTCATCCACAGGTCTGTCTCCGTTTGAGTGAAGCTTAGGGTACCAGCCACCAATTTTTCCCAGTCTGGAATCCGAGGTCGCGGTCCCCTCCGCTCACGCCTTCGTCCAGAGGTGTCACCGCACTTGGACTAGAGCCCGTGAGACTCTACTCCACGTGGGGGCGCGCACCAAGGCCAAGGCCGATCGCCACCGGTCGAAGCCTCCCGTTTACGTCGTTGGTCAAAAAGTGTGGCTTTCTACTAATAACATTCCTCTCTGCTCCGTGTCTAATAAACTTGCTCCCAAATTTATTGGCCCGATCGCTGTCACCAAAATCATTAGTCCGGTGGCAGTCCGCCTCAACTTGCCTCCAGTGTACAGGAGGATTCATCCCGTCTTTCATGTATCCAAAATCAAACCCGTTTTTCACTCTCATATTAATCCGCCGGTCCCGGTTCCCCCCCCCCCCGCCGCGTCTCGTAGAAGGGGAACCCTCGTATTCGGTCAACCGCATTCTGGACTCTAGGCGGAGGGGACGTGGATTCCAGTACTTGGTGGACTGGGAAGGTTACGGTCCGGAGGAGAGAAGTTGGGTGCCTGCAAGCGACATCTTGGATCACTCCCTTATTAATGATTACAATCGACAGGTAAGAGAGCCTGGGAACGCCAAGAGGCGTTCCTAGGGAGGGGGGTACTGTCACGATTTATGAATTCATTGTTTCCTTCTTGTCTCGTGTTACTGTTGTTGTTGTGTGTGGGTGTGCGCGAGTGGGCGTTACCGCTCAATCATATGGATCAGCGGTCCAGCTGATCGCGATCTCCTCTCCAGCAGCTGCCCATCTGATCATCTTTAAATACTCACCGCACTCTCCTCTCCTTGTCAGATCGTTGTGTGATGTCCCTCGTGTGTGATCCTGTTCCCGTCGGTGTTTGTCCTGTTCCTGTCTTTGTTCATCGTGGCACTTCCCGGTTCTGGAGATTCATCACTACTCATCACCTCTTCACCTCACTTCTGGATTACTGACCATCTTGTCCCTGCGTCACCAGTTGATTGTGTGTTCGGACTTTGTTGCTGACTACTACAAATAAAGAGTTTTACTTGCATCTCTGTTTCCAAATCCTTGAACGTGATACTTTCAATGTGTTCTTTGTTGGTGAAGAGAATGTAGCATTCTCTGTGATATCCAACATTAGACGGCACATCTTGGACGTCTTCGGAGTTTAAGTTAAATGCTAATACGGCTTTTTCAGCTACTGTACTCTCTGTGGTTTGCAGGTTCACCCATGAGTGTGTACTTTGAACAAACGTTGCCCAACTTGTCTGGGAAAAGGGGGTTACAGGGCTTTTTACATTTGAGGCTAAATGGATAAAACACCTCATTTTTACCTCAGTATGATTATAATTTTTAATGATTAAAGCAAAATTTACATTTCAAGAACGCAGCTTCCTGGTCACCGACAAAGATTTTGCTTCCGCTGTAGAATCTTTTACTGTCTATGTGTAGAATCTGTTCATTATTTACATTGGTTGTCATGGAAACGGGAGGTTTTCTAACGTTATGATTAGTAGCCTACTCCTGCTTATTTGCCAGTTTAAAAAAGTAAGAGTTTGTAAGGACATTTTGCGTCAAATGTGCATACAACAAAGTTGAAAACAATGTCTGTAGTACTTATACGATTTTATTACATGACCTCAGCAAAAAAAAAACGTGAGCTGTGAGGTAAGTATTAAATTCGTAATTTCGAGGTCCGGCCCACCGCCTGTTGTATCTCAGCACGTTTAATGGATTATTTCATAAGGTGAAAGGTAACAATAGTTTCTATAGTTTTAGCATTGCGTTGTGTTTGCCTTTTCATAAGAGTTTATAATGTTTTAATTAGCAGTCGTCTGTGATTGAAATACATTTTGTGCAACGTTAGGATACAGATTAGCCTTTACAGTTTTTTCCAATTGCTAACACACAATTTTGCAAACTAGTCTGGTTTTATCAAAATACTTAACACAATTCACAAAACCACACACCCAAACTGCAAAATACCTCATATCTCCTGCAAAATGAAGCACTGCAACCAAAACTACATATAGCATTATCAAAATCAAACTTTTGCACGAAATGGCACACACTTCATTCATATTACCAGATTTTTGTCTAACCAACTACACACTGTTGGGCATAATGAAAAGCACTCTCATCTTTAGTATGCTTTGCTATAATACTAAAATACTTCAAATTGTAGAAAATTCTTCAGATTGTTCACATGACAGAAATATTTGCAGATACACACACATGCTGTTGAAATTTTTTTTTTATTTTTTTTTACCAAACAAGTCAGTGCAACATATGCACAGCAGATATATTTACATTGGCCTGAACAAAAATATGCTCACAAAAAAACAGTAAACTGAAAAACAAAATTGAGGAAAAAATAAATATATAAAAAAAAGAGGCAAGAAAAATAATTGGGTCAGCTGGGTCAGGCCACATCACAGGCTACATCACAGGCAATATCTTCCCTTGCCAGACATCGAGGGAAGAAGCGCCTTGAGTGCCGTATCCATCCCTGAATCACACCCACAGCAATCTCCTCATGCCTCTTCCATAGCCTGCACAAGAGGCATGCGCACAAAGGGCTGCCGGTCGTATACCTTCCACCGCCATGCTGAAAATAACTCTTCTAGGGGCCCCTACTCTTCCTCTTTCTCTTCCTCCTCTTCCTCCTCGTCTTTCTCTTCCTCTTTCTTTTCCTATTCCTCCTCCTCTTCCTCGCCTCCATTGTTGTTGTAAAAAAAAAGGTGCTCACCTGTGGTCTTTTCATAGTGCTAACATCCTGATTGAAGTGTTAACCATTAACCATTGAAGTGTTTGGCCAGCTGGCACATGTATTAACCAATTAGCTCATGTAGTGTCATTTTAAATGGCAGTGTTTTGAAATGGCAAACATGTGACTTTCTGTCAGATTGTTGTGTCTTATGCAGAGAACCGTGTTCAGTGCATTTAAAAAGTGCCATTTTGAATTGCAAAATGTGTGTAAAGCAGAAAATGTGTTTAGAGTTTTGAAGACTTGAGAAGAGGTTTTGCTCTCTGTGTGTCAGTTTAAATAATTGAGCTGTCCATGTCATTTTAGTGTGTTAGCAATTGGAAAAAACTGTAACTATCGTCTACATCAGGGATGCCCAAACTCTGGCCATTTTTGTAATAATATAAACAGGGCGCTGCTAGCTAAGCTGGAATACATATATCAGTGCAAAGAAGAACATAACATTACTAGTGGCGTGACGTAACTAAAAAGATGAAGCATATTCTTATTACAGTTTTTTACAGTCGCTAGGACACATTTTTTAATACTTAAGTCACTTTTTCAAAACTCTTCACACAGTTCTCCTAACCAACTTTCAGCTCGGCACAGCAGTTAATTTCACATTCAAAATGCACTAAAACTACCAAATCACTTCATACATGTCTCAAATCAACACATTCTTCCATAACACTAGCAAAGGTTGACAGCTAACAAACACACTTTGTCACCCACAAAACAATAACATAAAAACACTAACAACAGGTAACTTTATACAATGTTTTCCTATGTAAATGCTTTCTTTCTTCTACCTCTCTACTGTTTAGAATTCACTGCAATACTAGAATGAATCAGACATCATGCAGTTATTATATTTTATGTCTTTGGAGTAATTCCAAAGTACCAAAATTTGTATACACACCATCCACCGATACAGATACAATAGGAATCAGCTGTGGTTGGTCCAATTGTTTTTATACCATTTAATTTTTAGATTCTAAATATATTTCATTACAATATAACTGTAGAAATGTGGCAAAATGCTGTCTTATTCAGTTTTGTATTATGTTATTGTTTTGAACTTAAGTTTAACAGTTTTGAAATCAGTATGTAAGCATGTGCAAATTGGCCTGTAGGTACACGGAGTTTTGGCGGTTGTTGTGTCGAAGTGAGAAAAGAATGAATGTAATTTGAAAGATGTAGTCATTGAATGCATTTTGTGCCAAAGCAATGGTAAATGATCCACAGTTTAGCCCACATATACTTCTGTTGTGCTCACTGTGTGAAGAGTTTTGAAAAAGTGACCTAAGTATTGAGAAATGTGTCCTAGCGACTGTAAAAAACTGTACTGTTAATATAGAGTTCTAATACATGCCAAAACAAATCACATTTTAAAAAAATTGAGGAATTGTGCAACATTAAGAAAATTGTATAATACATACAGGTCCTTCTCAAAAAATTAGCATATTGTGATAAAGTTAATTATTTTCCACAATGTAATGATAAAAATTAAACTTTCATATATTTTAGATTCATTGCACACCAACTGAAATATGTCAGGTCTTTTATTGTTTTAATACTGATGATTTTGGCATACAGCACATGAAAACCCAAAATTCCTATCTCAAAAAATTAGCATATCATGAAAAGGTTCTCTAAACGAACTATTAATCTAATCATCTGAATCAACTAATTAACTCTAAACCCCTGCAAAAGATTCCTGAGGCTTTTAAAAACTCCCAGCCTGTTTCATTACTCATGGGTAAGACTGCCGACCTGACTGCTGTCCAGAAGGCCATCATTGACACCCTCAAGCAAGAGGGTAAGACACAGAAAGAAATTTCTGAACAAATAGGCTGTTCCCAGAGTGCTGTATCAAGGCACCTCAGTGGGAAGTCTGTGGGAAGGAAAAAGTGTGGCAAAAAACGCTGCACAACGAGAAGAGGTGACCGGACCCTGAGGAAGATTGTGGAGAAGGACCGATTCCAGACCTTGGGGGACCTGCGGAAGCAGTGGACTGAGTCTGGAGTAGAAACATCCAGAGCCACCGTGCACAGGCGTGTGCAGGAAATGGGCTACAGGTGCCGCATTCCCCAGGTCAAGCCACTTTTGAACCAGAAACAGCAGCAGAAGCGCCTGACCTGGGCTACAGAGAAGCAGCACTGGACTGTTGCTCAGTGGTCCAAAGTACTTTTTTTGGATGAAAGCAAATTTTGCATGTCATTCAGAAATCAAGGTGCCAGAGTCTGGAGGAAGACTGGGGAGAAGGAAATGCCAAAATGCCTGAAGTCCAGTGTCAAGTACCCACAGTCAGTGATGGTCTGGGGTGCCATCTCAGCTGCTGGTGTTGGTCCACTGTGTTTTATCAAGGGCAGGGTCAATGCAGCTAGCTATCAGGAGATTTTGGAGCACTTCATGCTTCCATCTGCTAAAAAGCTTTATGGAGATGAAGATTTCATTTTTCAGCACGACCTGGCACCTGCTCACAGTGCCAAAACCACTGGTAAATGGTTTACTGACCATGGTATTACTGTGCTCAATTGGCCTGCCAACTCTTCTGACCTGAACCCCATAGAGAATCTGTGGGATATTGTGAAGAGAAAGTTGAGAGACGCAAGACCCAACACTCTGGATGAGCTTAAGGCCGCTATCGAAGCATCCTGGGCCTCCATAACACCTCAGCAGTGCCACAGGCTGATTGCCTCCATGCCACGCCGCATTGAAGCAGTCATTTCTGCAAAAGGATTCCCGACCAAGTATTGAGTGCATAACTGAACATAATTATTTGAAGGTTGACTTTTTTTGTATTAAAAACACTTCTTTTATTGGTCGGATGAAATATGCTAATTTTTTTAGATAGGAATTTTGGGTTTTTATGATCTGTATGCCAAAATCATCAGTATTAAAACAATAAAAGACCTGAAATATTTCAGTTGGTGTGCAATGAATCTAAAATATATGAAAGTTTAATTTTTATCATTACATTATGGAAAATAATGAACTTTATCACAATATGCTAAATATGCTATTATCAAAAAAAAATTTGAGAAGGACCTGTATATATATATATATATATATATATATGGATTTCCATGGATCTGACAATATTGTACATCTGTCAAGCTGTTAATTTAGCTCCGCCCAGGATCATTAGTCTTGTTTTGTTGGTTTGTGAAATCACACGCTTCTGCTTTTCTCCACTTTGCCTCATTGGTTTCACTTCGGCTACTGATAATATCACAAATCTTTTGCTGTGAGCTTCAAATTTATTGTAATTTAACTTTCAGTTTTGTATCAGGGTTTTTTCAGAAGCCATTGCACTAATGTAGATATTCTTTGACCCTCATCATATGTATATATCCTATGGATTTTTGATTTATTTAAATAAATCATGGTTAAGTGATAAGAAATTTAGGGAAAATTGTTCAAAAGACATTTTATTTCAGATACTCCATCACAATGCTTTTTAAAGTAAATAGGGTTGCAACTGTGTTTACACTGATTCATTAAAGTTAGTTTAACATGGACTGTTTTGCTATATCTGAAGACATCCTTCACCCACCTCTTGATAAAAACGTTCTTACCATAACAGACATTCAGTCTCTATATCACTGTCATTATAATAAACCAGACCTCATACTAACCAGGACAAAAGCTGCCAATGTATGTACATACATATCTTTTATTTCATGTAATACGTATTCCAGGGTTACTGGCGGCCCTGAAGTCCATTGTGTA